>JAGEMR010000219.1:0-29690 GCA_021030915.1 Astrothelium macrocarpum
CTCTTACAACAAAACCCGACCATATATCAATCACAACAATCAAAATTCATATAGATTAATCAGAATTCTCTTTAGAAGAGGTTATTACAATTTTCTGACAGATTCACGTATTGTGCCCAGATTTGCCGTATTGTCTATATCGTTTTTTTCACGTTTCTATCTTCATTCATTAACCGCTATTTTTAAATAATTCATTTTTTATTGGTCATGTAATATTTCTCTGATTTATTAAATTCTGACTATTTTGAAAGAAAAATGATTCTCTTTTTTTTAATCGGTTTTTTGGGGCTTTCCGGCGTTTATTAAGGGCCTCATTCGTCTTACGAAATGATGAGACCTCTTTTTTCAGAAGAACAATCCGATACATAATTTACTACGTACCTTTGGCAATTTGATCAATTCCAATAAAAATTGATGTTGACGAATTATTATAATATTGTGTAATTCGATTTTTAATAAATTCAGATTATAAAATTGTTTTGATAGAATTTTATGATATTTTTGATTTTCATAAAAATGGTAATTCCGATGAGGATTCTGGGGATATAAGAATATGTAATTTAATATCAAATCGAAAAATTACACTTTCTGGATCATAAAAAATAAAATCTGTTTTTTTAAAATTTATTTGAATATTTTTTATAATAAAAGTCTTCTTGAATGCGGCTATAAATGCTGGAAAGAATTCGGCCTTGATAATATATATAATATGCGCCCGAATAAAATCCTCAATTTGACGTTCGTACATTCTTTTCAGCGGATTAAAATATCCAATATCAAATGGCTGAAATATGTGAGATAAATGAGAAGGCATATAAAGTATTAGAATTTTGTTTTTTTTATAATAGAATTTAAAATCGATTGAATGATGATTTTCGTGTCCATTTAGAATTAGAAATCGATATTATCTAATAATACGCAATTTTGTGTATTTATCAAAATATTTTATTCATTCTAGATCAATTTCATTTATTATCCAATTATTGTTATTTAAAGAAACGACCTAATCTGATAGAATTATGCGATTTTTATATTAATTAATAAAGTGATTTTTGTCCGTAATCATCAAAAATAATGGAATCGCCCAATTTTAAGAATTAATTCTCTGAATCATTATAATTTATTTCCGATTATTAGATTGAATTAATTTAGATTTTCTATATTAATTTGTACGCGTAATTATTATGGCGGAGGAGATAATATCTATCATAAAACCAGTCTTATTAAAATTAAAAATATCAGTTATATCCATATCATATTTGGCTATTATATTTGATATAAAAGAGAATCAGTTTCTGATAAACGTAGGATTTTCGTATAAGGCCCTTTGGAAGTCATATTTACGCGTAAAACGCGTCTTAAATTCAGAATATCGTCTAATGAAATTAGAAATCCAATTATATCCAACATATATCGTGCCGCGTTGAATCAATAATCAATTAGTCATATTTTATATATACGAGATTCTGGATGGATATTTTTGAAAATCCAATTCAAGAATAAGATTTTTAATATACGATTCTTTTATATCGTAAAATTTTCGTGAATTGGACATTTTATCATTACGTGAGGATTTGTTATAATATCAGTCATATAATATTGAATGTGGAATATTATAAAATTTTACAACCTCTCGAATATTAAAATTTTGGTTTTTTTTAATAACGTTTAAGGTAAGAATAATTCTATTCTCTTTTAAAGAGGATTCTATGTGTTGTTGCGGAGAAAAATGTTGTCAAAGTTGAAAGATTGAATTGTCGCGGAAAGTGTCCGACTCGCTTGGGTGTCCGACTCGCTTGGTAACCACGTTATAATTTTTTTTTAAAATTAAAATAATTTATAATTTATTAATTAAATAATTATCTATTTAAGAATTTATTAATTTTTATAATTTTTATTATTATTTAAATAATATTATAAATTTAATAGTTTTAACTTTTTTTTTTTAGTTATTTAAAAATTTAAAAAATTTTCAATTAAAAAATATTATTTTTATTTAATAATATATATCTATTATTAAGATAATTAAATTTAAAGTGTTTGAGCGGGGGTGTGCATAGTGTGGGACCGTGCATAGAGCAGTGAAATCTCCTAGTCAGTGCTCAAGAAAATTGCAGCAGAGGGTTCTATGATAAGGCATGATGCGCCTATCGCGGTACAAACGTAGTATCGACTCAGCCTCACGAAAGCCAGGCCAAGGCTGATAGATTATCATTTATCTTATTCCTTTTACTCCTACCATTTCTACACACTGGAAGGCTTCGCTGATGGCTACCAGTCCAGCGAGCTTCCCATATCCTCCGCTGCCCAAGCATGCTGATGCGATCCGTATAATCAAAATTAAACCCGGCGACTTCTATGATGCACTTGTATGCACCATCAAAACAGTGACTTTCAGAGGAAAGCCTAATTATGCTGCGTTATCGTACACATGGGGAGATCCTTACCCAGACAATGCTCAACTCCCAACATTCCCCAATGGAACAACTGAGTATGCCTCGGTACCTGCTGCTCGCTCAAGACATTTGCTTGGTCCGTCAAACTTACCATCTAGAGATCTCGAGCCAGACAAAACCGATCAGCAATCGGACACAACCGATCAACAATCGAGCACCCTCACTCTCAATGGCTTCCCATTTCAAGTGGGTCATAATGTGTACCTTGCACTTTTGCACTTACGTTCGGCCACTAAGTCATTACACCTCTGGGTAGACGCTATAAGCATCAATATGGATGATTTGGAGGAGCGCAACTCTCAAGCTGCCCTAATGTCCTTCATCTACATGCGCGCTGCGATGACGATAGTGTGGCTCGGCACTAAGGACTACAGTAGCCAAATCGATTCGTTCTCTTGCATGGCTATTGACTGGAAGGCTGGAGAGTCGCAACACTTTGCCGCATCTCTAGGCGACAGACGGAAGATGCGTTGCTCGGCTCAAGCTGATTCAGAGACTTACGCGCGCATGGCAAAAAGCTCTTACTGGACTCGACTATGGGTTGTGCAGGAGACGTGTCTTCCTCGACATTTGGTATTTGCTTACGGCGCCAGCATCTGGAGGTACGAAGATTTTCAGCGAGGCTTATTCAGGTTAGACAAGTCAAAGCCAATAGTACGGCTATTTGATGCAAGGGACGCGAGATACTCTTCGACGATGGCGCTTGAGGCCCTCATCGAATGTTTCGCTAAAAATTCATGTGTTGATTCGAGAGACAAAGTCTATGGATTACTAGGATTAGCAAATGATATCCGTCCGTTCTTGGGAAAAGATAGTTCAGCGAATCCAACTCAAGCGTACCTCGAATCGATTGACCTTGAATCAGAGAACTTGCCCGAACCCAACAGGGGTGCGGGCTCCATCGAAATCGATTACTCTCGTTCCCACTACGAAATTTGGTGCGATGTGATTAGGTTCGTTCTTTTTCGCGCTGGGAGGATGCAGACACGATTTGACGGACTAAAAGGGCGTCGTCATATCTCCCAGAAAGGCATCTTGCTCGAACATGAGAGATTGATTAGTGTCGTGAGGACTGCGGGCGTGATACAGAACGCTTTCGGACATAAGCTTGAGCATGAGCTTTCCCATCGAAAGCCCCTGCAGGTAAAGTTCGGTGTCATGCCTCCTTCTAAACTGAGAATGATAGAACTTACAAGCGCTATAGATTCCCCACAGCCCGGAACTAAGGGCGATAGGCTACGAAAGAAGTCGCATCAAGCATGTAGGCCCTGATTACGGGTCACTCATAGCCAGTTTCCAAGCGCAACAGGAATGGGTCCATAGTTGGGATGACCATTATTACCACCTGACTGACCTGGAATTTTTGCGAAGACTTGACGAAGAATACATGAGCAAGATCATGACTTATGGTAAGACAGACCTGGCGAGGATTGCGGAAATCCGGGATGCAAGTACAATTGCGTGGTTCCGACGCGGAAGAGGAATAGCTCGGATTCCAGGTATCGAGGACTATGAGAAATTGTGGCAATGTGTAGACAAGGAGCGCCCAACACAACCACACAGTCCAAATATTTGCTTTGGCACAAATAACTTCATGGGCCTTGTGCCTCCATCGGCAAAGGTGGGAGATGTTATTGTACAATTCAGGAGCTGCAGCGCCGCAATAGTTCTGCGACCATTATCAGCACAGCTTCCGGACGATTCCGACAGCGCAAACTTTTTCTTACTTGTAGGTAGGGCAGACGTTGCAGACGATATCAGTCGCAGGAACACTCCTGGGCGGGATATGCGTGCTGAGCAGGCCTTCCTGCCAGATCAATCACCCATTAGCAAGGCAGATCTTCACGGAGCATTTTATGTCAATCTGACTTTTCAGACGTTGCAGCTGATCACGGCTTCTATCGATACATAGAAGAGAAAAAAAGGACAGCGAACTACGACCTACAGTCGATTTGAGGTTCAGTTTCCGCCTCGAAATTCCCTGGCAAATTTCAGGTAATTCTCGCAACATGAACTTGTATTAAGTGAGTCAAGCATTAAGGCAATAGGTTCTTTTTGCACGCTCTCAAATAGTCATGACAAAAAATAGTAGTAGTTCGTCATTAATTAACGAAAGATGAGTTAATCCAAAGCAATATTAACGTCATTTCTCATAACAAACAAACTCTAAAAAATTTTGCGACTAAACTTTGCCTCGAAAAGTTGAAAAAATTGATTCGAGTTCAGCGACCTTGAAAATAAACTTTCAACTAATCTAATGGTTGAGTGGCTTTTCACGTGACCCTTTATTTGTTTTTGAAAAGTCAGTTTTCTGCCGTTTACCCTTCTCGTTCCACACCGAAGTTTTCAAACCAGTCCCAAGCACAAACACAACACATCTGCCACGACATCGAGCATTAACGAATCGATTGTAGCTGAGATACCTCTGTATGTAAGCGGTAATGTGTAAAAGTACGCGAAGCTAACGAACGGGAACGGTACAACTCAGGGGCAGAATGCAAGGCTGAACGACAAGTAACGCGCAAAGCTGGCGCTATAAAAAGATGTTCATGTTTTATCAGCTTGCCTCTTCTCTGAAAGCGTGAACCTCCTCATCCGCTCGGCCAGGCCGATAGGCGTCAAGATGGCCCACCGGCTCTCTCGTAACGATTACACGGTGGGGTGGGTGTGTGCCTTGCCGATCGAGTTCGAGGCGGCGCGCGAAATACTCGATGAAGAGCACGACGTCTTCCCCAAGATCATGGACGACGATAACTTTTACACTGTTGGGCGTGCCGGCAAGCACAATATCGCTGTTATGTGCCCATCTGCAAGCCGATTCGGCGTCGGATCTCTGGCTATAAGTGTAGTGCAGATGGAAAAAACTTTCCCGGCAATCCTATTTAGACTGATAGTTGGGATTGGAGGTGGTGTTCCCAGTGCATATACAGATATTCGACTGGGTGATGTTGTTGTGAGCCAGCCGTACTATGGGGTTATTCAATATGACATTACAAAGGAGTTCCTACGAACGTGTTTCTTGAGCCCTCCTGTAATTCTTCGTAATGCCTTGTCCGAAGTACACGATGATATTGGGGGAGAAATGAGTAGTCTTATGGTGCTATACATTTCGAAACTCGGCAAATTGCCCAAATTTAATCGCGACGATGCGGGCGACGATATACTCTTTAAGAGAGACTACGCTCATGTTGAAGGGGACAATTGCATATGTTGTGATGGCTCCAAAAAGCAACAGCGGGAGGCGCGGACAGAAGATACACCCAAAGTTCATTATGGCATGATTGCGTCGGGAACGAAGGTTATAAAAGACGGGATGACAAGAGATTGGATCGGCTCGGAGCTTGGGACAGAGTTTGGGAGGGTGCTTTGTTTTGAGATGGATGCTGCAGGCTTGATGAGGAACATTCCTTATTTAATGATCCGTGGGATCTGTGACTACGCTGACTCGCACAAGAATACAAGATGGCAGGCATATGCAGCAGCAACTGCGGCAGCATATGCTACAGTGTTGTTGCTGGCAATACCCATATCGGATTACTGGGGCAACCCTCAGGAAATGAAGCAATGGCAGGTGAGTGTAGCTCTCGTGATCCCATCCAAGGTCCCGTAGAGCAGTACCGTAGTTTGAGTTGGGGATAGGTGCTCACATGTGGGAACTGTGGCTGATCCCAAAGAGTCTACACGAACTGTACGGAAGGCGATAGACACGAAGTCCGATAACTACCCAGACCAAGTAACGTTGAACAAATATGGTATTTCACTTGGGGATCAATGGCCAGAGTGGGGAGCTTTTACTTATCTCGAAGAACCCATTCGAGCTGTGCGGAAAGCGATGGATCCGACGTCGGACGATCACGCAGACTTGTCAGTAATGCTGAACAACCTGAGGAATAACTTTGAAAAATGGTACGAACGAGTTGAGCAAATGGAGGATTTGGAAGAGGGGATCCAACTTATCCGACAGGCTATTGAAACCATACCGGACGGCCATCCAAGTCAGCCAAATTTTCTGAACAGTTTGGGGAATATGCTTGGAAGTCGATATGAGCGGACAGACGAAATTGGCAATTTTGAAGAAGGGATCCAGCTCATTCGACAGGCTATTAACATCACGCCAAACGGCCATCCAAGTCTGCCAGATTTTCTGAACAATTTAGGAAATATGCTTGCAAGCCAGTATAAGTCAACAGGGGCAGTTGGCAGTCTTGAAGAAGGGATTCAGCTCATTCAGCAGGCTATTTCAATCATGCCAGACGGCCATCTAAGCCTACCAGGTTTTCTAGATAATTTACGAAATAAGCTTAAAGATCGATATGTGCGATTTGGGGCAATCAGCGATCTTGAAGAAGCGATCCGAGTAAGACAACGAGGTGTGGAGATGACATCAGACGATCATGCAGATCGCATGCTCAGGCTACGCGGTCTGGAAAACGAGTCTCGAAAACAATCCGAAGGAACTAGGAAGGTAGAGAATATTTATGAAGGCAAGAGAATGCTGCGAAGGGCCTTGAAAGTCACGCCGCAGGGTCATCAAGTTATTCCGGGTAAGTCTATGGAACAGCGATCAAAAGACTTAGAGCGGGACTCAGGTTATGCATCTACGTCGCGTCCTCAAACAGTATGGGATGGCTCAGAACCTTTTTCCCCGGATCAAATTGCCGAGCATGATAGGATCAATTCTTCTTTCGACGACGACAATTTGCGGTTACTTGCATCAAAAACCGGTGAAGTAAGCTCACAGGCATTCATTGAAACAACGACCGAAGATTGGACCGGCGAAGCTCTTATCACTGACTTTTTGGCCGAAGATGCACGGTGCAGACAACTATGTGAGAAGGCTATGGCTCAGATTGGCAAGAAGCGCTTCATGGAAAATTTATGGGGATTACTAAAATCATTTTATCAGAATCTTTCTACAGAGGCATTGACCAAGACTGAACAAGCTATAGCAAGATTACTACGGAGTAGGAGAGGAAGGATGCGGATCAGCGAATGGCTCGCTTTCCGAATCGAACTAGACCAAGAGGGCGGTCCAGAGGCTGGCAAACTTAAACCCCAAATTCCTGAAGAAAGCCAGCAAACTGTGGAAGCGTGGCTATCTCGCATTTCAGAAAATTCAGAAATGCCAGTAGAGCCTCAGCAAGACTATCTAGAGGACCAGGATGATGACATATCTACAAACTCAGACACAGACGAATATCCCCATGTATCCGAGGTAAAAAGTTTCTTACGGAAGACGAGGTCATTCCAATATCTTCTGAAAGACTTTATGCTAATGTTTCTGTCACCTGAGTTGAGGAATGTACTGTTCTCGATTCCTAAGAGAAATATCTGGATCGCACAAGGGCAAAACATGTCCGCGACGAACAAAATCAAAGCGTGGGTGGAGGATAGGACACGAGTGAAATGGAATTGGTGGCCTTTCGAACCACGAATGAATGCGCTGCAAGGTGGTGAATACCGGGTGTTCTGGAGATGTGTAAGTCTGAGTCTCCTTTACTGGTGTTTGCAAATGGAGATGTCACAAACTGCAAGAGGTATTTCTCGCGATACACATGTGTTACGGAAACTCTCAACAATGAGAGATATCACAATTCTTCGAGCTATCTCTAAATCAAGACTGTAAAAATCATAATTGCTCGAAATTAAATTTATTGGAGGTCCCTCAACCATGTGAGTAGCTAGATATCAAATTTGCGGTTTGTGACATTTCTTCTTGCAACTGTTGTCCTACGCAGACACTGCTTAGACTTTGCAGACTTGTGGCGCGCGACAGCGGATCGAAACATCTGCCGAACGAATCGAACTTCTTGTTCAGGTACTCGTCTTGTTGGATGACGAGCCGAAGATTTCTCACTGGTGCGGAATGAGGCCCAAAGAAGTGTCTCTCATAACCTTGCTCAAAGATATATTTTGGGTAGCGTCTCAAGCACTCTCCAACACATCAGCGTCATCCGCAGCCTCAAGATACACACCACCACATGATGGAACATCTACATCTTCTAAATCTAACGCTACTACTATGACCAGCGCGACAAATTCTGCTCAATCTAATCTACACGGACAGCACACTGCCAGTCAACATGTTGGGACAGCCGTACAGGACCAAACTAATCAACGTCAAGAATGGATATTATTTGGCGTTCAGGGCGGAGGGCGAACCTTGACACCCGCCCAAGTAGAAACTAATAGCCAGAGTACAGACAGTAGTGTGTTCCAGGGAATAAAGAAGTGTTATCGTGCTCGACGAGGACGATTAAGATTGTGGTTCTCCATCTGGCGCTTAGAATTTTGCGAAGTTGTAAAGGTATCACATTTTCTTGAATCATGTTGTCCTAATTACTGACGCATGGGAAGTTTAATAGATTGACGCTTGAACGCATGGTTCGGGAATACAGAGACCTTCCAACTGACCAGGATTATCAATACGATCCCCGCGCCGGAGCGGTTGGAGCCAAGAATCCACCAATTTCACCCCATTTATTCCAGGCTCTTTTCTACACCTGTCCTACTCCATGCACTTCATGGATTCCCCACGAGTGCGTGCAAGCTCCGATAAGCATGACGAATTTCGAGCGTATCCCGAGGAGAGCAAAAGATTTCGATCATGATACGACCTCGCCAATATGGGGACTCGAAGCCATATTCGCGGTTTCGTTCGCTTATGTCTTCATCTACCATTGTGTCATGGTGGCCGGGCCATTCGTTTTTTTCATTTGGTGGCTCAAGACCCATCCGGATGATTTGCAAGATGCCTCTATCCCTGTTACCATCGTCATTGGCGCTCTTTCACTCTTTTGGAGCGGATCTGGGATTTTAACGAGCAAAAGCAGTGACTGAAGGATCAGTTTTCATTGACTGCCGTGCTTATGGACCACCGCAAATAGGCCAAATTCACCGCGTTCTTGACTGATGGCAAGTCAGTCGGGTCATACAACACCGGGTCAGCCGAATCACTTGAGACTGTTGATTAGTTTGCGTAAGAGGGCCGTCGTATGGAGTATCGAGACTTGTGAAAGGCAACTAAAAGGTGGATAACTATAAGCAGCCTCGATAGCAGCTGAGCCAAGACCGGACGGCTCGCTTGAGGTACACCCATTGCAGTTTTGTTCGTTTGAAACGTCTTCGGATGGGTCTTCCTCCTCGTACTGTGTAGGTATTCCAAACTAGTATCAAGGGCAAGCACGCAAAATTTGTCACAGCATCAAGCTTTTACTAACAAACTGCGGTTGAGCTGCAATTGTATGTAGGCTGTCAAAAATGCAGGCTCGTCAAGTTGACAAACGGGAAACACATAGATACGGAATGCAAACCAATACAAATGTAATGCGCAAAGCCGGCAGTATGAAAGAGTATTCGCCTTCTAAAATTTGTCTACTTCTTGAAAGCGTAGCCAGGACAACGAGAGAGCTAGGCGTATGATAATCTAGACCGGTCTTAAAAATCCGTCGTTTAGGGCCCTTGTTAGAACTCTACTTACGAATCCCCGCCATCGTAGATTTTGAAAAGTACTGAAGAGAGTATTCTTAGGCGAACTACCTCTTCCCTTTCTATATTACCCTTCTCATCCAAATCGCCGGATCCATGCTTTTGTGGGTATCAAACAAAATCGAACATTACATGTCCAGAAACAATGCCAACACTATGTGCCAAACACAACCCGTCTCATATCTCATTACACATATCTCATAATCATCATTTAAAGCGCGTCCCGCACGCAATTTGTCATGCTTTCCCCTCCTCAATGCGGCGCATCCACCGCCTTCCCGTCTCCAGCTTCACCCGACAACCCCCCCATCATGACATGCTGTCGCGCCTGCGTCGACGCAGCGCCTGCTGCTGTTGCTGTTGGTCGGCTCTCGGCACTAAACGCTCTCTCTGGCTAGGTCTTCGACTATGTCTAGAGTTGTCTCGAGTTCCGTTGGCAGACGATGGATTGGAGCCGCGTTGCCTCCTGTGCCGTTGCGGACTCCGTGGGCGAATGGAGGGGGGCGGAGCGGACGGAAATGGAGCCGTATTTCTGGGAGGGAGAAAGGAGTCGCTTCGTCGGCGATGGCTGGAAGGACGGCTCGATGGGGGCCGTCGAGCAGTGGACACACCAGGTGCAGCAAAGCGATTGGGCGAATTGCGAGAAGATGACGGAGTTCTGGCCGAATAGACACTTCCGTCAACTCTTCCGCGTTCATGAACACGGCCTCTGTGCTGTGTGGTTGTCTCCGTGCTGTGATTTGGGACGTTCTCTTGCACGAATGTGGAACTTGACTGTTTGGTGGGAGGCGGGCCATTAGACCGCTGCGGTGGGATCGATGCCATTGAAGCTGGGAGTTCGTATCTGCCGAAAGTGCCCATTCCATGGTCCAGCAGTTCGGTTGAAGGCTGATGAGCTTGATCAGGGTACGATTGCGGGCGGAAAGATGGATGTCGTCGGCCTTCGTGGATTGGGTCGTGTCCATTTGGACTGGAGATGCGATACTCATGACTCATGCCCGAACCATGATCCTCTCTTCGATACGACGCCGATAGCTCTGCAGGCATTTGAGCGTTGGGCAAGTCAGTAGGCATTTGGGCTGGTTGACTGAAGTTTCTCTGACTCTCTAAGCGAGTTGTTATCGGAATGTTTTTCGGTATACTTCCAGTAGATGCGCGTGTGCGTAGAGAGTGATATCTCAACATGGTCGACGAGGTATTTGGACTTCCGTGAGAGCTTGCATCTGATAGAATGATATCAGTCGAGGAACAATGTCTGCAGAGTTTTGAATGCTACGTACATTTCGGCAGCTCATCTTCAACAAGCGTTCGTGGGAACCCGCTTATTGAGTATGTTCCTTTATCGCGATGGTCTGATTGGCTCAATTTTAGGATGATGTTAACACTCGCTGATCGAGGACATCGTAATTGAAATTCTTGCAGTGAGAACGATGCTTGATCCTCCATTTTTGCAATTATATTCCGGGTAATAGGGAACTGTCAAAAGATTGTAAGTAGTCAAACGCCAGCTTAAATCGGAGGAACCTAAACTTTTTCTTACTCTTTTAAGTTCCACAGACGAAATCGCTGTGCAGATAGCAAAATACGGCTGGAAGTCTGCAAAACTGTGTAACCTGAGGTAGCCTCCAAGATTCCGCAATTCTAGCGATCCTCTTCTGAATCTACAGTCAATTCGACCTTGAGAAATGTGAACTTCGCGTGGCTTCAAGGTAGATTTAGTTTTCTTACCTGTACAAACGAATGTATCATTAGGTTCAAGTCTTGGTTTGAGCGAAGTGTTGTAGAAAAACGTGCTTGCCACCAGTGTTCGAGCAATACGTTTGACATCGTCCCTCAACTCTCTCTTCAATGTCCTGCTTGTCCTTTCCTGAAGCCACCTCAGCCTAAGCCTGGCATCGAGTTTTGGTGGTTCTTCGCCTAAGTCAGGATTGAGCCTGATGTATCTTCGCTGATGTCTAGCTTTGGAGTCTTCAACGAGATCTAGAAAATCAATCCACGACTTTTCGGCATCCAGTATGCTATCAAGCCGGCCAGCCTATTCAAATGTAAACCAAATATCCCAATGACTTATCGGTGACTATGCAATCACATATAGGAGCAGGACAAAAGCCTACCATTGCCTTAAGCATCTGACCAACTCTGGGAGCTGGCAGCGATGACATTCTGTTGAATCAGATACGCACAGTAGGAGTTTGAATCAAATGGCTTACCCTCTAGAGCTCTTTGTGCCCTTCAAAAGCTGACTTTTCACGTCCTTTTCATTCTGACTAGTTCCGATGGACAGGAAGATATCAGGAGGACGATCTGCCACGTCTGGCCAAATGAGTCTACGTTCTTGGTGCACCACCCTTACCGGGTTATTGTTGTAAAAGGCACCATCTAGGTATTCTATAGAAGTCCCCTCGTGTATAAAAGACTTAAAATATGGAGGTGCAGCAGAAGTGGCCGCGCCAGCTTCCCAGAAGCTCAGTTCTTGGGCAGGCTCGCTAGGCCGCATAAACCGATAACGGAATTTCTCAGACGTAGATCTCCGTATTCTCGGTTCCGCTCGATTGTAATTGGCGATCACAATCTCTCTTCTGCCTGCCGGGTTTGTAGATGTAACCGCAACTCTCGCAGCGTGAGATGGGTTCTCTTCCACACCACCACCAAAGAAGGAACGGTTCCCAAGGGCGGATTGGAGGACTTGATAGAGTGGCGTTATTTTATATATACTGCCATGCCTTAAAATTGTGAGCTGTTGCAATCCGGGTACATTATGAAATTCGCGTGGGGTGAATGCACGATCGGCAAGTTTTTTAAACTCGCGAATGCATCTCGATATGGACCAGTCCTTGGCACCGAGAACTATCGCAATAATACCGCCAGTACTACATTATATTAGCGCACGTAATGCCTCGTATCAAGCCCTCTTGTTACCTTGTGCCAACAATTAAGTCGAAGAATGCTCGGATTGGCAATCGTTCACCCAGCGCATTTTGGATGGCATTCAAGACCTCAAGTGCGACAATTCCACGTATCCCACCGCTATTCGACAAGTCAGAGAAACGATAGATGAGCAACGACGTAAATTCAGAGGATGGCTTGAGCGTTATCTTACCCATCTAACGAAAGAAGCCGAACACCCGCAAAATCAGGTTTGATATGAACGGTATAACAAGTGCCCCAATTAGTAGGGTGTAAGGGACAGTCAAACATTTTGAAACTATATTTATCATTGAAACCCTCGAGACCGTGAAATTTGATGCAAGGGGTACAGAAAACATGGCCACATGGAAGAGAATGTTGCGGAATTTCCATGAGGCAGGACAAACAGATAGAATGGCTATAAAATCCCTCTGAAGTAGCTATCAGGTTGTAAAATATCTCCATCTGGGCTCTATGCTGCCCTCGCAGCAGTTGCTCGTCGGATTTTTCGTTACCTGGTCGGGCTTGTTCTTCTAGCAAGGCGTCCTGAAACTTCTTCAAATCGTATTCGAGATTCCCAGACCAGATATCAGAGTAAGAATCAAAGGTAAAGTCGGAATGGAAGCTGCCGGCGGCAATAATCTTACCTCTCGTATTTTGATGGCCTTTTTTGTGCATATTTGAGGAGACGATGCATGTCCCACGGTTATTTCGGAATTGGCAGTGCGAGTATCTTTCACAGTATTCTGCGAGTGCGCTATCAAAATACTGCTCGTATTCAGCGAAAAGATCTTCCGTCGGTGACCCTGAGTCACATATCAGCCAGACCATCAATCAGAAACGCTCTTGAGTTCCTACCTTTTCGATATCTGATACAGTCAAGCAAAACACAAGATGCTACGACTCTGCTAAACTTGTCAAAAATCCATCTAGGTTCTCGAATCCCCTTTAATGCTGTTTGTATAACAATAGCAAGCTGGAGAATGTTGCCGCCAAAATCGTCAGGAATTGGCTTGTTCTTCAAGCTCGCCTTGATAAAGTTGAAAGGTCGGTCTAGGTCGTGGCAAAAGTGGTCGAAGGCCGATTGAAGGAATAAACCAAATTCGTCAGAATCCGAGAGCATTCTGGCCCTGCGTTTTGTTTGTAGGGATTGTTTGGCGCGTCTTGAAATAAGATCCTGTAACACACCAATTTGATCCTTTAATAGATTATAGCGGCCTTCGATGGGGATTTTGGTAACGGTGAATGAGGAATAGTAACAGTGAACGAGGTCGAGCACACTATCGATGCGTTTGCCGTTATTTCGCCACACGTCTGCGAGTGTTCTAAAATACGGAACAAGATCAATACTTTTTCTAATAGCATAAAGCAGGCTATCAGTGGCGTGCTCAACATCCCATCTTGAATTAGGCATATTGATGTCTGCGGCGTTAAGGACGATGATGGTATGGGATAATGTCGGTTAATTGATTAAAATCTCCAAATATGATTCTCCCCATTTTAAAAGCGGCTCCAAGCCGGTTTCTTGAAATGTACTGCGAGATGGTTACCGATGGATTTTTGAACAATATAATTGGAAGGTTTCCACTTATTTTGCGTTTCGCAATACGAATACGACGACATCCGAAAAAGTGTATAGCAAGCGCGGGTACAATTAAAAGACCGCAAACTTCCTGTTTCTCCTTTCATCATTATTAGCCCATTCAAGTTGTCTGAAGCCTCCACCGTGTATCTTGTTGCGTCGTCCTCGGGATCTGCTCCGTACCAAAGTCGCTCTTGGGTCTGACTCTCCCCCTTGCAACCCTTCACAATCTGCATAGAGGAGAGGCTTGGTCGAGTTCATCAATGTATCTGGATCTGCGTAAAGATGGACATCAGCAGACGTCGGCGTAGCAGCCTGTTCGTGCCTTCGTAGACACACTATAGGTGTTGGAAAATGCGAGCTTGGATCAGACCCCGTTCTCCATTTCTGGACTTCAATGAGCATCTTTATGAGCGTACTTTTGCCTGCATCTACCAATCCATTAGCGTCGCCACTGAGCCTTGTGATTGTTCTTACTCGTGAGTCCAATAAAGGAGACGAGCTGCGGATGTAAGAGCTCCTGCCATCTATTACATCGAGCCATGAGGGATTGATACGCTCCTCCATCCGTGAAGAAAGGCCAGCCGTGTCTCTCTCGTCCAACACCAAACCACGTTGTTTCTTCATCAGCCTTGTAGAGTTGCGCAAGGTCGTCGTCGGTCATCTCCGGGTTCAATACATTTTTAAGGATGTGCTGAATGCGAGGATCGCTCTTCTCGTGAGCCCTGCCGTCTCGTCCAGTTTGGCCTGGGTGATGAGGTGGGAAAGTTTCCCAGCACGCGTCGCAAAACCACATGCTACAATCTATGCATCTCCACAGAGGCGATTCACGTTGATTTGGTCCATGTCTTGAAAGAAAATAGCAGTGTTCGCCAGAACCCCTTGGAGGAATTTGAAAGGCCGACATAGGACCTACATAGCTC
Source organism: Astrothelium macrocarpum (assembly GCA_021030915.1). Taxonomy (NCBI): domain Eukaryota; kingdom Fungi; phylum Ascomycota; class Dothideomycetes; order Trypetheliales; family Trypetheliaceae; genus Astrothelium; species Astrothelium macrocarpum. The sequence goes on from JAGEMR010000219.1 coordinate 15,357, forward strand.
CTAATGTCCTTGAGTGTGGTCAATGTCTACGCAACATTGAATACTCTAAGGGAAAATGCGGAGTAGGCGAGCAAAAGTGACTTAGGCAGCTTTTCGCACGGACCGCCGTCGGATAAGGAATCCCATGCAGGTGCTCTACCCAATGGTGTAGATGTAAAAAAGCCATCGTTCTGTGCATGGGGCTCTACCGATGCTCATGACATGGCAGCTTCTCATTGTGTGAATAGAAGATCTAACAAACAGTATAGAGATAGATTCGCCAATCACGAAAAAAATCGATAGAACATGCATATCAGATAGACAAGGTTGAGACGAGGCTGAGACAAGGCTGAGAATACAGTTCGGAGCTCTTAAAAAGATAAGGTGGAATAGCTGGAGGGGGAATAGCTCGGGGTGGGGGTTTGGATATTTTGCCGGAAGAAGCCGTAACTAGTCTGATTACTAATTGTAAAAAAGAAAAAGTGTTGAAGTGACGAGAGAATAGATATCGGGGTTGCAAGCTATGGAAGTTGATGTATAACCGGCGAAGGTGCTCCACCTTGAGGCTTTTGTCGCGGTGGCTACAGAACACGGGCATGAATGCTGCGCTAGGGAATATGCTCTTGGAGCCGAAACCTGGAGGCTCCGTAATACAGCAAAGGAATATCAGAGGAAGGATAGAGCGAAATTTGCGATGGAACAAGGGAGGGACCTATGTGTCGTGAACCAACATGTCAATAAAAAGGACCTCGCCAAACTATGGGAGATTTCATGATCCTTTCCCCCCTTTTGATAGCCTAGCACGCCTAGATCTGAGTAAGATCCATTCGAATCGGCCATGATCAGTGCGTCTCATCGGCCAGTCAACCACAAATTAGGCAGCGGTAGCTGCAATAAGAAATGTCTCTCGTGACCGCGAGAGATATAGCTCGCCGAAGGCCTCGTCTAGAAGGCCTCATGCTTTTCTAAAACGATTGCAAAATACAAATAATCGGTAAATAGATTGTTAAAAAATGCACTTCAAAATATTCTTGTCTGTGATTTTCAAGGACCTCTTCATGAGGCCTACGGCGAATTATATCTCGCATGGTCGGTGATATTTCTTATCACAGTCCCGGTGGGGGAATTTTCGCCAGTCGGTGACAGGAAAAATGTTACTCCTGAGCCAATTCTATGATGTGTTATTTCCACCTACTGAGTGGTCTGACGGATTGCTGACTAGCTTGCTACATAGTAATGATATGGGTCTTCATTTGGCAAATTTCTCAACTCAATCACTTTTGTTTTCGATGATAAATAACAGAGGCTCAAAGTACACATGCACACACTCGATAAAAGACATACATGCAAATGCACCTAAACACACATCTCATACCGTCTTCCCTTCTCCAATCTCCAACCCCTTGATCGCATCCGCCGCCGCATCATCCACATCCAATTTCCTCTCCGCCCTCGAAGCTCCCGGCTTCACCACCTCGATCTCCACCCCTTCCCCTTCTCTACCCAAACTAAACACTCTCAGCCCCACCACACACACCGCATTCCATGGATCCGTCACCAAGCTCGAGATATCTTTGGTCGGCGGTGGTGGCGGCGGCTGCTCCTGGCCCTGCTGGTCCTGCTGTTGTTGGTCGCCACTATCCTTAGGTGGCTGGGGAGGCGGCGGAGGGGGACGCAAGTAGTCGAGGATGGCGAGGATGTCTTGCGGGGTGTCGACGTTAGAGTCGGAGTCGGAGTCGGACGAACTGGAGGAGGGAGAGAGGAGTGGGGAGGGGTAGTCGAGCTCCGAGTCCCAAGATGCTTCGTCGTCGCTGATGTTGGCAAGGGTGGCGCGGGGGACGGGCAGAGTGTTGGTGGGCAGAGGAGGGGGTGGGACACCGGCTGGTGGGAGGGAGATATAGTCGACGCCTCCTTGTCCTGCTTTTGCTATCTCTGGTGCTGGTGGAGGTGGTACGCCGGATGGCGGTGGAGGCAAGTTCCCCTCTGGAGTTTCAGGCGTCTGATCGATTTTCGGCACAGCAGGGGGCTTTTGTGGGACATCTGTGGGGAGGGTTTTGGATTTAATCGCACTCTCCCCCTCCTCAGGTGTTGCGCTAACCTCGTACTTGGTTTCGGAGAGCAGTCTGCTGACTTTTGGTCTGATATTTCGTTCGTCATCACCCTCATCATCGGCTTCCGAATCTGCTTCCGTAGAGATTTGGCTTTCGCTCTTTGGACCAGGAGTGACAGAAAGTAGGCTCTGGTCCGTTGGAGGCACTTGACGTGATTCAGCCTGGAGGTCAGGAACATCCACTGGCGGTGCCATTTTCATTTGCTTTTCAAGCATTTTTGCTTCTCTTCTCTTATCTTTGACTTTCTGCTTGAGCCGAGCTCGCCGCTTCCTCTCTTGGTCTTTCTTGAACTGCTTCTTCGCTCTCGTCTTCATCTCTTTGTTCTCTCGGGTTCGCTTTTCGGCCTCACTCTCTTTGAACTGGCCTTTTGCGTGAGCAAGATCATAGCTCAGTCCGACTGCAAGGAGCTTGTCTCTGCGATCGACACATTTAGCTGGGATGACCTTTTCCGTGGGCAGCTTCTCCTGGTCTCTGGTAGCCGATATGCTTATAAGAACGTAGTAAGTCCCAGCTTCAAGGTCGATTTCTGCAGTAACAGACCGATTCATACTGTAATTGGCTTGATTCCGAATGAGATAGTCCTCTTCTTCACCCCGGTGTAGACGAAAGTGTAGTGTGAATCTATACTGGCCTTGAAGACCACGAAAGTAGCGATTGTCAAGTTGAGACAAAACGAGCACTGTTGGACCACCTTTCTTAATTTCCAACTTGAATTTGGTATCGAGATACTCGGTAGTCCAAGGCACAGAAATGCTTGTCCATTGTTGGGTCACGGTCCATCTTTCATCAAAAAGTCGAGTGCGATCAAAATCTTGGAAATTTTTGAGGAGATCCTTGTACAAGATCCAAAAAATCCCATCATCTCCAAACTCATGTTTCAAGGTCTCCATCCAATAACCGTCCCATTCCTTGGAGCCATCTGACCAAGCGCCAGACCACTCAGATTGACCCCATGGATTTCTAACCTTGACGAGTCGGTACAATTCTCCATCTCGAGTGTGCTCCACGGCATCCATGATTGAGTAAGCGTGACTAAACACAAGTCCTTTCTTGAAACTTTGAGTCGAGTTATATTCAAGGCCACAGCTAAACAGGAACTCCTTGTTGACATGCCGAAGTTCCTCATTCCAGAATCTTTCTTTATCAATAATGTCGGCGGCCCATATCTCAGTTGTCACGCCTCCAGTAAGGTCTTCAACTGCTTCTCCGCTGAATCTACTCTAATTAGCATCTAGCGTAATGCGTTACTTTGCACAAATTTCGACTTACCCGCCTTCAATCGCGGAATAATCTCCGTGCGCTTTTGCATATGCCTTTTCCAAAAGGGGCAACCATGTCTCGTTGAGATCATTACACTGAGCAAAGTAAAGCGCCTGAGAGCCTCGCTGGAATGCTTTTCGATATTCTTCCTCAGGGTCTTTTCGATATTGAGTGTTCCACTCTGCCCGTTCGTTAGGGTCAAGATCGTTAAAATCGGCCTTGGTAAGGTACAGATTGTCGTCAATGATTTCCGAAAACCATTCGCCATCTCGATGAAACACGAATCCGTAGACGCCAACTTTCTCGTTCTTTGCCACGCAAATGCGGTCGATCAATTCTTTGAAACAGCTAACAGTGCACAGGGCGCTGAGAAACCAACAGTCACCGTCATTACCTTGTCGTACATCATTCGCGGTGGCGTCTTCGACGAAGAATTTCGGATCGTCAAAGATATCCTCAACTCTTTTCACACTTCCTGGGCGGAGGTCCGATTCCTCGTCTCCAAGTGTCATGAGACAGTCATTAAATTCCGTTTCGCCAACCAATCCATATTTCTCCATGTCAAAATGAGGATCGCGATACTTTTGGTTCAAAGCCAAGCATTCCTTGACGATCTGTTCGACTTTTTTTCTGCACTCTGTAGCGGCGTGCTCATGAGACGTAAAGACAGGCTTCGCTGACTTCGCGTCATCTTTGAACTTACGGCCTATTCGCGCTTTGCCAGATGATTCCTGATTCTGAGGCAGGACAGTGAAGGCCTTTGCCGGACTTTCAGAACGAAACAATTTCCAGAATGTATCTAGCGCATGCTGAGGCGTGATTGGAGGTGTCATCGTACGACGAGCCAAGGAAATGATGGGATCAGGGTTAGCCATGACTGCTTCAGGGGCAGCAGCCTGACGGTCAACTTCGGCCTCGCCAATGGGTCCAGCTTCAGGTGCCTCAGATCCCATAGATTTGACGGCCTTCAGTTGAAGAAAGAAGAGACAAGAGCGGAGGCAAGGAAGTGAAGCGCAAGTCTGGTGATCATAAACGCATAGACAAGAGGTGAGCTACACAAAGCCAGCCTGACACAGTAGTGCGCAGGTAGTCTGCAATATATCCATACCTTGACAGCCAATCTAGTGGCCCTTTAATGTAGCTACCAATCCTTTTACGGACGTTGCCGAGTCGAATCCATCATTCTGCATGATTCCGGTGAAGCACCGGTTTGAGGTGGGGGCGGCAGAGCCGCAAGCGCCCATAAACCATGAGGTGGTTGGTTGATGCTTGTCATGGCTTTCAGCCCCAAGTCCAGCTCGTCTTGGGAGGACGGAAAGTGCTGGGAAAAGACAGGTCTTTTCCGTGGACTTGGGTGATCTTGTCTGAAGATACAGACTGCCTGTTGCTTTCTAAGCAGACGGTGCCCCACAACTCTTTTCGGCCTTATCCAAACCCGGTCATCCGGCTGTTGAAACGAAATTAGACGATAGTGATGTAGTTGCAAAATTGCCTTTGCTGCTTAATGGTCTTATTTTAGAATCGAAAAGGCTTGATCGTCCTTATGTACGGAGGTCCCGTATGTGAATGGTCCGAGGACTTTCCATGTCTCCATATCCTTGTAGAAAGTGGTGCTGGCTTTGGTCTTCTTGGCTCGATATTGCAAAGATTATGTTGGAGAAGAGAGAAGCCTAACGAAGTGGCTTTGTCAAGACAATAATTTACACAATTGTTATCAGATTTATTGCGTGACCCCACGACGTAGTTCCTCCGAAATCATGCTCTCCGTGCAGCATGCCACCATCCCTCCCTAATCGTACGTCAGGCCGAGTCATTACATATGCTCAGAAACGCCATGATGACAACGGAAATGAAATCTCCCTCCTTCCGCTCCTTACCAATTCCACGGGCATTACACATGTTATCGTTGCTGCCATTCATCTCAACGAAGGACCGGGCAACATTCACTTGAACGACGATCCACCAGAACACCCCAAATACAAACAACTATGGAATGAGGTGCAATGGCTTCAAGGCGCTGGAATTGGCGTTCTAGGCATGCTTGGCGGTGCCGCGAGGGGGAGTTATGAACGTCTTGCTGGAGACGATGCCAGTGTAGGGCAGCTCCCACTTAAACCACCACCTTGCACTCCCATTCTTCTCCATTTTCCCAATCTCTAACTGCTCCTTCATCCAGTTTGAAGCCTACTACTTGCCTCTAAAATCTCTTATCACGCGTTACTCGCTTTCTGGCCTCGATCTCGATATCGAAGAACCCGTTCCCCTTTTCTGCCCACTCCGTCTCATCCACCGGCTTCGCGCTGACTTCGGCCCATCCTTCCTCATCACCTTCGCACCTGTCGCAACCGCTCTGCTTCCCTCCTTGCCTCACCTCTCGGGCTTCTCCTACTTTGATTTACACCGTGCCGCAGGCAACGAGATTGCGTGGTACAATACGCAATTCTACTGTGGCTGGGCAGACGCGAGCACGCCGAGCACATACGATGCGATCATGGCGGCTGGGTGGCCAGCGGAGAAGGTAGTCCTTGGCATTGTGACCAATGGGGAGAATGGAGCTGGATTTGTGGCACAGGAAGCGTTTGCAGATGTGGTGAGGGTGCTGAGGACAAGATATCCAAGCTTTGGAGGAGTCATGGGTTGGGAGTATTTCAACTCGATGCCAGGACAACGGGCGCGGCCGTGGGAATGGGCAAAGGTGGTCCATCAAGCAGTGACGGCAGAGATACCAGCAGGGACAGTAGAGGCAGGGAGAGGAGTGGAGAGACTTGGTGCGGGGAGAGGGTGGCCGTTGACGCCGCCAGGAGCATTTGCGCCTGTGGCAGATTCGCCGTTTGGGAATGAAAAGGTGCAGCAGTTGCAGGATTTAGGATTCTCAAGACCACAAGCCGTGGCAGCTTTGAATGTAACAGAAGGGAACGTAGAGCATGCCGCTGGATTGTTATTTCAGGACTGATGCTCCTGATCTAATGAAGACGCTTGCAAATCAGACAAATGAAAGCTACCCGGGGCAATACGAAATAGAGACGGATGGACCCCCATTCTGCTGCAATTCCCACTTTACACCCCCCTGAACACCAACCACAAAGCCCCCATGCCAACAAATGAAATGTTCCGATACCGATTTATGCCATTTCTTCCTAATGAAATCCATTCCGCACCATCGTACGACCGTGCGTCTGCTGTGCCACAGGCTCATCAAAATAAGGATGCATGAGCGCCTGCTTTGCACTGATCCTATTTGCCGGATCGTACACGAGTAGCGCATCTAGCAAATCCAGTCCATCCTCATCCAGTCCTGGAACAACAGTTTGAAGATCGCTTCGTTGCCACTTGGGAAATGAGGGTTTGAAATCCGGGAAAGTTGTGACGCCGGGCCAATCCTCTTCAGAAGGTGTTCCAAGGGTGCGGAAGATTTTGAAAATTTCATCTATTTCGGAGTCGCCGGGAAATAGAGGTTTGCGGGTGCACATTTCAGCGAAAATGCAGCCAACAGACCACATGTCGACACCAGTCGAGTACTGGCGGCCGCCGAGAAGAATTTCGGGAGAGCGGTACCAAAGCGTGACAACCTGTGAGAGAGGCGGTGAGTATTTCGATTTTGGGTTTTTCCAGATAGGCGTGAGGCAAACAATGAATAAGACGTTAACAGAAGACAAGACGTCAACAGCTTCTGGGAATATAAACAAACAAATAAACAAATAAATGAACGCATGTTAGAAAAGACGTTAACATCAATAAGAGACGACAATATTAGAAAGGGACATTAATAGTAGATAAGCATGAATACAAGACATCAGCGATCAATTTAGGGTGAAATGAAGATTGAACAAAAACAAAACTCACCTCATGCGTGTAAGTCCTAAGCGGCACCCCAAATGCTCTCGCCAGCCCAAAATCTGCCAACTTCAAGTTCCCATCCTTATCAATCAACAGATTCTGCGGTTTCAGATCACGATGCAGCACGCGATGCGCATGACAGTACCTCGTCCCCGCAACCAGCTGGCTCAGAAACTTCTTGACAATCAGGGGCCCCATACCCAAATTCGCCAGCGCCGTGCCGGCGCCCTCAGGGAGCGCCTTGCCCCTGCCCCCCTGCGACACGGGCAGCGCCTCCATGTATTTCTTGAGGTCGAGGTCGAGGTACTCGAAGACGAGGTAGAGCTTGTGGCCATCGGCGTGGACGATGTTGAGGAGGCGCACGATGTTCGGGTCGTTCATCTCCTTGAGCAGCGAGATTTCGCGGATGGCGGTGGACGGGACGCCCTCGTCTTCGGCTTCGAGGCGGATCTTTTTGAGAGCTACAATGCGGCCATCTTTGGAGAGGAGATCTTTGGCTTTGTACACGACTCCATAGGTTCCTGTGAACGCGAAGTCAGACTGGGCTCCTTTTGACTAGAGATAGAGTTCTGAGGTTGGTGGTGAAGGGTTGCTGCTGATTTACCTTCACCAATCTTCTCCATTTTTTGGTAATTCTCCATAGCTGCTACTATTCTTGTGATCTCCGAGAAAGTATCAGATCTTTTGCAAAGCAGGCCTCGTTGGCTGGCCAGGAATCAAGTAGGTCAAGGTTGGGGGAGCGTAACGTATCGAGCGATTGAGGAATTACGATTGATATTGTCCAGGCACCTAGAGGCACAGATACCTCGTGAGCGAGGACGCGTCAGTAACTCGCGAACTCTTCAGCTCGGACCGGTTGAAGTTGTCTGCGGTGGAAGAGAGAGGGATTGTTTTCATCGTCGATGGCGGTAAACATAGACCCTAGCAGCAACCGCCAACTTGACGCGGGTCTGCCTTATCGATAAGCGACCATCGCCCAATTCTGAAGCGCTTGTCATGCTGATTTATCTTTTATTTTTCTGTCTCTTTGGGATAATCATTACCTGACTCTAAAAAGACGCTATCTTCATTTTTACATTTAAGCTTAAAAGTTCAGTGCTCAATAAAATACTGACGCTATTCTAAAGCGCTGAAGCGAGAACAGAGACGTGTGACGGCTTTCGAACCCAAGGTGAATCGTTGCAATACCAACAGCTACGACATCAACGCCTGCTCCAATTCTCGCGTCGTTCGAGAGTAAAGCTCAAATATTAGGAGATGTAGACGTGAAACTGGCAGTAGAAGATGAATTGAGAAAAACGATAGAGATGCTCCTAAAGATACTGCCGACAGAGTTGGGCGTCGAGTGATTACAAAGGGTAGTGGTGGTTTCGAAGAGCTTGATGACAGCTTTGAATCGGTATGATCTCAGCCTAGTAAAATTGGCGTCGCGATAAGGAAGTAAAAATGCAAAGCTGTAGTTAAAGAGGCTGTCGGACTTTCATTAATATGGTTTTCAATTGATGCGAGATGCAACAAGAATGAGCGGTCTGAATGCGGGAATTTTTTGATAAGATGAGGCATACACTCGCGTGAAGGTTGGGTGTCCTCTCAGGCAGCCCCGCACGTCCGCACCCTCCGCACCACCAAATTTGTATGGGAATTTGGGATCAGTCAAGCAAAAAAGTTTGGTGATTGTCTTTTATTTATAATTCGTTAATTCGTTTATTTGATTTTTTAATTCGGTAATTTTGAAATCGTTTTTTTGATGATGAGGTCGAAATGATTTGAAAATATTATTTTATTATATCTGATTCAATCAATTCGAATAAAAAATTAATTCTATTTTGATATGAATTATTTTTTCTGATGGTCGAGATCAGAATTACGAAATGAATTAAATCAGTTATTATAATGGATGAGATTCCATTTATAATGGCTAATGAATAGATTATAGAGATATAAATATCTATTTTTATTAATTTCTAATTCAAATTATTTCAAATTAATGTGAATTCATTTTTTAATTAATTATTATTTATTTTTTTAATGAATTATTCATTTTTAAATTCATTTTCGTGATATTAATATAATATCAGTTTATAATGATGAAAAAATAATTGATTTGATTGAATTAATAATAATTAAAAAATAATTGAAATTATTATATTTTGATTTAATATAATGAATTAAATTAAAAAATAAAAAATTATACGTAATATTTGAAAATAAAATAATGAATTTGTTAGATTAATATTAGAATTCTCATTTCCGGAATAATTTTGATAATATAAAATTTGATAAAATTTTTAATAATCGGATTAATATTATAAAAATTAAAATTAAATCAATATCAAAAATATCAAAAATATGAAAATAATTAATTAATTTATTTATTAATTTATTAAAATTCGAATTATGGATTAAAATTAATCAAAGATTAATTAAATTTTAAATTGAATAAAATAATTAGAATTTTATAATAAATATTAATATTGAATTGATGAATAATAAAATTTTATTAAAAATGATGAATAAATAAAATATAATAAAATATTGATATTATTTAATTTATTATATAATTAATTAATTAAATATCAGATATTTATTATTGAATTGATAAAAAAGAATCTTTTTTAGATAATTCAATATATTAGAATAATTAATAATTTAATTTATAATATCATTGAAAAATGGAATTATTCTAATAAATATGATTAGAATATAATATGATATTAGATTAATATATTAATTCAAAAATATATTTGATTTAATATAATGGATTTGAAAAAATGAAATAATTCGATCAAAAAAGGAATAATTATTATTAATGAATTATTATTTGAATTATATGAATAATTTATTGAATAAAATAAATGAGATCATAAAATAAATTTGATATCAATTTCTAATTTTATGAATATTATTTTTATAATTATTAATAATTTTTATCAGAAATCAATTAATAAATATTGGAATAATAAATAAAATATATTTAATGAAATATATATATCAAATAAAAGATCATGAATAAAAATTATTGATTTATTATTTTTATTAATATCTGAATTAATGATAAATGAAAGAATATTAATATATTTGGAATGATATAAATAATAAAATAAACGTGATTTGATCAAAATTGAATTCGATAAAATGATGGAGATTTTTGATTAATATAAATATGATCTTGAAAGATTCAAATTTTTATAATGAAATGATAAAAAAGTCAAATTATTGATTGAAAGAGATATAATGAAAGATATTATTATCGCGATTTTTTGAAATATTAAAAAATAGAATAAAGAACGAATTAATTAATAATTTGATTAATTAAATAAACGAATAATTCATCAATTAAATAAATTGATAATAGATCGTGTTATGATCCTAGGTATCCTTGGGGTCAAGTCTACTTGGGATCAAGGTGGCTTCTGAAGTGAGTCGGTAAAGGACTGAATTAGCAAGGATGATATGGTTTGATAATTCAAAGTTCTGCTGAAGACGTTATCAAAGACTAATTTAGAGAATGGTTTTGAATACAATGAGGCCATAATGATCGCGTTGCGTTCTTATATATTTGCAACATTTTCTGGCTTATAGTAGGAAACTCCTGAATCAGGAATTGGCTCTTCTGACTCATAGCATGAGTCTTCTGAGCCAGAGGTCGGCTCTTCTGGCTCATAGTTTGAGCTTTCTAAGCCAGAGGTCGGGCGGGTACACGGACGTATACACGGCCCTCTCAGTGGTCATAATATTATTCCCTCCTTTTTGGCACGTGATTTTATGTATTTATATATTATGATGACGTATCCCAAAATCATCATAATTTCCTCTTCTTGTGTTTCTAAATTTCGCCCTTTTTGTTCTTTTATTCGTCGCATATAATATTTACTGAAATTATTTTCTATTTCTTTCGTTATGCGTCCTTATTGGAATTATATTCAAAATAGTTGTTTTTATTATCTGGTCTAGAATTCAGAGAAATATACCGAATATATAAGAAAGGCGGTTTTTTGTGATCTAATTATTTCGGATCGGGTATTCGAAAAGATCAATATTCAAATGAATCAATTATGAAATGAAATATAAAAGAATATCCGAATATAATAAGAAATTATTATATGAATAATTCGTTTAAATTCGTAAATGAATTTATTATATCAGAAATAATAAAATTTTGTTATTCAAAAGGTATAGAATATAGAAAAAATTCATATTAATAAGATAGCAAATTTTGTGTAATAGAACGTGACTGATAAAATCTTCAAAATTCCGGGTTTCAATATATCGTCTTTAAATTTTTTATTAAATTTTCTGAATGATAATATTTCAGAAATTATTGATAATTCTTTCAGATGATTGGGATATCTATTTTAAAAAAGAAAATTGATCTGATTTTTTATAATATATCTCTTTTTTTTTGTAAAATTTTTTAATTTTTTGTTGATAATTTTTTAAATTTTTTAATATTTTTTATATATTTTCCGAATTTGGATATTTTTTTCATTTGATTAGATACGATTTATTATAATAATTAAATATTTTTTTTATTTTGAATTCGTTCTTTTTTTTTGATTTAAAATAAAATATTTTTTAACACGATATCGTTATATCTATTAATTAGAATAAGAATATATAGAATATTGGATGGATTTTGATATTTTATAATAATTTCAATTTAAAATTTATTAATTCTTTTTATTCTTATATCAGAAATGGTCCGATTTTGACTGATTCTAATTTTTTGATTGATAATTTATTTTTAAAATTTTTGATAAATAAATATATTTTATTTCCCTTTTTTAATTAAAATCCATTTTTTTTTAAAGATATTTATTTTTATGTTTCTGATTAATATTTATTAATTATTTTTTTGAATATTTTTTTATATTTATATCAGAATTTCCAATTTATATGATATGTTTTATTATATTTAATCCGAAAATATTTTCATATTTTATCTAATTCAATTTTTATTATTTTATTTTAAAATATATTCTATTAGTATTTTTTACGTAATTGACGATATTTTCTGATTTAATATTAATTATATCATAGATAATAAAGATATTCAATTATTTTATTAATTATTCATATAATATTTTAAATATTATTTTAATATCTGATTTATGTATTTTATCTGACCGTCTGTTTTTTTATGATATATTGTAGATATTTTTAATTTAATTCCGAATTTATTTAAAATTATTTTTTAATAAATTGATGTAAATTTTTGATTTCTGTCGGATATGACGTTCATCAGAATTCTAAAATATTTAATTAATTTTTGGAATAATAATTCGGCTGTATGAATTATTTTATATATTTTTTTAAATTATTTAATGATAATATATTTTATTAATTTATTTATAATGATTATAATTGCGTCGTATTCTAATTCTGTTATTAGATCTTTTGATTTGAATAAATTCATAATAAAATTTATAATGATTTATTCGAATGATTTATATGATGATTTTATTGATATAATTATTCTTTTTTTTATTTATATATTATATTTATTTTTTTGATATGATTCATATTTAATAATATAATTTTGAATATATTCTTTTATTCTTTTAAAATGACAATTTTATTGAATATTTTTTATAATTTATATGATTTTTAAATATTTATAACATAATCTGATATGATATTTTTTAATAATTTTTCCGATTTTTTTTAATAAAATCGCGATTTTTTATTCTATTTATTGATTTTATTTAAAAATGATTAAAATTATATTAATTTTTTTATAATTTTCTGATAATATATTATTTTAATTAATTTAAAAAATTATTTGATTTTTGATTTTTTTTATTATATAATCCAATTTTTGATTTAAAATATCAGTTTTAGAATTATTTTTTTCTGACATATATTTGATGATAAATTTATATTATTTTAAAAATTCTGATCATTTAATTTATTATCGATTTAATTATTTCGTTATTATAAAACAAATAAAATTTTTATGATTTATAAAAATTTTTAAAAATGATGATTCTTCAATATATATTTTTTAATATTATAATATAATAATTATGATAAAAAATTTTTTATTATAAATATTATAATTTTGTTCTGATTCTGAAAATTTTTTTGAATAATATTTTATTAAATATCATTTTCCATTTCATATTTATTAATATAAATATATTTTTATCATCAAATCGGATATATTAATTTCAATTTATATTAATTCTGATAATTCGATAATTTTTAATATAAATTTTCGTAAATAGTCTTTTTTAAATATTTTAAATATCTTCTTTTTATTTTTTTTTTGAAAATGAATATTTTTTTATTTTTTATCAATTCTATTAAAAATTATATTTTAAAAGAATATTTATTAATAAATCTTCTATTATAATTGATAAATTTTAAAAAAGATTGAATATTTTTTATATTTTTTGATTCTGGCCAATTTTTAATTGATTTTATTTTATTTAAATCAATTCGTATAATTTCTATTTTAATAATATAATTTAAGAAATTCATTTTTTTGATTCAGAATTTATATTTCGATAATTTTAATCATAAATTTTATTTATCGAATTTTTTAAATATTTATCGTATATATTATATATATTCTTTTTTGATTTTTGAATAAATAAAAATGTCATTTAGATATATTATTATGAATCTATTGAAATATAATTATAATATATTATTAATAAATATTTAATAATTAATTAATACATTCATGAATCCGAATAATATAATAAGATATTTAAAATATTCATATTTTATTTAAAATATTATTTTTCATTTTTCATTTTTTTTTATTTATATAAAATTATAAATTTTTAATAAATTCAATTTAATAAATTATTATATATCCGAAAATTTATTTTATAATTTTATAATATTGAATAATAAATATCGATTTTTGATTATTATTTTATTAAATTATTGATAATTTATATAAAATTATAAATTTTCATTTTTTTTTGATATAAAAAGAATTGGATATTTTATAAATGATTCCAATTTTTTGATAAAATTCTTTTTTAAATTTTTATTTAAATATTTTTTTAATATTTCAAATTTTTTATTGGATAATATATAAATAGATTTGAATGTAGATTATTTTTTTATAAGAAATTTTATTTTATAATTCCATAATTGATATTTAAATAATATTTTAATATTTAATTCTTTT
>JAGEMR010000021.1:0-380369 GCA_021030915.1 Astrothelium macrocarpum
GAATCAGATGGAATGAAATTAAGTGGTGGGGGCTGCCGGATTCAGGGGGCTGCCGGATTCCATGGGTTCCGACTTATATAAAATTGTTAAAAACCGAAAAGTGCCGACATACAAATGCACATCATATTCTTACCTACACATATGTAGCTACATAACTGCGAAGCACGCTGGCCAGACAATCGCAGGGCATATCATTGATTGTGAGATAAGATAATTAATTGTGAACCCTGAGCCGCTTTCAGGGTTGGCTTCACCTCTGGAGGAGCCCCACCCTAAGATTTCCGAGGGACAGCTATCATCTGTTCAATTAGCTCTTCAATGAGCAGCCTGATCAATGCTCGATGGGCTGCTCTAACCTTCACCATCAGAAGTTGAAATGAATATTGGATCGATGAACACGACAAAACCCCTTCATCCAGGGATTTTCCTGGAGGCCTGGCAGGAGTCCTTGTGGAGGACATTTTGGGATTTAAATTTGGATGAAAATGCGCTAATTGTGATCAACCATGCCTTAAAGATCATTGGCATGCACTAATTGCAGTGGAGAGATTAGATGACGACGCGAGAAGAGCACAGACCGTTAGTAATCGAGCTGAACAGTAGGAGGTATCACGTAACATCTTCACTTGTCGCTGCAAGCAGTATGAAACTTAGTTAGGAGGCTGTGCACTTCAGGGTCCTCATCCCTTGTCCCTTCAGGGCAACTCAAATCGAACAGCACTGGCACGAGATAGTGCAGATATTTTCTTTCATATCTACCCAATAGAGCTAAAATTAGTTCTGGACGGAGACCGGTAGCCAAATCGCCGCCAACGACCCGAGTAGACTTCAATGTCATCTTCAAAACAGCCTACCCGTGCGTTGTGCGGCTTTCAGTGCTGGTGCAGGTCCAGCGTTCCGTACCGCTACATGGGCTGCAATCCTTCGCGAGGACGGTCATCGCCAACATGTTTCGGATAAAGCGATCACTTCGTAGCTGGACTGTGTCATTGGCTCCTCGTCGAATGAATCGTCCCTGTGGGTCCTCTGTATTTGTTGTACCACTTCTCAGCAAGCCACTACCTCATACCAGCTATCCAGTCGAGGTATCCACAATCCTACAAATCGCATTCGCGAGGATCAGCAAATCCGGTAATACAAACGTGATTTACAGCCTAGGCCGATTGTAAAGCCGCTTGAAACAACAGGTCACTGAGTGTCTGGCGATGAAGGTGGCACACGTACGATTCCAGGGATTGACGCTGAACATGTCCGGTGCTGATAGTTCGACTAACCTGGCCACACTTTCGTGACCCAGCAAGCAGCCAGCCTTTTTGGCCCAACTGACAGCGGTAACTTTCAGCCCCTTTGGCCCCTTCGATTCGCTCCGGCACGAACGAGATGTACCGACGACTCCCACTGGCCAGGCCGCCTGTTGGGAGTTTCTCGGATGTGAAATTTCCCCTGTGCACATTATAATAGCATGCTGAAAGATTTTCATTTCGGCAGGAGAGACTATACATGTTCTCCCAATATGGCTGAGGACAGTGTTTAAGTCTTTAACGTCCAGAATTCTCATCTTTCACCTGTTCCGTAGTTTCTCGGTAATGATTTCTGCACAATGCCGAAAAGGAGCCATGTATCTGGATTTCTTCATTACTTTCTTTTCATCCAGACAATAGCGTGTTGTATTGTTTGTGCTCGCGCTTTGGCCAACGGTAAGAGCTCCATTTCAAGGCAATACCCGTACTTGCGCAACTTAGATAGTAATTCATGGCTTTTAGAACCAAGAACGAGCACAGATCTCAGGCCAAATTCCTCAACATCTTTTAATTCATCTACCTATTCCGCCAGCGCCTTTCTCAAAAGTCGGACAATAGCGCAAACATCGCGCACAACGACATCCTCTGGCATAGGAGACTACATCGCAACTGGATTAGGTTTAGAAAAGACATCTACAACGTCAGGACAACATGAGGAGTCTTCTTTCGAGAGCGTCTTGGCTGTTCAAAGCTCTTCATCACCGGGCCTGCCAACCACCGTTCCCGACCCTGCCGTTTTTACGAGTGTTTTATCCAACAATAATGCATCTTCAACGATCCTAAAATCGCAAGATCGTAATGCTTCTTCTTTGGTACACTCCAGGCCAACGGCCAAAGCTTCTCAGCCTCTTGTAAACATTACCAGGCCAGCGGTAATGTCTCAAAAACCGACAATCTTCTCGGCCGGCAACAAGACCCACAATGCTACCGATTGCTGGGCGCAATGGACATCATATTGGTCTCAGAGTGCAGCCGTTCCTGGTAATTATGTTAATGTCAGCGGTTCATACATAACCACAACAGAGACTTTCCAACCTGCAACCAAAAGCAATCCTCTAGGATTGCCTGTGCTTGCGACATCAACATCCACTATTACGAACACCATATATGACAATGGGCACCCTATCGGGGTAACCGCTTCAGTATCGACCTGGGACACATTTCTCCCCCAGTCAACTTCGTATTCGACGGAAACATCGACAATCATTCCCCCAAGCAGTTCGTTAGTAGCTGGAAACGAGACTTTGCCTCCTCCATCCTGTGGGTTGCCTTCTATTGTTTCTCAGTGTCAGAACCAATGGGATACATGGGCTTCGATGCAGCTCGCGACGTACACTGTTCCCCGGCCACCATGCTACACCAGTTTCAATCCCAATTATGTAAGTGGCATTTGTCCTGTCGGTCAAAGCTGGGCTTCTGCAGCGTCAAGTTTTAGCGCCGCTCGGTCTTTTGCATCGCCACTTTGCAGCCAAGCTTCCGTCGCAACAAACCAATGCGAAAGCTTCAGGACAGCCTATCTG
Organism: Astrothelium macrocarpum; assembly: GCA_021030915.1. Taxonomy (NCBI): domain Eukaryota; kingdom Fungi; phylum Ascomycota; class Dothideomycetes; order Trypetheliales; family Trypetheliaceae; genus Astrothelium; species Astrothelium macrocarpum. The sequence continues at coordinate 2,822 of JAGEMR010000021.1, forward strand.
ACTTCATGGGTCTCGCAAGTCGCGTCTGCTGAATTCACGAATCTTTTGACTGAGGTCAGCCTTGCCCAATACACCGCTTCTTTGGCATCCGTCGGTTTTCAACCTACAACAGTCGTTGAACCCAACGGCTCTGTTGCGTACACCAACTATTGGCCCGCTTCTTCGAGTTTGGCAGCTGGGTGCAGTCTGGGATGTGGAGATTGCGCCATCACAGCTGGAACTGTTCAATTGTTTTACTGGCCTGTCACGACAAGTTCAACGTCAAACGTTAGTACGGTCACACAAAATCCGACATTGAACGGTAGTTCAGCTCATGTCAAACGCGACTACGAACCTTTGACTGTATCTACGTTCGGTACATCCTTTGTGGCCGTTTCACCCACGGTTTACGTTTTCTTCTCCAAGATATACGCGTCAAATTCTTGTGGTCCCGTTGGATTGACTCACACCTCAACATTTATACCTTTTGCAAACACCGCAGAGCTATCTTCAATCTGGCAAACCGTCGACGTTTCGCGAATCATCTATGATGCAGGCGCTGGAGGTAGTCTTGATGTCCCCTCTGCAACTGCTCCGTTTAATTTTACGGATTTGAATACTCCAGTTCCCGCAAGTATCTACGACCGTCAACCATGGTGCGTCACATGGAGTACTGACCAAATGGCTTATACAAATCCGTATGATCCTGCTTTGCTTGCTTATACGCCTATCAATGAGACATGTCCCCAGACGAGATCTTATGATCCAGTTCTCATAGTCCCATTGCAATCTATTCAAGCTCTGGATTCCAAGTGGTCAACGTGCAAGTTTGATCTCAAAGCTGCTTTTGATCCACCTTATGCGCTTCAAGAAACCAACGCACCAGCTGTGCCAACACCTTCAAGCGCAATGCCGACCATATCAGCGACACCCGCCTCGGCGCCAAGGACGACCCAACCGGCCCAAACGACGGTCAACGATCCACATCCACCGCCTGCATCTACCGACCCGGCTTCTGCAGTAAGCCCGTCTGGAGATCCAGGCGACCCTCAATCATCAGTAGCCTCTTTGCTCGACCCTAAACCTTCGAATCCTCCGGCCTCCGTTGCAAGTCCGTCCAAAGATCCAGGCTATCCCCAATCATCAATAGCGTCGCTACTGAACCCACAACCCCCCAGTCCTCCAGCTTCTTCCGCAGAGACGAGTCCCAGTGATCCAACCGACCCAGGTTCTTCAGGTGGTGATCCTGGCTCTGGCGACCCGGGATCGGTAGACCCGTCTGTGCCAGCTTCTGATCCATCGACACAAAGCTCGGGCGGTGGCTCCAGTAACCTCGCCCCTTCAATTCCGGAAGCCAGTCCTGGCAACGTGGATCCAAATCCCGCTCCCCAAAACACTGGAGCAGCTGCACCCTCGCAAGGAGGCGCCAGTTCCCCGGCGCAAAGCTCAGCTGGTGGAGCTGGTGGAAATGATCCATCGGGTACTGGCGCAGGTGGCCAGTCTCCCGGCAGCAGCGGTTCTAGCGGAGGCAATGACCCTGCATCTGGTGGAGGTGATCCCTCTGCATCTGGTGAAGGCGACCCTTCTGCATCTGGTGGAGGCGACCCCTCTGTATCTGGATCTGGGGAAGGCGATCCCTCTGCATCCAGCGGATCTGGCACATCTGGAGGAAGTAATACTCCCGGGGCGAGCCCCAATCAGGGCGCTTCAGCTGGACAATCAGGTTCTACAGGAGGCGAGCAAGGTTCTTCTGGCGGGAGCACGCCGGGCTCGGGGGGCCAGCCTGTTCCTCAGCCTAATGGACAACCAGATCCTGGTGCCGCTAGCACAATCGCATTCTCTCAGCCAGCCGATCCGGCCTCACCTGCTGGGTCATCAGCAGCGGGCGCACCAGCGCCAGCGCCAGCAGCCCCAGTACCAGCCGCTGTCTTCACTGTGGGAGGTAATGGCTATACGGCTATTCAGAGTGGAGCACCTGGACAAAGTAGCCATGTTGTCATTCCCTCGGGATCCAGCTTGATAACTCTTTCTGCCGGCGGTCCAGCAGCGACCATCGGGACGGGTGTCATCAGTGTTGCGCCAAGCGGGATTGCAGTGGGAGACAGTGTGCAAAGCTTCTCTTCTTTAAACCTCCCAGTAGGCGGAGTGGAATCTCAAAATGGCGGTGGTTCCCAGGTGCAGTTCACCGTCGCGGGAACTGCTTATACTGCACTTCAGACAGGATCACCTGGTTCTGGAGGGGGAATTGTCATTCCTTCTGGCTCTAGTTCGATAAAATTATCAGTCGGTGGCCCTCCAGCCACTGTTGGGACACAAATAATTAGCGCGGCGCCTGATGGTCTAATCCAAGGTGGGACCACCCACAGCTTTTCTCCTATCAATTCTCTATCTGTTGCGGTTGGATCCGAGACGAATGCCCCGCAGGCGCAGTTCACGATATCTGGAACAACATACACTGCTCTACAAACTAACGCTCCGGGGCATAGCGGCGAAGTTGTGATCCCCTTTGGTTCCAGTTTTACAACCATATCTCCAGGCGGTTCTCCTGCCACAATTGGTGGGCAGCTCATCAACGCAGGAAGCAGTGGACTTGTTGTCGGAAGCAGTGCAGGAGCTTACGGCGCAGCTGGCACAGCTGCGGTTGCGCCCTTCACTGTCTCTGGACAAGCGTATACAGCTATACAAACCAATGTTGCAGGACACTCTGGCGAAGTGGTGGTACCAATTGGCTCCAGCTCCACCATATTATCACCTGGTGGTCCTGGTGTCACTCTGAACGGGCAAACAATCAGCGCGGCTAGTAGCGGTTTGGTTGTTGGGGGCAGTACCGAAGCTTACAGTCCCGCCTATTCAGCACCGATTGTCCCATTTACCGTCTCTGGACACGCTTATACGGCTATTGAAACAAATGCAGGCGATCATAGTGAAATAATCATTCCATCTGGTTCTGGATTCGTGACATTGTTACCAGGTGGTGCAGCTGCTACGGTCGGTGGTCAGGTCGTTAGTGCGGCATCAAGTGGTCTCGTTCTTGGCAGCAGCACTGAAGCGTTCAGTCCCCCGGGTTCAGACTCAATTGCGCCTTTCACTGTTTCTGGACAGGCATATACAGCTTACGAAACCAGCGTGTCTGGACGGGGTCAGGAAATCGTGATTCCATCAGGTTCTGGATCTGTCACTTTGACACCAGGCGGTTCAGCGGCAACAATTGACGGTCAAGTCGTTAGCGCTGCATCAACTGGTCTTGTAGTTGGGAGTAGTACAGAAGCGTTCAGTCTCCCAAGCTCAGACCCAATTGCACCGTTCACTGTATCTGGACAGGCATATACGGCTTACGAAACCAGCGTATCTGGGCATGGTCAAGAGATTGTCATTCCATCAGGTTCGGGATCTCTGACGTTGATACCGGGCGGTCCGGCTGCAACGATTGACGGCCAAATTGTCAGTGCTGCATCAAGTGGTCTTGTGTTTGGAAGCAGCACAAAAGCATTCAACGCTGCTGGTCCGGAGACGATCGCACCATTCACCATTTCTGGCCAGGCATATACAGCTTTCGAGACGAGCGTATCTGGTCACGGAGAAGAGATTGTTATTCCGTCGGGTTCGGGATTCGTGACTCTCCTGCCAGGTGGTCCGGCTGCATCGATTGGGGGAGAAGTCGTGAGTGCAGCAAGTGATGGGCTGGTTGTTGGAGGCAGTACTGAAGCATTCAGTACCACAACTGGGATTGGACTTCCTGATGCCACAAACCCTGCCTTGGGTGGCGCGTCAGGCTCGACATCTGCGGGTTCGACCTCGTCGGGAGATCCGCAATCTCCATCCTCGGCAGGAAAGAACCTTCGGCTGCCTACTTTGTTGATTTATGACATGATACTTTGGATGTTGGTGGTGGTAGCTTTGTTATAATATTCACCTGAGTAAATCTTATTTTGTAAATATTTAGCCAACAATTAGCAGCGAAAAAAATTACCTTCAACAGTTTGCAGGCCCAGCCCCCTATCCAGAGACCACCCCTCTATGTTTTCTGCATTACTCTCCAACAAATTCACTATCAACAACGTGTACAATAGATCATCTTTGAAGACCTAACACGTATTTAGCAGATCTTCTTTCTCGCGATTTACGACTTTTCAACCAGTGAAATGACACGATTTTTCAAGCGCGCCGATTGCGACTAGTCAGCCGCGCCGTATTATTGTTGTTTTTAAGCAGTCCCAATTTCCCACGTCCACGCAACTCACATGAAGAGCACGACCACGAACTTCCGTTTGACGCGTTCAAGGGGCCTCTGCTCACGTACTCAAGTGTAAACTATTATCCGGAAAGTAAGAACATTCGGATGGGCGGCGCTTTGAGTTTGTGAAAGCTCCGCATGTGGGGATCAGTAGGTCCGCGGACGTCCGGGCTACATCTTGGGCGGAAACCTATATTGCAAATGAGATTTAGAATAAGCCGACATCGGAATGGCGCTATTGGTCGAACGGCAGTAATGTTCTGATGGAATTGAGCTATTTGTGTCCCCCTACCGTATCAAGTTTGGGAATGCAAGTTACCTAAAGGTCAGCGTCCGCGGAACAGAAAACATGGCTGACGAATCGTATGTATCGTAGCTATATATTAACATGTAGGAGTCTTCTTTTTTTCGTGGATAATCAAGACATTGCAGCTGTCAAACAATAGTCAGTCACCTGAGACCGTATCGACGCACGGAGATCAGATTTCACAACCATGCCTAAGCAAGTGATTGTGCAGAGTTCTATTGAGGCAGTCGAGATTGTTGACACTTCAATTCCTACTCCTCAAGATAAGGAGGTTGTTATCAAGGTCGTTGTTTCTGGTACGAACCCAAAAGACTGGAAATACCCACTGTGGTACGTCTTCTCGGTTGGCTGCAACGATTTATTGGAGATTTATGTGCTTACATACTGCTTAGGAAAGACTTTCCTCATAACAGTGGGGATGATATTGCCGGTATTATATGTTCAGTGGGTACGAACGTCTACGAATTCAAGCCCGGCGACCGCGTAGCAGCTCTTCATCCTTCTGGCACCGAAAATGGCAGCTTTGCAGAATACGCGGTAGCTCCAGACTGGACCACCTTTCACATTTCCCAAAACGTATCCTTTGAAGAGGCTGCCACCGTTCCTCTTGCCGCCCTTACGGCTGCGGTTGCCCTATACGTTGACATGAAACTTCCACCACTTTTTAACCTGAGAAAACCCGAAGAAAGTAGTGGCGAAAAGACCCCAATCCTGATCTACGGCGTCACCTCAGCAGTCGGCGCGTTTGCGGCCAAGTTGGCACGGCTCTCCGGACTAGCTCCCATCATCGGTGTTGCTGGAAGAGCGAGCGTCTTTGCAAAAAGCTTGGTCGACTACGTGGTTGATTATCGAAACGGTGAAGACGCACTTGTCACGGCTATCGAAGAAATCCTTGAGAAGGAAGGCCTGGGAAGTAAAATCCGCAATGTCTTTGATGCGATTAGCGAGAACGGGTCGCTCGAAGCGACTCTGCGAGTCATCGATCCCAACGGTAGCACTGTCAGCACTGTGTTGCCTCCCAAGTTGTTCGCCAGGGATAAGGAAAATTTCAAGTACCCGCCTGGCGTGAGGGCTATTAGTAATGCCGTACCCATAGTGCATTCAACGCACAAGGATTTTGGCTACTTGTGGTCGCGCTACTTGGGTAGACTTTTGGAAGATGGCAGATTGAAGGCACATCCGTATGAGGTTATCCCAGGTGGATTAAATGGCGTTTTGACCGGATTGAAAAGGTTGAGAGATGGAAAAGCCAGTGCCGTAAAGTACGTTTACAGGATTGAGGACACAGACGATGCTCCGATTTCAGGGACAACCATCGCCCAAGAAATTGAAAGGGACTCTCCAGGGAGTCAGTCCCGGCCGGATTCTCATCCGCTCAGTCGTTTCCCTTTTCCTTTCAAAAACTAGTTTTACTTTTGACTTGTCAGATTCTTAAAAACACATCTACGAGCTACAATTCGAGAATTTCGGTTTCAGAACCACGGTACGATGATGTGCGCTCAGCTTTGAAATGCGTTCTGTTGATAATACGGATTCCGATATCATAGAGACAGCTACTAATTAGTCGATTGCTAATACGCCAGATACCAAGAGCTCAGGGCTGGAAGGCTCAACTTGCTCCAGCACATATAATTTATCGGCACGCAGGAGTTCCGGTTGGTTGCACATCAACTTCGTCAGCTTCGTTACATTTGACATCTATCTTGTCTAGGTATGTAATCTCGAAGAAAAGCACAACTCAGCTCGTTGATCTCTGAAGCTTAAGAAACAGACAACTGGATAGAGGGAGGCAATCTGCCAGTTCTCTCGGCCCTTTGTGCGACTCTTGCTCCTTTTTGCCTTAAGTTGTGCTGTAGAACACCTTTGGCTGCGTCAACTCTGGTACGTGAATAAAAGCAAGCTTGTTTAGCTCATTGCCATCCGTCCAGAGCTTAAGATGGTCTTTGTCCTTGCTCCCGACTTCGGGAATCTTGCCTTGAACAGTGGGTGTGTATGTTCTCGAAAACTCCCTACTCTTTCCTGGCCACGACATACGATCCTTAGCCTCCTGCCATGCAACAGCGGCACTATACCAAAAGTCCACCTTGGCGCTAAAATCAAAGTTTACTTTGAAATCCGACGCAGATGTTCTCCTGACTACTACAGCAACAGCAAAGGTGTCTGGGACAATCTCAGCGCGCTCGTTCTCATTCAAAATCCATTCAACAGCGTCTTCGCCTCGTCGGCCGCCTCCTTTCATCTGTGTCTTATAGGCTTCCCCAGACACTTTAATTTTACTAAGCCGTTCCCATTCACGGGTCTTTTTACCATCTATTTTTGTGCCGAAATTCATTGGCGCCGGCGCAGCGTTGATCGAAGCGTCAGCCCCCAGTGCTAGCTCTCTTCCCTCCTTAACAGTTGTTGGACTCAGATAAGCGTCCCCCTCCTGAGCGGGCGCAAAACATACAATGAAAGGGTCTTCGCTCGGTTTCGTCAGCGTGTTTGGTGGGCTGTTGGGGGACGGTAATGACTCGAATGTCAGCTTGACATGGAAGTGGTGATAGCGTCGCTTTTGGTTGCTGGAGAGATTCCGAAGACGGAATTCATATACAACAAGGCTGGCTGGGTCGTCCGAGATCCCGTCATAGAGGCCGTGGACGACATTCCGTTCGCGACAGATGATAGAGAACTTCCCGGCCTTGTGCTGGTACAGCCCTTCATTCAGTTCTTCGCGAGCTTCTGCTGTTTCTGCGGGGTCCAGGTACAGCTCGACTTCAAATGTTTCGTCCGTCATTGTGATTTTTGGGAACTGTACGGTCACCTTATCAAAGACGTAGGGCGTAAGATCTTATCTCTTTGTTACAAACAGTCGTAAAATGAGGACTCGAGAGTGGTACGAGGAACCGGTAGGATTAATAGCCTTATGCAATCGGGGGAGCGGCTCAGCAGGCTGAAGAGCAGTCTGGCTTGGCAGCCGACGCGAACTGGGCGCTTGCCGCCTTGCTGCTTTGTTAAGTATTATCGATTTAAGAAGGCTGAAATGTGATGCACGTCTTCTGTAGATATCAACAAAGCTGCAATTTTTCACCAAGTCATTACACAGCATTCCCATTGAAGGGAAAGTTATGATACCAGCGGCGCTGGAGAGCGCGCATATTTCTGACCCAAAACAAAGGTCTTGGGTGTCCACGTTCTCGTGCGATAGAATAATGGTACGTAGAAGGCAGAGCTTGGCAGCATGCAAGGCTGTGAACGTGGCGTTATTGATTGACGAAAGTGGTTCTCATCGTAGGGAAGTGCAGACTCCGACTAGGAAGGCTGAATGATGATTTTCCAGGCGCCATGTTCCCAGCACTTGCGAATCTCAAGCACGATTCTCATGTTCAAGTCGTCCAGAAGATGTCGGATGCGAAGAGCGATGCGCAATGGCATGATGACAATGACGTAAGTACCAAACCCGCACACTGCCCATGTGCTCTCTCCCGTCCCGCACAAGTACACTCAGCCGCTATCGCCCTGCATTTTCCGTCCACTTGAACTCGGCCGGTAATAATCTTTCGTAGTTCCCGGTGAAGGACCATAGTGACTATGTCCAACGCCTTGGCGATTGCTCGCCTAAAGAAAGGCAGAGTATTTTTGAGCACATGCGGAAAGGAGGACACGATCTTATACGCGGTTCTTTTGCGTCCATTCTAAACAACAAATTCAAAGCGCTGAGGTCTCAGAAACCAGAGGAAGAGGGGAAATGGCTAGAGATAGGTCTCAAGCTGCTGGAGAATAACCCAGAAATTGTTCCGATTTTCGAAAAGGGAAAAAAACCCGGCTTTCTGTGGGAAGGCACAAATGCTCTTCATCAAGCTGCCATCAACTGTTGCCCGGAAATACTCGAAGAAATGTTAAATGCTATCAAGCGCTACTACGGTGAAGACCATGACGGCCGTCGCCACGTCATCCTCGCAAGAACGGATGACAACAGGACGTCCTTGGTCTACGCTATTGAAAGGCTTCATCTACCTACTATCAAATTGCTCGTTGATTTCGAGCCTCAGCTACTGAAGACCAGGTGGAAATTGTCGAAAGAGACCCCATTGCACACCTTGGTACGGGTCTTCTCTCGTCACCAGGGTGGGGAATGGCCTCCGCTTGACGCTGGCCCTAATATCATTGATTACATCGTCGAAAAGGATCCAAAAACGCTCTGCGAATGGACTGAGCAGAATGAAGACGACGACGAATCGGAAAGTGAACCTCCTTACCGCTTAGCGCTGGATATCGAGCCATTATGTATCTCGCCAAAGCCTCGGGAGATGCTAAAAAAAGTTGGACAACAGCTGAAAAGATTAATCAATCAGAGACTACGCAGCAACATACACGATATTGAAAAAGCAATCTATACGAAGAAGGATAAACGTGGGTGCATCAAGATTGTTTCATTCAAGGACACGCTGACCGCGACCTAGGAAGAATTCTGGAGCTTGACCTCTCGGATTTTGACTTAATCCAGGATCAGCGCCAAGATGACTATGGTTTTGGTCGTTTCGTGAAAAACTTTGTCTCCAACAACGACTTGGATCTGGAGTTTGATCCTGACCTGATTAGGCTTCGCCTACCAGACATGTCTGGTTGTATGGTCCAAAGCGCAGCAAATGAGATTGAGCATCTCTTATCGCAATTGTCAAGGCCTGTGGCATCAGGAGGGTATGGTATTGAGAGAATCTGGGACCTCAGCGCTTGGGACCATCCTCAACTTCCGACGCCAGACAACATGATAGTGGGGTACGCTGCAAAATTTGCCGTGGATGAATTGAAATGGAACAAGATCGACATGGACATTAGCACTCTTGCCACTGAAACGGTACAAGGTCGGTGCGCGGCGCAGACTTTGCGAAAGCTGTGGCTCTATACGAGGGGAAATTGGGGCATGCTTTACCATTGGACAAGCGCTGAAGGAGTGGTCGCACTTCCTGCCGTGGGTATACCCATATCAATTACAAAGACTCTCTGACAGTGTAGAAAGCTCAAAGAAGTCGTGATAGTAATCGTTGATTCTGACGTGAGTCCTATCATACGGCCGAAACAGTTTAGATATTGCTAAAATGTCATAGGGTTCCGGAGAAACGGACGCTCGTACGAAGCTTAAGGAGAAGATATCACATCGTATGGACGAGAGCAAAGCCTCTGAGAATCGGACTGATTTGAAATTTGAGATTATAATCGAAAGAGCGCATCAACCAGCGCGAATGCTTTCAGTCGCCAGCAAGTCCTACGTAGAACAGTGCGTGAATGATTCACACGTCCCTAGCTTCCGAATCCGTCAAGTTCCTGTATAAAAAGAAGAATTGTCTGCTGATCAGAATTCCAGGTTTTTTCGACCGTTCCATGACATTCACAAGTTCTTCGGGAAGATCTACGCCTCTAATAAGAGCAGTACAAAGATTCCTCGGATCAAGATAGCCGTGATAGATAATGGAATTGACCTATGGCAGAGCAGACTGTCTGAGAACATCAGGCCCGGGGCATCTTTTGCCAGTCATGATGGCAAATTGATACCTTGGTTCACCGCACAGCATGCCCATGGGACACACATGGCTTCTCTGATCAGGTGGATAAATCCTTATTGCGAGATTCATCCATATCGGGTCAGTTCACTCCGCACAGATACCGAGGCGGACATTGCAATAAAGGTTTGATAGCCTTTATTACTATACAACACCTTATACTAAGAATTTCTGAGGCCATAAGAAGAGCGAGCGATGATTACGTTGACATCATCAACATCAGCTGGACGTTTGACATTGAACCGGATAGACTGAAAGATGCCATACAGTACGCAACAACTAGACAAGGCGACCGAAAGCCAATTTTAGTATTTTGCTCTACTTCCGATGATCCTCATTCCGAACATGTCTGGCCAGCACACTATAGTGAAACAATCAGCGTAGCCGCGGCTTCAATCCGAGGTAGGAGGTCGGCGGAATCAAAGCAGGATGTTGACCTCACAATCCTAGGAGAGAACATAAGAGCGTATGGGCCTAGCTACTTTGTGAACGAACAAGAAGACGTCCGAGGCTCGTCAGTGGCTACCGCTCTCGCATCCGGTATTGCTTCTTTGGTCCTTCAATACTGCGCATACTACGAGACGTCAGCTGCCAACTGGCAGAAGTTCAAGGACAAAGAGCTGATGCTCAGAGTGTTCAGGGAAATGGAGCCAAAATACTCCAATCCAGATCACTATGTTGATCCATACCTTCTTTTCGGCAAGGGGTTTTTGAATGGTCAGCCAACGGATGCTAAAAAGCAGATTTTTACAGACGTTCGATAATTGAGATTCAAACACTCTTCTGATCTGTTTGATTCAGGCCATCTAGACGCCAGTGATTGTTGGAATATTTATAGACCGATAAGCGTTTTCCATGTCCCGAGAGCATTCTAGCGAAGCCAGGAATGGAAAGCAGATGGAGGAATAATAAGTCCAACGCCTACAATAGGGTTTAGAGTATCATGCCAAATTGAAAATTTCTCCTGCTCTCAGGTGCATTTAACTTCCTTCAAAATGCTCTGAATGCCAGGGCTGGTGGTGTGCGAAGCCTAGCGCGACACTGAAAGCAATGAACAAAAGAAAAAGAGAAAAGCGGTGCAGTGCTCTCTGTAACCATTTGTTGAAAAGTTTGACGCCATATTATTCACAAAGTTGCGCCGAATTCTGTATTTTTCAACTAACCTAGTGGAATTCTGGATGGCAGGATGGGTCATGTATCTCCAGCGGGGCCAACTTCTAAGTGTGACGTCTACACTGTTCTCAGAATTACGCTGGATCACATATCTCAACACCATTCCAGAAAATTAACACCATTCTTTCTCGCGAACACCATCCATGAGATCTCATTTGGCGTCATTTCCTTGTTGAGCCTGAAGTCACACCAACGTATATCTTGCCTGGGATTAATTGAACCTGATTACGGTATGATAGCCAAAGCTTCCGAATGATGAGGACTTTGTGGCAAAAAAGGCCAGGCTCTGTGGCTTGCGGCATGCGCGCTGCATCTCAGCTGACTCGATACCTTATGTATCCTCCTAGCGAACCTCCAGTCCCATCAATCTCGCTCAGCCTAGACAACGAAGAACCTACGAAAGCAACGATACTCCATGACGTTTCCTCTGACCGTCGATATCCATATCCCTCCATCTGATGTTCTCAGTCAATCGAAGAGTGGCAAGCCCAAGCCAATCCGGTCCCGCCGAGCAACGCGACTTGGACTTGGCAGGAGTCGGCGGCGCATTTGAGCCTCGCGACTTTTCCATTGATGAATCCGATATCAACACTTTGCCTAAAGAACAGCCAGAAAGCAGACTTGACATAGTCTACAATCCCGAGGGTGAAATTGATTGCGAGTGAGGCAGCCTCTCTGTGATTTCATTTCGGCTCGCTCACCAAATCAAGTATTATCCTAGTCCACGGTCTCCAGGGGGATGCCATCAAGACATGGCAGTCTGGTGATACCTTTTGGCCGAGGGACTTCATACCGCCAGACATTCCCAAGGCTAGAGTCCTATCATTCGGATATCAGAGTCCTATTTCGTTAGGCTCCAGATCAGTGGTCATGGAAACTATTGCTCAAGAGCTGGTACAAAAATTCACTGCGACACGACGCGATCCAGGCGGTCTCCAACGACCTATTATCTGGATAGCCCACAGCCTTGGCGGACTGTTGGTTAAAGCGGTAGGCAAGCAGAACATCTACTGTCGCATCCTGCTAATCCTAGCAAAACAGGCGTTCGTTATCGCTCATGGCCAAAGGGACATGGACCCTTTGTGCGGTAGTGTCGCTGCCTCTACAATTGGATTCCTATTCCTTGCAACACCGCACCATGCTCGAACAGTATTGGGTGGGGCAAGTATTCTGAGTCGCATTCGGGCCGTTGTTACCGAGTCGAGGAAGATGAAAAGAGTGCTTAATGAGTTGGAGGGTCTTACGGATAATTTTCTGAAGCTCGAGTCTTCCTTCAATACTGTTTTGGACCATAATTATGTCCCTATCTACTCTTTCTATGAAACGCAAGAAATCGTCGCTGCTCGCATTCCACACTTGGTAAGAAGAGGTGGCGTATTCTGGGGCTGAAAGCTATCTAAATTCAGATTCAGGTGACACAACGTGAAAATGCGCTCTATCATCCTTCCGAGAAGGTCGAACTCCTTCAAGGAAATCACATCAATATCTGCAAGTTTCAAAGTTCTGACGAAGAGAATTACATTAAAATCACAAATGCACTTCGTACTATCATTAACAAACCTACTAATTATAGTCAGTATGAAAACTTCTACCTTGATCTGCCATACAAGCTAAAAAATGGCACAGTGCTAGAGAGTAGCTCGACGGCTAGTTCGAGCAGGACGGTTTCCGGAGACGATGCTGCTCAGCCGCCGATGGCTTTTAGCGACTATAAACGAGTATTAAGTGACGAGGAATCCCCACGTACAGAATCCATTGCTTCCTCGGCAATTTCCTGGGACGTTCATTCACGTGAGCCCCTCAGATTCTGTTGGAAAGTCGACGATATCTGACCATAATCTAGGAAAGGTAAAGGAGCTCAAAAGATTGTTGAAAGCCCCATTAACAGGACGCAAATACGTCCCGAAAAATAATGAAGGAACTTGCGAATGGATTTTGCAGGACGAGAGATTCAAAACATGGCTGCAAAACCATACCACCTTGGTGATCAAAGGCCCCGCCGGATCCGGAAAATCCGTTGTCGCGAATTACCTCGTAAACCATCTTCAGTATCGATTACAGCTAGCGGACGACATGGATACAGTTCATCCATATATTCTGCATTTTTTCTTCAATAGTCAGGTCGGCTCCAAACAAGATGAGAAAGAGATGCTCCATCATTTCCTACAGCAAATCTTGGAGATCAATCCTTCTCTCGCCCGCCATTTCGACGATGCAAAGGTTTTGGGTTACAAAGAGCCGAACGAACAATTGCTGTGGCTTGGCGAACCGACTATTCCCAGTCTAAAGCACTCGCCTCAGAAGAATCTGAATGATGGTCAAGAAGATTATCTCTCGCACTTTGCACATCCACCAAAGCACCAATCTGTTTTGGAAACATCAGACTTGGTCGAGGTCCTCAGCTCAATCTTACAAGATCCAGAGGTTTCTCGGGTATACTTCATAATCGACGGCCTGGATGAATGTAGTCTGCCTGCACTGCACTTGACTATCCGCCTTCTAGACCTCTTCGGAAGCATTTCGAATGTGAAGGTGTGCCTTACTTATAGACCCCACCATGAATTAGAGGACAGGCTAGCCAGACACCTCCAAGAAGATCAGTCAGTCACGCTCGAGCTTGTGGGCGGGGCCATTGAGCACGATCTTGCAGTATACATTCGACAGCAATTGCTTCTACTCGAAAGCAAGACGCACCTTCCTCCGAAAAAGCTCCAAGAAATTCGAGATGTTCTGTCACAGGATCCAAGCCATAATTATCTTTGGATAAAATTGATTATTCGAATTGTTGCAGGCTTACCAAATTTGCAGACAATCGATAGTTTTCTAAATACTATCCGCAAGGCAAATGGGGCGAAAGACCCTGATTTTGCGAAGCTGAATAGTCTGTACAAGTGGATCCTAGATTGGTTGATTCAGTCGCGCCATATTGAGGCGGTCATTACCTTGTTCTTCGTGGCCAACGCAGAAAGAACACTGACTACTGATGAGCTATCTAATCTTGTGGCAGCCCAAACCAGCCTAAGAAGGGGTTTCCAGGTTGATTTAGACCTGCGATCGCCTCTCACGAGCTACCTCGATTCTCCTTTCCAACCGGGGACCTTAGACAGCTTTACGGACCTTGAAGGGAGTAGACCGCTCGATCTACGAAACTGGTTTGATGACGACCTTTATGGGCTTCTCACTTTCTCCGGACAGCATGTCACCACGATACATCCTTCACTGAAAGATTTCTTAGTCAGTAGGGATACATCTGGCCTCAGACCCTCCAAAGCACAAGGCTATTTGCTCAAGGAGTCTCTATACTTCCGGATTCAACGGGAATTATCGGCGTCATGCCTGGTTCTTTTGTGCTTGCCTCGTCGAGCGAAAGTCGTCTTTGCGGCTAGGAAGCAGCGCCACGAGCCCTCCTTCGATTTCCTCGACTACGCCATTTCGCACTGGTCTGAACATGCTCATGAGGCTGGGAAGCTGGCTTCCGATCTCCACATTTTCATCGAGGAGCTCTGGAAAAATCGTCAGCTTCGACCCTTGCTGCTGGAGCGGGCTCAGAAAATCGATCCAAGCCTTGAAAAAGCCAATTTGGCTTGCGCACTTGCTGCATTAGATTTGCCTTTCAACCTTCAAAAGATGCCGGATTCGTTGATATCTCGAGATGACGCTAAGAACAAGAATAGGTTCCTTTCACTGGAAGTCAAGTATGCTGCCGCCAATTCGGCGTTTTCATCACTCGAATGTTTGCAAATGATGGGCCACGACCTGGAGGCCAAAGATGAGGATAACCAAAACCTCACCGACGTTGCTTTGCGCTCAGGAAACGAGGAGTTCTTGAAGAAAATTGCCAGTCTAGCACCTCGGTCAAGCCGCCCTTCAGAGTCCAATCTTACTATCGCATTCTCACTGGGGATCTTACGCGGAACCGTTGAAGATGAGAAACGTTTTCAGAAAGTGCTTCTGATTGCTGCAGTCAAAAGTTATGATATCAGCGCTACTATCAAGCTGCTTAACACGGGTCTTGACCCCGAATCGATACAAGAAGCTCTGGAGTGTGCAATTCAACGTCAATATCATAGTATTCTAAAACGGCTATTCGAATTTTTTGACCAGTATAAGATGAAAGATATGGTTAAGCTCGGGAAATGCCTCAGGATAGCTGCGGAGAAAGCTGACATGCATATCATGCAGTCACTTCTTGATAGAGAAGCCAATCCCAATGAAGGGCAGGATAAAACTCCCACAGCCTTGCATTTTGGAGCCAATAGTGGCCGCTTAGACCTCGTTGAGCTGCTGGTCAGCAAGCGTGCTCGAATATCCGCTCGCGATGCCAACGGTCGCAAGCCCATCCACTGGGCAGCACGTCGTGGACATTGCGGGATTGTAGAATACCTTGTTGGTACTTCCCGTGATGAGGACAGACATGGAAGGACAGCCCTTTTCTTTGCTTGCAAGAGCGCTTCTATCTCTACAATTCGCATATTGATCGAATACGGCGTCGGCGTAAACAAGACTGATAAGCAAAAACGGACTCCTCTGCATGTAGCCGCTTCAAGTGGAGCAATCGGGGTTATTGCGCTGCTGCTGGAAAACGGAGCTGATGTCAAGGCTAGTTCGGAAATGGGCACAACTGCCCTTCATGACGCAGCGTTGGGGGGTTGGGCGTCTGCAGTCGATGTTCTAATCTCCGCTGGAAGCGCTATCGCTGCCGAAGATACGAGCAGGCAAACTGCACTTCATTATGCCTGCCGATCTAAGAATCCTTCCTCTGATGTGGTTTCCTCGCTGCTAGAAGCAGGAGCAGATGTGAACGCTCAAGATGTAGGGGGGAAATCTCCACTTCATCTTGCTGCCAATCAAGGGAGCGTAGCTATCCTATCTTGTCTCCTGAAATCCGGGGCCACTATTTACCCGGATCGCGATAGAATGACGGCTTTGCATTATGCAGCCAAGGCTGGCAAGATTCCCGGGGACCAGATTTCATGGTTGGTCGATGCTGGAGCTTCCTTGGACCTCGTTGATCATAGAGGCAAGACCGCATTACATTATGCTATTGAATATGCGTCTTCTCGTGTGGTTTATACTCTACTGTACCGAGGAGCTGATGCTGGGGTACTTGACGGAGATGGGAACAGCCCTCTTGACTTAGTGTTCTTAGCGCAGCAAGACTTTGAGGCAAAACTCGACCTAATCCTCGCAAATCTTCCAGAATTAATGTTAGATGTTCAAGACCTAGTATCTGGAACACAAGATTATCATTTGTTCATAGAGAAGTACAATCGATACACGGGACTCTTTCAATACGCCCTGGAGAAGAAACCCTGGACGCAACTCTGTCGGCTGAAGAATGGTAACCAATATCTGTCTCTTTTCTGGCGTGCCCTCAATTCTTTCCGCATAGCTCGACTCTGTAAAAGAAGAGAGAGAATCCGTAAGTCTGACCTCAGATGGTTGCGGCTTCTACACTGGGTACAATATATCATTTCCATCCGGACCCAGAAAGACGCCCGTCTGTCTGCATTACGAAAAGTTTCCCAGATTGAGCCACACATCTACGAGATGCCTTGGATATGGACAACAGAACATCTAAATTCACGAGTCGAAAAAGTACTACTTGAATCAGCATTGCAAGTCTGGAAAGGCTATGAGCATTAGAAAAGCAGTAGTAGGCGCTCGTCGGAATTGTCTCAGGTCAGAATCAATTGTCGGTGGTGCATGCATTCAACGCTGCTTAGTGGACCGCAGTGACTCAGATTAGAGCCACTCAGCCGCACCCTCATATTGTAGACATCTGTTGTACAGCTTCATTCTCTTTCGGAAAGAAGCGCTGCGTCGAACAACCATTAAAGGAATGAAGCGTCGACAAAGGAGCCCGTAGGCTGTATGCGGGAGACATGGCACGAATCGTATTGCATATACACTGCGCAAGAAGAACCCGTTCAATGGAGTGTTGATAAGCAGTTATAAGGAGACCTGATAATGCGAGTAGTGTTATGGGGGTAAGTAATTTGTTACTCGTAGATCCAAGAAAAAGGTGAAGTAAGGTATTGTCTATGCATCACTCCGTTCTCACACGCGCCAGCAACCAGAACAAAAGCGGAACACTACAAAAGAGCAGCCCTCGCATTAGAGAGAAGGTCATGCAGAGCCAAGTCGTTAAATAACAGACCTAACAAGAATACCAGCATCGTAGAGCCTTTGTCATCAACTCAAGAAAGGTAGCAGGGGTCAACACTATAGTTATTGTAATATCTTAGCTCGGATTTATTCAAAGATGAAACAAACCAATCACAACAATTCACTTTGAAGATCAAGTAGCCAAAAGCCATGTGCATTCATGCGGCTATCTATTGGAACAACGTTCATCGTCTTATCGCTAGGTATGATGCAAGCTAAACATGCACAAGCGTGCCTCCAAAAAACCCCCAAATATTGCCAAAATACGAACAAAGAAGCGAATGAAAATGTACGTTCCCCCCATCCATGGTCCCTCCTTAGCACCACCCTCTCGGATATGAACCCAAGGAAGAAACAAATATACAGGTGCGTAACGGGTGGCGGCAGTACGGACAAAGAACGACAACAAAGCGTCATCACCACGTAAACGCATTCTCAATAAAATCGACATCTCCCCGATCATACCGCACGCGCGCCGCCCTCCGCACATCATCGCTCAGGCTGCCCGTCCCACACACCGACACAGCCATGGCGCCGACCTGGCTCTCCTGCTCGGCAGCCACCAGCGCGTCGACGTTCGGCTTGCCCGGGAACATCTGCACGCTGCTGGAGGGGCTGTGGATCTCCTTGGTGGAGCGCGGGCGCGTGACGAATAGCAGGATCTTGAGGATGTCGCGGCGCCGCTCCATCGACAGGATGCTCGTCATCCACGGCCGGATCCACTCGAGGTGCTCGGGCGACTGGATGATCCAGACGAGGACGAGCTTGCGCGTGGCCACGGTGCCGTTGGCGTGGCCCGCGACCAGCTCGCGCACGTGCGGCACCTGGTGCGTGATGCCGATGCCCGCCGCGAAGAGCATGACGGTGCCGTAGGAGCGGAGGGATTGGCTGCCGTAGGGGCCTTCGACGAACGCGGACGCCATGTATTTGCCGGTCGGGGAGGCGTGGGCTTTGTTGTAGAGGCGCTCGGTGAAGCCTGTGCGGCGGCGGATGACAAAGGACATGGTGGTTTTGCGGAGGCGGAGGAGGTCGTCGGAGCTCATGGGGAGCTTTTCCGCGCTGAGGTCGGTTTCTTCGTCGGACCAGGCGAGAGAGAAGGGGTGGGATGTCCAGAGGCCGACGGTGGGCATGTAGAGGTAGGCGTGTTGGCCCGGCCTGAAGCGCCAGGGACGGGCAACGTGGAGAGTGACTTTCATGGCCTCGCCAGGGAGAAGCTCAACTTCGGCTTTGGTTCCTCCATGACCGACGTTGCGGATGAGGACGGTGGCAAAGCGGACGGCGCGGTCAATTGCCCATGCGGCGATGACAGGATACAAATATGTCATTTGTGGACTTCCCTCGAGATGGTACCAGAGTGCGACGACGGCTGCAATGACGAGGGCAATGTGGAGGTGGAGGAACGTTTCGTAGAAGGCATGACGGATGGGTGATGGTGATTGGATCAAAATGATGAGGAAGGCTAGGCCAGCAGCAGTTCCAGTTTGAATCATTGGATCCTGGATTGCTTTATTCCACATAGACCAGCCAGACATTTGAACTTTCGGAATAACGTATCCCAAAGAGTGAGCAATGCCCTCCAGCACGACAACTCGACCGAAAAAGCGGTGGTACATGTTGAAAGTGTCGAAAGGAATGTCCAAAAGCGCAATCAATGGGTTTGAACGTCCAGCCATGATAAACAAGGGTATCATGTTCATGACGGAGAGAGTACCAGTTCGGTTACGGAAGAGCTCACCAACTTCGGATTCCTTCTTTGATGACCAGGGAAGATCGATTACACAGAAAGCAACATTGACGGCAAAGTAACCGACCATGAAGAAGGCCTGGAGTCGAGTAGGGAGTGTGCCCATGTTGATGGCGCGGGAAAGCATGAATTCGCGGTTATGTCGTTTGTGGAATATCGGAGCGTCGAAGACATATCGTTTGAGTTTGGCAATGAAAGTATTTGGTACAGCGAAAAATCTTTGGGTATCATTGTTGAGGCATGTCACGGTTCGAATGTACTCTTTGATGGATTTATAGACTCGCCAGAAGAGCAGCAATCCGACGGTGATTGCCCATATGATGACCAGCCAATTGGCCAAATTCGAATCTTTGACATCGTAAGGCGTCGGACCGTCTGAACCTCCATCTTGAGCAAGAGCAAGCTGCACAGCAGCCGCCAAGATGGTCGACCGTAGAACAAAGCGTGAAGTCATACTTTTAGGGAGTTTCTTGGCAAACCGTTTACCGAAAGAGGCGTGTAGGGGTGAAGATCTTTTACGTCGGAGATAAAGTGTAGAGAATCAAATTGCCTGAATGGCCAGCAGTCAGATGAACAATAAAGTGAGCCCCTCCGTTGTTAAATAGCCGGTGTCAAGTGAATGTGAGTGACTCAAAGGTCAAGGGAACTCTGAAAGAACTTGAATAGCCCGTGGTAGAGGTGATGTCAGCGGTGTTCTTTGTGTACCTGCGAGTATGTGTGACACCTGGTGATATTGGGTCCTGCAAAAATCGACGCCGGCTATTTGGCCCTAATGAAGTCGATTCAACCAGCGGTGGCTAAGCCGTGGAAAGGCAATTGACGGCTATTCCGGCGGATCAGCCGACAAGAATATATAAAGCTTTTGGGAAGCTTAAATGAAAGAACGCTATCCACTTGGGACGCAAAAGGTAGGAAGCCAAAGAGCCAGGTAGAGGCAAAAGAGTGGGGGAGGTCAAGTGATATGAATGAGTGGAACGGCTCCCACAACTACCTACGCATCGACATCAACGTCAATACCGGGGGGAATTGAGGTAGAAACAGATTGATGAGGGTAAGGTGGTCAGGGTGGCCGGAAACATAAATGCCGCAGAGGCGAGCGTAGGGCCCGCGGCGCTTGGCTGGGAGAGCAGTGAAGCTGCTGGTGGAGAAGGAGAGTAGGGCAGTGACGGTCAGGTCAGCGGCGGTACCAGCACCAAACAGGCTTGACCAGGTCCACGATCCAGGCCAGAAACACGGCTCGCAGACAAGGAGCGAGCTCGTTTGTGTGCGTCAGTGGATGCTCCACCACGCTGCTTGGGGAGAGCGAGGCCATCCGACGGAGGGACAAGGTCAGAAAGGGGAGGCCAGAGAGCGAATCAGGGGCATGTTCCTTTGTCAGGCTCTGGAAAACACCGAAGGAATGTCGAAGGCTGCCAAAGGCGCGATCGCTGCAGGGGGAAACGCAGGCACCAGATTCGCTCCGGTGCCACCAATCCACCGCGCACCAGGGGCTGTACCTTCTCTAGCCCGTTTCACGCACATGAACCCATCTCCACTCATAAACCTAATGCTCTCTCATTTCCCTACGTCCTCAGACACATTCCACCATTGAGCGGGTGTTTGCCCAAACGCTCCGTCTCGGCTTGACTAGCGAACCTTGCTCTACGCCACTTGGGGATGCTCGCCGGTAGCGAGGAAACGTGTGGCCTCGCGCCTTATCTTATCGGCCAAAGCACCCCATTGGGTAGATTAGCCTGACCGGTTCAAACGTCCTCGATTGATTAACTTGCACACTTTCATTTACTCCAACTTTTACGCTGATCGAGATGGATTGAATGATAAGAGCGTTACTACGACTCAAGTGTCACTTGATCAATGTCTCATCCTCCTCTTTTGCTATCCAGTCATCTTCGGAGGAGAGTAACCAGAACTTGAGCCCTCTCGTTTCGAGAAACGCCGTGAGGAACAGCTGCTCGGGCCTACGAGAAACTGCCAAACAGTCGCCCACGTTTCTATTCAAGACGCGTGTACGGATTGCGCAATTTTTGCAAACATCCATCGCATCTGCTGGCGGATAACGTGGAATTGGGCATCTTTGTGCAAAGCATAAATTCTCGCGAACGAGTTCTGTGACAAATTCCGTATCAGAGTAAAGTCCCACTCCACCACTCTTTCATCACTAACCCCGGCACCATCCCCGGACCACCTCTTTGGATGGTGTCATCCGATATTGTTAATTACAAGGTTCAACTCCTACAAAATCACTTTGATAACTTCATTCATGCGGCATTCTGTGTCGCCGATCACATGTAAGTCATGACTATATCAGGTCATTTCACATCGTTTTCAATAGAGCCCCAATGACGGTATGGATCATGCTACGTAATTACCGCAAGTGGTAAAATCCCGCAAGAATTGCGAAATTCAGGATTCCAACTAGTTATCCAACATCCCAAACTTTCAGACCTGATTACAAATCCATGGGCATGGACGAGAAGTGAGGCTCATCGAAGTCAACCCAAAGTCGCCAAACACTATGTCAAGCACAATTCATCATCGCTTTCGCAATCGTCACTAGTGTCGTTTCCCAACTTACAGAGTAGCTGCACCTGAACTCGTCTTCGGGCTCGCAGTTGCCTTCTGGCTTGACGTTTTACGCCGCGTTCTGAAGGATTGGGATCAAGTAAATCCTGCGCCTGTGATACAGAGACGCATCCACACAATTCGTCTTCAAGGTCGTCAATGTTCTCGTAGCCACTATCATTCGCTACACTATCCTCTTCCTGTGTTTCGCTTGCAGACAGCTTGTTTTCGTCATTGCTATTGGTTTTGTTGCGTCCGCTTTCTGCGTCGTTATCGTTGGTTTCATGCTGGTTTCGACGATTGTGCATATCCAACCACTGTTCATCCGCTGATGGATGTGTCCCATGACCTGGTGGGGAACCGCTCCTATTGTTAGACACGTTTGGTATGAACCTTGGCTTTGGTCTACTTGAGCATCCATCCCCGTCTTTCGGGATACTGGCTATTCGGCTCCGCAAGGCACCATCCTCACACTCGAATCCAAGATTGTCGCATATACTTGCGCAATGGCGTGTAAAGTTGGCGGGAGTCGTCATGACCCATTCGCAAATCCCATCCTCCCATCGGTATCCACCTCTGTCTTGCTGCTGAGGCTTTCCAGGTTTCTTTGCCGGTGTTGCTCCAATCTGCAGCGAGCCAAGATTTCGAACCGAAGCCTCAATACGATCAACGAACGCTTGGCATGCCGCGTCGGCATTGAAGTGTTGCGTAAAGTATAGTGCGCTGTCCAACGCAAGCTGCTGCAGGAATGCAGCAGACGATGGCTTGAGTCCACTGTTGTAAGAAATGAGCCTGTGGATCAAGTGCTCAAGATGAGCCAAACCGCCGCTGCTTGTCGTCCGACCGTAGCATCGCGCAATCGAGCAGATTACCTCCGGCAAGACGTCGGCTGCCTCTGAGCACGGATCTTGTGCGCATACACCTGCTATATCTCGAATGGTGGCAATGCAATCGTCGATGTAAAACACTGTGACTTCTCTATCGTGTGAGTCAATGCTGACTTGTAGGATAAGCTCAGCCACGAGCACGTTTAGACAACGCCGTAACAAGACGTCGCTCACGTGGTCGCAAATCATACCGCGCTGCGTGAGTTGTTTCCATGATGCAGCGATATCAATGGCTGCGCTATGAATAAGCCATTGAGGACTCCCGGGACGCGTAAGAGCGTGGCTGGGCAATCGGGCATCAGAGGTTTCAATGCTGCCAGCAATCAGAGCAATTGTAGAAAGGATAGTGACCAGGCTTGATATGGTATTGTTCAAAGCATCTACTCCGTTGATAGCAATATTTACGCTTTTTTTGCCAGTGAATACACGCAAGTCGCATGCAGCTGTCAGCACCGATAACGTCAGCTGCGCAGCTGCGTCATAATTTCGATTCATCATCGAAAGCGAGACCATAGCGCCGGTCCATATATTCATCATCTGCCGGTTCGAAGCCCATTCAATGGGATATCTCGTTGTCGCAAACAATGTACTCAGCAGCCTCATCATGAACGCTTGTTGGTAGCTACCTTTGGAATGGTAATTCAGAATGCTCATTGCTTTTCTCAGGTGCGCCTCAAAAAATTCGCTCTTGTGAGTGTCTTCCGTCGTAATCTTCTGCCGCATGAAAGACTTGATGACTTGTCGGGTTTCTAAAAATGCACTGCGAGCAACAGTGGACTCAATCAGTCTTTTGACTGTGATGTCATCAAGTTGGCGGTCGTGGATGGCGCGACAGACCATGTCGATTCCATGTTCGAGAGTAACTATCCTCAATGGATTCCAGCCACCCCCAGAAGCCGGCTTCAAGCTCTCCAAATCATTATAAACTTCTGACTGGACGTCTGTCTTGTCGTCAGGATCCTCGGCCTTCCTCCACTCTGATTCTGCGCGTATGTAGCTGGAGACATTTTTCAGACAGGTCGAGAAGAGAGACTTGGCTCCTTTCCTCCTTTGAGGTCCTCGTTCCCTTGTGCGTTCCAGGAATTCCCCCAAAGCCACCCATATTCCATTATCGACATGAGAATTCCACTTAGTCCCGTGCCTTTTGTATTTCGGACAGGGAGAAACGCCAACAGAGTTATCTCCACAATTGGACCGATGGATGTTTTCGTTGCCCAATTCATCCTTCATTTCTGAATCTTGATAATCCCCAGCAATTTTCCCTCCGTCTTCCCTTGCGTGCGTATCTTGACCGCTTCGTGCGATATATGGTGTTGGAATCTGCACGAATCCCACCCGATCATCATTTGGCTGACTTGAAGGATGCTTCGTCTCTGGTGCGCATGCAGCTCTTCGGGATCGACTAGTATATTGATGTTTGATCTTTCTCCTTTTACCAAACTGGCCATCTTCGAAATCCCTTTCGTCCGGACGCCTTCGCTTTTTAGAATCTTGATCGATTACAGAACATGAATCGTTTTTTATCTTTTGTTTGCATGACAGTTCTAGCCGAAGGGCTAATGTACGGAGAAGTCGACTACACTTGGCAGCAGTCCATGGGACATGTCTGGTTTGATGCGAGACACTGGGGTAACAATGAGCTTTTTTGTCGGCAAATGCTGTGCTATTGAGGTTTGGTTTGTTTATCGCCGTTGGAGTTATCATCTTTCGCAAAACAGCAATGGTTTGTTGCGTCTAGGTTGTGGCAAACCCAAATGAATTGACGCAAATTCGTTGATTCCGGTCCAAAATTCTGAGGGTGTAGACTCAATATGCCATGTGGAGCGAAAAATGAGCAGATTGAATCTGTCAGTGATTGTTTACGTTTGTCAACAAGCAGTAGCGCCGGTCAACGATGTTCTGGTAGATGTCTTATGACAAAAGCATTGACAGCTGTGGTCAGATACAACGGACGTCACAAACGACTCTGGATTTTAGATTGGCCTTTTTCAACGAAATTCCTGTATTATCATTCAAGACTTTTTAAAATTCATTTTGTTGTATATCCCATAAAAACTACTGTTGCATCGAAAAAAAAAAATGGTCATTGTTGCAGAAAAGATTGAGTTCCAAATAACTTTTTAACTATGTCACTTTTTTGTTTCGTCAACTCCTAGTTGTGATTTGCCCGTATACTCGATAGCATGTTTGGTCACTTTCTTGTCGTCATTTAACTCGCGAGATTTTAGTTAACAATCGATCGTCATTGACGTGACTTCGCATTCTCTAAAATTCTGAGATTGTTGGCTTGGCTGAAGGTTGCGAACCACAACATGGCTTAATTTATTCAGCACATTCATGTAAGAAATGACGCCGACAAGATCGTTACTCATTGCTTATGGCGGCTTCTGCTTATATTTGGGGCTTTTGACCCACCAATGAATATTCAATTTACTATCATCTTCAAGACTACCGTTCTTCTTCGATTCATGATTACTCTCAGTAATTTCGCAAGCCCTTACGTTTATGATAGCCGCTACTATTGTGATCCCAATGACTGGGAGATGCGTTGATAAAATGCCAGCCTTTCCTTAACACCCATCCCGCAGCAAAAGCAAGACGATATTTATCTACCTACAAGAACGCAGTGGGTTTCGACGAAGCTAGAAATTGCTTTGCTCCTACTTGACAGTCCCATAATCGATTACAGGTTCTCTAGGATTTGGCTCCACCAACAACGCCAGCTGGATGATCAGCTCATGCCAAACTCCCGACCGTATTGACACCTTTTCTCTGCCCTGGTACGGCCGGAGTAGGCACGTCTCTCGGCTTTACTCTGATGATTTATATTTGGATTACATCTTTCAGTTCAGTACGGGGAACAATATATGGTTGCACCTTGTCTCTGATCTTCGTCCGCTGCTCGAAAGCATAAGCCATACCAATGAGTTTTGTTTCTGAGAACTTCGCCCCAAGAAAGCTGATTCCGAAACTAAAAATGAGATTCATTAGACGGCATGCATGCTGTCAGATTGTTGTAACATACGGAATGTTAGGAGCAGAATCAATCAGGCCCCACGAATTATTCACCACAGGCGTTCCTACTGGATAAAAGCCCATAGGCACATTTATAATAGGTGCACCTGCCACAGCAGCCCAGTCTGGGGCAGTCATTGATGGTAGAACCACGGCATCAAGGTTATTGCGGCTGATAGCACCAAGTAAGCCTCCATCATTCCCGTATTGCAAATATTCTTGGTAAGCATGCCAGAAACGAGAATCTGTATTGTTCCAACCTTGTAAAGCTCTATCCCAAGTATCGGTATCCCTTGTAGGATAATCTTCAAAGCGAAACGTTTGAGTGAAGCTACGCAACTCGGCCAAAGAAGTAATGTGGTTCGGATTGGATGTCAGAGACGCGAAATAAGCTTGCAGATTGACAATGAAGTCAGCACGAATGATCAAATCCATTAAATTGGATTCCTGAAATTCGGCAGCGGCTGTAAAGTTGGTTTCTTCTACAATTGTAGCGCCTGCGCCTTTTAGAGCTTGCAAGGATTCCTCGAAAGCCATCATCATCGGCTCAGACGTTTGATCTAAGCGTAAAGAGAGTACATTTCGAGGAATTCCAAGCCGAACACCGGAAAGAGCTGACGGTTTACAGACGGAAACGTAGTCGGGCACAACACCTTCTGGTATGGTAGATGTATAATTGTCGTCTGCATCCACGCCGGCAATTGCTTGTAGAATATACGCGGCGTCTTTCACCGTTCGTGTCATAGGTCCGATTGTGTCATGATGCTCACTAATCGGAATCACAAGGTTTCGAGACGTCAGTCCGACAGCTACAAGTATGTCAGTCGAGAAGTGCGCACTTGAATCGACTGGAACTTGCACGTACTAGGTTTGATGCCCACCAAATTGTTAGCTGCTGCAGGGCCTATGATCGAACCATCAGTCTCGGTTCCAAGACAGGCTGAAGCTAGACCGAGGCTGCAATTATCTTAAGTTCATGGCCCACAACTCGGATTGATGACCTACGCAGCCGCCACACCACTCCCACTAGAACTTCCAGAAGGATCTTGATTAGGGAAATAGGGCCCGTAGACTTGGCCACCAAGCGCGGACCAGCCATTAGTTGTATTGACTGATCGGAAGTTTGCCCACTGACTGAGGTTTGTCTTTCCAAGGAGGATCGCTCCAGCTACCCGAAGCTTCTGTGCAACAGTAGCATCCTTTGGTACTTTGGCTCCAAGAAGAGCCCAAGAGCCAGCTAGAAAAAGGATGAACTTGTTCTTGGTGATATATGAGTTCTCTTGTGTTTACCTGTTGTATTCATTCCGTCATTAGTAGCCACATTGTTCTTGATCAAGAGAGGGATCCCATGAAGGGACCTTGTATTGTTAGCGAAGGAAAGTCAGCACATTCACCTTTGTCCTAACCCACGTATGGACCCTACCAAACGCTCGTTGTCTAGCTTTTCTGCGATGGCCAGAGCATCTGGATTGACCTCTGTGACAATATGTAGCGTATCATTGACTTCAGCTATCCTAGCAAGGTAGGCCTAGCCTCATGTATCAGCAAACCATTGGAGTGTCACCTGTATTGAATCCAGAAGACGAGAGCTAGTCGATGGGCGTTGCTCAACGAAAACGCATGAGGAAAGGTGCATGTTACGGCAACATTGATCATTTATTCCCGATCTCGAGGAGGGAAGTAAATATCTGTACACATGGAAAGATCAAGACGCACCTTGACAAGATCAACGCTAGTGAATTTCTTGTTCGCGAGGCCTTCAGAGAGGACATCGATTGTAGCATTTACCAATGCTGGATAGTTTGCTGCATTTCTAATTAAAGATGTCCGTCATTTTCGAAGAAAAACCTTGCCCTCTATATTTGCAGTTCCACGTAAGAAAACGCTGCTCGCACCAATAATGAGGGACAGAAGTAGAACTAGTAAAAAGACAACTCTCTTGTTTGGAGAAGATCGCTCCTTTGTTGCGTCTTGGTTTTCAGTGGAAGTTTGCAAAAGCTGATAGGGGCCTACTCCAGAGCGAATCTGAAGTACGACTCTAGCATACAGATTCGTAAGACCGTGCAGCATGCGTTCTATCATGACGTGTCGCATACGGAAAGGCCAAAAAAGACCAAGTCAGATAGCTGAGAAGCCAAAGAGCCTGGTGTCAACAAGTTTCTATCCTCGCGTGCAGGGCAAGGATATCGGTTACAACGTTCCGAGTGCCCCGAGGCAATGCAGTGACACTAAGCGCCCCCGAATTGACATCCTAGCTACGTGATAGTGAGTGCATCTTCGGGAACTGGTATTGATGTAATCTAAAGAGGATTGATAAGGAGCATGAGGCAGATACATAGTGGAGGGTCGGTTGCGTTCTCATCGCGTGCACGGTCCCATGGCACGCGCTCTATTCAGTTGTTGCCATGGAAGTTTAAAAATATAATTCGTCAACGATGGAAATAAGGATTAAAGCCTCTCCCAGCGTATTCAACGTACTGTCACTCTATTCATGGAGTCATTTTAATCTTCAGCTCATCATATCGAGCGCGACTTGATAGCACACGTTACAGTAGTGCAAAGCGCCACACGCGTAATGCTGTTGAGGTGGAAATGCACCTCGCTAGCGATTTGGAATTGCATTCATCCTTTCAACAGACTCAGCCACGGTCATGACCTGATTGCATTCTTCCCAACAGGCATTGACTATGGTCACAATCTCTATGTGACCAACCGGAAAACCAACGAGCCGGCGGCCGACCGCTCCTCAAAGAAACTTGATCACTCGAAATCACGAGTGCACTATAATGTTCTACACGATTGGATCAGCAAAGGCTTGAGCAGGTCTAAAAGAGATGCAGACGATTCTGATGCATACAATGATGCGACAAAGGCCAAGACCGACGTGAGAATGGGCAACACTCCGCATGAATGCGGCTTCAACATCTCCTGAAGGCAATCGGATCCTCCAGCGACGACGCGAATCTAATGTATACTGCCTCCGTCATAGCCAAGGTATAGTCATAATGTAAGATTGAAAAATCCACATTTAGAGCTGCATACATGAAATAGACACTGCTTGGTTCTTGGTGCTGATGCTTCCCTCTTTTGGCTCCGCTCACACTTCAAGATTATTGCCGTGTGCTTGCACGCTTAAATGAATTGGATTCGTTTTCTTTAATTTGAACATTGTCTTTAGATTCTGTGATTGGATAGGTTTACAACTTCGTCAATGATCTTTTCCTCTACCTGCTTTTGTTAATCCTTTCCGACTCCTTCCGGAAACCAAACCAAGTTGATGTAGTGGACGCTGCTGATACTTGAACAGTATTAGTGCTCAATTAGGATTTGCTAAAAACACCAATGTTATTGCGTAGCCAGCCCCAGATTGCATTGCTACAGACTGATCGGAACAAGTGCGTATGGTTGCTACATCGCTGGATCTGACTTTGCCAAGATTGGATTCTAATAATTAGACACAACACGCAATCTATGTCTTCTTTTTTAGCGCCACAACTGACTCGTGAATTTACAGTACTAATACCAAAGCGGCAGACGATAGAGACGAACATCTGGGCAGATCAACAACAAACCGGGATAGAAAAAAGAACGTTTCAACTCAATTGGAACAGCCGAGCGGAAGAAAGAGATCCCCATAATACAGCAGTAGCACGTTGTTTGCTGCAAGCAAAGGGTAACTGGTAGATGGCTTATATGTTTGACTTTGGCAAGTTGGTCATCGCATGCTAGGGCGTCTCCCCTTCGTGAACTCAAACATCAAAGCATTCGAAACAAATCCGATACCCTGCAACCAAAGTGCGATCACGAAACATGTCGGATTACTGAGATTGCCGAATTTCTAGCGTAACAAACGTTGAACGCTTGTGGCGAAGCCTAACAGTCCAAAGATCTGAGACCTTGCGACATTGCCAATTTTGTGCTACTATGTGATTAGAGAAACACAAATAGTCGGACACATCCAGCCATCTGCATAATGATATCTTTAGCAGCAATATCCAGGATCCGAGTAGCTTTCATCCTCTCTGCATGATAACGCGGGGGTGAAACGATTATCTCGGTGTAAATAGGGAAGCTATGTCTCAGCGAAACCTAATTGTCCAATCATGGCAGCTGACCCATGTCGGGATGGACATTGAGCTTATATTTGAATCCTATCGCAGCAGGCGTAGCAAGGCTATCAGCATTGTTATGCGCCGCAATGTAGTCTGAGTAATTCCAAGGTCACTCGGATATTCCGACAGCCACAGGGGACGCGTGGCAAAAGCCCGTATCTCCATACGCCTCCAACAATGGCTTCCCAAACAAGGGTCTTTTTAAAAATTAGGTTACAGGCATTGTTTCAACTATCCTTGCGAGCTGTGGTCGAGGAAGGTGGGAATGTAGGCGCACGGTCTCGGATAGTTTCTGGTGGCCATTCCACTTTCGTCGGGTCTCCAACGGACTTTCTACTCTGACGACACAATTCCCGTCGATATACCAGACAGGACAAATCAGCCAACTTGGAAGGGATGTACAGCATGGCGAACCCTTGCTGCAATTGTGAGGGCCAACCTCTAAATGGCGTAAGGTGTCGGCCCCTTGTTTAAAACCTTCCGGCCCGTTGGCCAGTACGTGGTAAGTTTATAAGACTGTAAGGCAAAGCTCTTGGCTTCAAGTAGGCGGATAAGATTGCGCGGCTACTTTTCATTTCCACTTCCGACATCCTTCCTTTTTAGAATTCCTGATGTTTACATATCGTCCGTTTCTCTCGTCGTGATTTATTCCAAACAGCCCTGTAAAACTTCCGCCGTTCAAAACATGTGGTCACTTATAGGAACTTCGCTACTCTTGTTTAGTAAGACTCTTGGAAACAGCTTGACATTCCCCAATTGACGCGCCTGCGTAGGTTGTACGGTTTCGGCACAGATTGCAAAGCAATGTCAAGGCAGTATCTGCTACAGTTTAAACATTCCCCAAGATACAGCCTCGAGCGGCAAAGGGGACATTTATTTCCAGATCTCCTCACCCACATCCAACACATGGACGGCTTTGGGGCAGGGCAGTGCCATGGCCGGCTCGAACATTTTTGTCATCTACACCAGTTCTGATGGCAAGAATGTGACCCTCTCTCCTCGCGCTGGGACCGGCCATGTTGAACCACAATTTAGCTCAGGGCCCCAAGTGACTTTACTGAGCGGCTCCGGAGTCTCGAATGGCATGATGACTGCCAATATCAAATGTACCCTTCTCTTCTGATCGACTTTAAAAAAATCAACAGATCACACTAAACCATACTAGGTGGAAACTGCGAATCATGGAGCGGTGGATCCATGGATTTCACCTCCAGCTCGGGTTCTTGGATCTGGGCTACGAAGTCGGGCTCTGCATTAAATTCAGATGATACCAGCGCTGACATCGCCCAACACGACGACAGAGGCACGTTCAACTTCGACTTCACCCAAGCGAAGGGCGGCAGCGATGTGAATCCCTTCACCAACCCATCAGCAACCACTGCTGGAAGCGGCGGCTCCTGCACTCGATCCAGCGGCGGTAGCAACAGCGGCGGTAGTAGTGGTTCTGGAGCCACTTCCAGTGCTACGAACGGAGGCGGATATGGGTCGTTTGGTGGTAGCGGTTTTCCATCATCTGCACCAGCAGGCTTTCCCACCTCTCCACCAGCCGGGCTCCCCTCAGGAGGCTCCCCAACGGGATGGAAGCGGGCGACCAGCGATGACGACTGCAGTGATGAACCTGGCTCAGAGGGCGATTCTTCTCGCAGCGAACCGGACCGCGAGTTTTTGGAGAATTTCAACCGTACGGGGGCCATCATCAAAGCGCATGGCATTATGGCCTCGATAGCTTGGGTGATCTTGTTCCCTATCGGAGCTATCATCATCCGAGTTCTGAGCTTCCCCGGATTGATCTGGCTGCACGCGCTATTCCAGATGTTTGCGTACATCATGTACATTGCCGCCACTGGGCTGGGACTCTGGATCGGAATCAATGGCAAATTCGTAAGTCTTCCCCTCCTTACTATCCTTTCTTCCATCTACGCCATCGTCGTTGCAACATAACACTCGGAGCAAATCTTTTCTCTTGTACACTACACGTCCACTTCGCGTACACAGAACTTATGGACTGACTCTCTCAACAGCTCTACAACAAGGATGCGCATCCGATTATCGGCCTCGTCATTTTCGGCCTCGTCTTCTTCCAACCCATCCTTGGAATGGGCCACCACTCTGCCTTCCGCAAATATGGCCGACGCAGTGTCTGGTCGTACGCACATCTCTGGCTCGGCCGCATACTCATTACACTCGCCATGATCAACGGTGGCCTGGGTCTCCTGCTGGCCGCCAACGCGACGAGGGGACAGCAGATCGCGTATGGCGTTGTGTCAGGGATTGTGTGGGTTGTATATGTGGCGTCGATTGTGTTGGGAGAGGTGAGGAGGGCTAAGCAGTCGAGGGGACTGGAAAGGGTGGACGGACTGTCGAGGTCACCAGTTAGAAAAGAGGAGACGGCGGTGGTTGAGGGGGCTGGATAGGTCTGAATGACATGTGATGAAGGACCAAAAATAGAGTGGACGGGCGAATATGTAAGAGATGGGTTAGGCTTTTTGTTGCTTGCGGAATTGTCTTCGTGGCGATGATGGAAATAAAGATGAGGGTCACTGGAGTTTAACGAATCCAATTTTTGTTGCAAAGAGTAAACATTACTGCACAAGGTCGTCTCAATATTGGCTGGATCTACAACACCTTGCGTCTACCATCTATAGCTCATAATCCTTCCTGATTAGACCTGGTAATTGCCATCGTGATTTCCATGCTGAGGCTCCACAGGCTTCAACTCTGCACCAACATTACTCTTCATCCTTCCTGCGGAATCGGGCAGCTGACCCTCATCAGAACTCGAGGCTCCGTAGTGTTTTGCCCCAATTGAATGATCACCGCCCATTGGTCCGCCCGCCTCATCAATTGCCGTATTCTGTCCTCCAATACCAAAATCGACGTGTGCTGCGCCCTCACCAGTCAAATAAAGGTACCAGTAAACTGTTCCTACAAAGAATCCACCTCCGATCGTGTTTCCAAGCCAGGCTGGAATCATCGACTTCCAGATGTAGTAGCCGACAGTGATGGGAGCACCATTCCAAATACCGATAGGGACGAGAAACATGTTCGCGATGACGTGATCCATACCAAGCGCAACAAACGTCGTGATAGGCCACCAGATGGCAAGAATCTTGCTTGAAATCTCACGCGCGCTGATAGACATGAACACCGCAAGACAGACCAGCCAGTTTGCACCGATAGCCTTGAGAAAGATCTCATACCACTTCGGCGTCACCGCCTTCCCAATTGCAAACGTAATCGACTCGGCTTTGTACGCATCGGCGCTAAACACACCACCATAGCCATTGATGATGGCCATGAAGAACAGCATGCCAGCGAGGTTGCCAAAGAAGGAAATGAACCAGGATTTCCCAACGTCGAGCAGGTTGCAGCGCCGGTGCAGCAGTGCGACGGGCAGAAACATGACGTTCGACGTGTATAGGTCCGCGCCTGTGAGCACGACGAGGATGAGGCCAACAGGGAAGAAGGAGGCGGAGATGGTGCGAATGAGACCTGGCGCGTTTTCTTGGTACCATGGGGAGGCGTTGGTGCTGAGGGTGACTGCGCAACTAGAGAGATATTAGTTTTGAGAAAGGTAAAATTGCGAGTCAAGACTGAATGTACCCAAAACCGAGAAGAGGGCCTGCCAGGACGGAGTTCCACCAGAGTTTGTCCAACCGCATCTTGGATTTCTTGGCGCCGATTCTCGAGATCAGCTCGATGGTTTGTTGAGGAGTGAAGGCATCCATAGTTGATATCAAGTGAGGATTCAACGAAAAAGACTTTTTTGTTAGATTAAAAATATTTTGGATAAGGGTGTTTCTATGGAAAGTGGTAAAACTCCAAACACTAAAATTCACCAAAAAATGGAGATAATCACGCCTATAAATCTTCAAAGCCGCGACCTTCCGTTTTGCGGCGGAGTCACCGTTGATATTCAGCTCGTGCGGCACTGTTTACTATTTGTTCCCGACATTCTGCAACCAAGGGCAGCTCCAGCTATCTCAATAAACGCCTCCCGTTGGCTCTATGCTTGTTTCTGCAACAGGATTTGGGGATCCTGGGGCGAGACAAGTAGGATTCCCATCTTCGGGATAGATCTAGAACTGGGGGTGGAGAAAAAAATTGCATGTAAGCGCTCCCACAAACTTTTGAGCCAATGGGCTTGGTAGAATCGGGTGCTCCGCGGGTGATGGTACATTATTCAGCTGGAAGAAGCAAGGAAGCCGAGGCAAGGACGCAGCTCAAGAGATAGCAGGTCAGGCCTACCAAAGCGGCTATCTCAATGGTCTTTGCCAGCTGATGCCTGCGGTCGTGAGGCACAGGTAGTTGGGTAAGATTTTTACAGGGGCCCGAGGTCTGGGTTGATGCAGGTGAGATTTCCGTCAGCGAGTCATCGGATTCTCCAAGACGGAACGTGGATGAAGCTTTGTCAGGATTCACATAAGCAGGTTTTGTACAAGCCATTCACGTGATGTATACACCTGCAGTATTGCTCCCAGCAGGGTGACGCGACCGATCTCCGTCGCGACCGAGTCTAAACAGAATTTCGGTTTTGAGACCCCTCCGTGGCTTACCTCGGACTATTACACTCAGCTTTGTTTTGTCGTTGCCAAAATGGGCGAGTCAAGGTCAGCCATACTCTGGACCAGTTTTGACACAATCGTCATGCTAACCTATCCATCCTTACGTTTAGGCAGGAGTTGCTCGCATGGTTGAACAACCTTTTGCAACTCAATATTACCAAAGTCGAGCAATGCGGTACAGGGTGTGTGGTAGCTTGCATGCCGGCAGGTCTAAAGCTAGCAGTGCATTGTGATGCTAACGTTGCTATGTAGGGCAGCCTACTGTCAGATCATAGATAGCATCTATAGTGAGTTTCTGCCTTGCACGACAAGACGACAAGTAAAAGACTAACGACATGTACTCAGACGATGTGCCCATGGGAAGAGTCAAATTCAATGTCAATACCGAATATGCGTATCTTCAAAACTTCAAGATCCTGCAAAGTAAGTTTGAAGGCCAAGTCGCATCAGTCTTTGGGCAAACGATTGCCTGACCTACAGCTTTGTTACAGACTCGGCCACAAAGCACAACGTCGACAAGCCTATACCAGTCGAGTCGCTCATCAAATGCAAGATGCAAGACAACCTTGCCTTTCTCCAGTTTTTGAAGAGTTATTGGGACCAGTACTTTCCTGGCGGCGAATATGACGCGATTGGTCGAAGAAAGGGATCTGGCGCTCCTCCAGCTACTGCCGCAAGTCGAACGCCTGCATCTTCGACAGCACGGAGGGCACCTTCTTCAACAGGTCCGGGCGCTGCACCTCGAGCAGGCAGCCGACAGGGTGGGGCTGTGGCACACGCTTCTGCTGCAATGATACAGGAGAATAATGCACTGAAAGAAACGGTGCAAGGATTAGAGAGAGAACGAGACTTTTACTTTGCCAAACTAAGGGATATCGAGTTGCTGGTACAGCAGGGATTCGATGCAGATCCGGAACTAGAAAAGGAAGAGGATAGCTTGCTTAAGCGAATTCAGACCATATTATATTCAACAGAGGCATGTCGCTCACCTATTCCTTACTAATCAGATCAAGCTGACTGTTCATTCAGGAAGGCTTTGAGATTCCCGCTGAAGGCGAAGGTGAGATTGTAGAGGAAGAGACTTTCTAAATATGACGCACAGGGAGCAAGGGAGATAAGTAGGACGATGTGGGTCAGGAGTTTATGCAGTGCACGTAGTTGATGATATCCACGAGCTTGTGCATACCGGAACAGAGGCACGAAAGAATAAGGAGCAATTGGCTGAGAGATGCATGGAATGTGCTGTACGGACCAAATAGATTTCCCTATTATGAAAATACAACCTGACATTCTGACTGCTATTTTGATATAAAAAATGGCAGTTTGCAGCTGATTCAAGAATCGGATAAGGTACCTTACCTATAGGTACCTAATTGCCTTGGCTCGGCGTGACGCTAGTTAAATGGACCCTTAGAAAAAACGTCAACAATGACATAAGGCAAGCATCTAACCATCTTCACCACCGTCCTCTGACAATTCTCTCACATGACACGCTCAAAGTAAAGGCTCCCTCGACAGTCGTCTTCTAGTAACATCTTGTCATTCCAAACACCACAGTCCACAATGTCTCGAGGTCCCGACCTCACCATTCCCACCACCTCCCTCTCCCCGTCTACCACAACCTCCAAACCCTATACCCTCTACCACATCTCCATCCCCCATCCCCTCCGCACCATTACCATTCAAAAACGCTATTCCGACTTCCTGGCCCTCCATCAGTCTCTCCTGTCCCAAACCGCCACCCCACCACCCTCCCCGCTCCCCCCTAAAACCTGGCTCACAACAACCGTCTCCAACCCAGCCCTCACCGAATCCCGCCGACAAACACTCGAAACCTACCTCCAGGCCATCTCCCACGACCCCGATCCCCGCTGGCGCGACACTCCCGCCTGGCGCGCCTTCCTCAACCTCCCCGTATCATCCACCACCACCGCCACCACCACGACCCCAACCACCCCCTCGCACACCTCAGGCACCTCACCATCCACCTCCTCCATCCCCACCACATCCGCGTCCTGGCTCGCGACGCTCGACACGCTAAAAGCGCATCTCCGCGACGCGCGCCAGGCCCTCACGCGCCGCGACCAGCCCTCTGCCACGTCCACGCCCGCATCGACGCACGAGGCGTCGGCCGCGGCGCAGCGCGCGCTGGTGCGTGCCGCGACGCTCGGCGGCGAGCTCGAGCGCGGACTGGATGCGCTGGGGACGGGCGAGCGGGGCGCGCAGAAGTTGGCGGACGGGGAGGTGCGGCGGCGGCGGGACGTGCTTGCTGGGGTGAGGAAGGAGCGGGAGGCGTTGGAGGGGGTGTTGGCTGCGGGGGGTGCCGCAAGGAGGGAAGATCGGGGTGGTGGGGTGGAGGGTGGGGGGGATAAGAGTGTGTTGATTGGGGCTGGGGCGCGAGGTGGGAGGAGAAGGGTGTTGGGGGGCGGACCAGCACAGGAGACGGCGCAGACGCGGGAGTTGGATAATGAGGGGGTGGTGCAGTTGCAGAAGCAGATTATGCAGGAGCAGGATGCGGAGGTGCTGGATCTGGGGAAGGTGGTGCGGCGGATGCGCGAGATTGGTGTGCAGATTAATGATGAACTGGAGGTGCAGAAGGATCTGTTGGGGTTGATGGAGGAGGATGTGGACAGAGTGGATGGGAAAGTGCGGATTGCGAAGAAGAGGGTGGGAGAGATCAAGTAATGGATTTTTGGGTGGAGAAGATGCACAGTATACAGGGCTGAATGGCGAGGAGGAAGTTTGGGATGGTATCAATTGGAGTTTTGGAGAAAAGGCTTATTTGAGCATTGTGCGGCATATCTATTGGAGTCAATACTTGGAACCAGCCAAAGATGCGTCACCTTGTTTGGGAGCGGGTTGGATGTCATTTGTGTCATATACTTCTGCTTTGGAGGCCCTCAGTAATGTCAGAGTTGCACGGCGTATAGACATCAAGAGGAAAGCAAATTTGCATTCTAGAATAGTGATTGATCCAGCCCAGGGTGAACTTGCAGTGTGCGTCCTTGGTAAACAGTCACATGCCTTTGTATGACAAAATCAGAGGCAGTATTGTCATTTGGAAAAGAATTGGACTCAAGCAAGTCTTTAGAGACACAGTCATGTTATTCTTGCGCGGAGCTTGTAGTGAGAGCGAGTGCTGCAATGTGTTGAGCAATACTCAAGATAACTGAATCAATTCTTTGAAAACAAAATGACATCCATGTACAATCCCTACACATCATCGTCCAGAAGTCAAAACTCATAGCTACACGTAAACAGTACCCATGCCAAGGTGTACCGTATTGCCACCGCGCGCCATGCCATATCGCTCCCACAGAACCACGTCCAGCGCTCCCGACCCAACAAACAGAATTCACTCCCAGCTATGCCATTACAAAACACAAACCAATCAGCAGAAGCAGCAGCAGCAAAAACAAATCATCCCAAAAAGACTCCACAAATTTCAAACCCACATGGTTGTGCGTGCGGGGGCAAATGATGACAAACAACTGAGCCAAGATAGGATAGCAAGGACATGGGTGATGACAAAGGGATACATCAAATGTGGAGAACCACAAAATTTTTGGATTTGGTATATATATTTCCTGTGTGGGGGACTTTGGGGGCGGTCTCGACGCTCGAATGTTACCAAGCAAAACACTCTTCGATCCTCTCACCTTTAACCTCGAGGGATGTTGCGCCAAAGATGATGGAATAATCTCTGGCAAACTCCCACTCTCCTCGGTGCTGAAAGGACGGGAATTGCTTGCCGGCGGAGACGATGTGTGGTGTGTATGGTATTGAATAAACAAAGGAGATAGGAAAAAATCATGAAACATCCGTGCTGCATCTGTGCACGCTTGAGGTGTGGGGTGTGGTGAGGTGTCATTTCCAGCAGTGCGGTCCAGGGGGAATTGTTGCCTTGCGTGGGGGTTTCGAAAGAAAAAAAAAAAATCCAAAACCGCGCCCTGGTTCAGGCTTTCAGGACGTGCTGTTATTCCTCCATTGCGCCGAACACGCCTTCTTCATGCTCATCGCTGCGTCCGCGCTCTATTCTGCGCGCATCATAATCGTCATCTACAAAACTTTCCCGGTCGTCCTCCATCTCCACATCTCTCACTTCTTTGCGATACGATGGAAAGCGAAAGTCGCGCATCGTGGCTTGTGGCTGTGGAGCGTGTGGCGGAGCCACGACACCGGAGGAAGCGATCCCAGCACCTTGGCCTGCAAACTTGGCGGGTAGGGGAGGCACGGGAGGAGCGCCGGGTGGCAGCATGGCCGAGCCGGGCTTGTTTGAAGCTTGGCTGCAACTCAGAAGCCCGACGGCCGCAGCGAGATCGGCAGATTCGTCGTCGTCGCGATAGCTACCGACGGATGTAGCCGCAGTATTGGGGCGATCATCGTTGCTCCACTGTCGGAAGTGGGAAAAGCCATTCGTTGGTACGCTACCGGCAGAAAAGACTGATTGGTACGACCGCGAATAAAGACTGCTATTGCTGCTTTCGCGTTTAGACATGCCCTGGCGGACAGGCCTTACGGGAACATCTTCAACCTGGGGACCTGGGCTGGTGCCGACAGAGCTGTAGTCATCATCTTCATGCACATCAGAAGATGCCGAAGCGGCAGGGGATGCGGACGAGTTCTCGCTGGTCGCTTCAGGACCATCTTGGTTCATCTGTACGAGGACTGAAGCTGCTTCGAGCAATTGGACTTGCTGGTGTTTTGAGATTAGCAGTTTGGAAGTGATCGCCCATTCAGGGGTATGCTCCCAGCTGTTTCCAAAATTAGTAAAATGTTCGCGCTCCATCACCAAAAAATCCCGAGTTTTTTTTCTCAAGAGTAGCAATAACTGGGAACTGCTTACAGATGTTTTGTAAGACAGCTACTATGTTTATAGGCTTTACCGCACGTCTCGCACTTTAGTTCGCCAGAAGTCGCTCTTTTGCCTTCACCCTTGATAAGACGAGAGCCTTCGCTTGCGCGTCGATGTTGAATCTTGGTATTGTTCTTGGACCCGTCAGGCATTGACGTAAAGGTAGACCCATCCACCAACACATTCTCCTCTTTGAAATCGGGCGAGGCAAAGTTGGTGCCATTGAAGGGATTCGAATTAGTCGGTAGGCTACCAAGAGGAGACTGAAAGCCAGACTTTGACACTCCGACTTTGGGCATTGTTCCACGTTTGCTAGGAAAACTAGAATGCTCCAAAGATGGACTACCAGAGCCTCGGACTGCAGCATGCGCAATTGCAGCGACGTTGCTTGCGGCTGTTGAAGACGTACTCTTCCGGCGATTTACTCGAGAAGGATTGACAGAGCCAAGCGATAGAGAATGGGAATGAGATCGAGGATGGCTGGATGAGTGCGCACCGACAGAAAGGCGATGTTGACTCGAGGTACGAGCCATGTCCTACCAACGTCAATGAGCATGCATGGTAGACTGACATTGTAAGAAGCTTGTATTACATACCTTTGAGGCAGTCATGGTTGGTAGAACAAACTGCTAGACGTTTCTCAAAGCTCTGACAAGCTGGTAAATAAGCGAAACAAGAACAGGCATCTAAATTTGTACAACGGTCCTTGCGGCACAGCCTCGAAGCGCGGTTACAATGAAGGAGGGAGAAGCAAGCAAAAGGCGTGCCGAGTTTGATGGACTTGTCACAACGTCAGGAATTCACCAATCTGGACAAGACAGGCGAATGCGGCTGGTGAATAGGTAGAGCGAAGAATAACTCGAGTAACAAAAAAAAAGTTGCGTGGTCAGCTGTTGGTCCGGAATGCGGAGGATACAGAGCATGGAATAGCGTCTGGCCCTGTGTGTGAAGGAGGGGTTAAGACAAGCCGTGTTTCATTAACTAGGCACCTGACCCAGCCCGGAAAAAAGCGTAAAAGGATAGCAAGTACAGACGCGATGCTTGACTAAAGAGATGGATTGAAGCAGACGAGGAGCCAGAATTATTTGTTGTGTAAATTTAACAAGCGCGCTTTTGGGGTTCCGGTGGGCAATGAGTCTGTCATCAGGTGGGCGCAGTTGGAACCCGTGAGCATCTGACTCGCTGGTCAGAATGGCGCTTCATCTTCACTGGCCGAATCAGGATTGAGGTTGTGGGCTAGTACCTTGTCCCGTGCTGATGAACTGTCGATCTGTCCGATTATCCCAGTTTGAACAATTGCTGGAACCTTGGGGTTTCACGAGTGACCAGCGCAAAGAATAGCATCAATCCATCCAAATTCACCAGCAATAATGCACATTATCCATTGACCGAGCAGGTGATTGTCATACCTTTCAACTCAATGACAAACAGCTGTTACTTGCTACTGGTCGACGGTCAGGCACATTCTCGGCCCCTCTCTACATGTACAGAGGAGCACCAGGGTTCGGAGCATACGTGCGTGTGCTCCGAAAGCAGGGCGACTGTTCCTGCTTTCGCCATGATTGCGAAGCTTAGCTCCCATCCGCATCAAGCACTGGGGCCAAAGCGCCCCCCAATGTTGATTTTTTTTCTTGACATGTCGGACCGAGCGATATCGAGCTTCCGTGATTAGTATTTGCTATCAAGATGCATGCAAGACGAAGCGATATGAGGGAAATCTAGCTTTTGAAGGCGTTCAAGCCAGAAGATCATTGCTTGTTTCTCAAATCTTGCCCGAGGCTTGAATCGCTTGACGTGACTTGCACGCACCATTTTCATCTGTACGACACAAAGCGGCCCGCTGTCCTAGCTCCGACGATCGTGAATTGAACAGATGCACCGTGCATAATCAAGTCGCGAAATTTGTGCAACCCTTGCCTCTTGGTGATAGAGTCGTGATTATGGGTCTCGCAGAGGGCCAGAATTCTCAATCGCAAGAGAAAACAATCCTGTTCCAACGTGTCTTCTTACAGATGGTTGAAACCCAGATTGCTCCCGTTTTTTTCAGCTACTAGGCAAGGTTTCAGCGCCAAAAACGACGCCATCAAGCCACCTCCTCAAATTCGAGGTGGGGATTCTGCCTAGAATCGGAAATCGGCCGTGTCGGCGTCCGTTCCAGCGCGCACACATGGATGGAAACGGACGAGTACGTCTTTTTTTGATTATTTGAAAATTCAAATGACAGAGGGGGAAGAATTTGAGATTATGCAACCACAGACTCAAACACTCATCTGAATGGAGACATGTTTCGTGTTTTGTTTTTCTGGAGAAGATGAAGAGTTCAATTTTAGAATGGCATTTGAGTATGTTGGTAGTGCTCACGTTTCAGAAATGACCCAAAAATATTTGATCAATGCAAAAATCTCACTGTCAGGAAAGAAATCTCTCGTACCTGATGACTGAATAACATGGTTTGTGTGTTACTAAAAACCTAGTGCACATCATGAAGCGATCTGAGGCTGATGGCTCATGTCCCAACTCGGAAGCTAGATGTGTCAGCAGACCGAGATGCATCCATAATCACTAAGCCCAAAACAAATATCACATGATGTGAATGTGGCTGTGACTGTGGCGGAACGCGCAAAGGCAGCCACACACTCGAACACGACGTCACAAACGCGCACTATCCCTTGGGGAAACATTCGTGCCCAGCCATTCACGATGTCTCCTGAGAATCCTATCTCCTATTCACCAAACACCTCCTTTCCTAAATTCAGACTTCCCTGAAGGGGCGAAAAAAGCTATCAGCTTTACATGGCAACCAAACGCAAACCCACAAACGCCAACGGCACAATCTCCAACTCAGCATCAACAACCCCCTCAACCTCCTCCGCAACCATGACCCACCGAACAACCCTCTCCGCCTTCCTCCCCACCCCCCTCGAAACAGCCCTTCTAGCAATCTACCCAACGACCCTCGTCCTCGGCTCCCTCTTCTCCCTCATCTCCCCCCAAACCCGGTCCGCGCCGTACTCGCCGCTCTCCCAATCCCACCCGCCCCACCTCGCGCCCTCCTACTTTGCGCGCAAATCCAACATCTTCAACCTCTACTTTGTCAAGATCGGGTGGCTGTGGACGACCGCCGCACTGCTCGTCTTCATCATGTCGCACCCGTCGCTCGGGCCGCCGCTGCGCCCCGTGGTGACGGCGAGGCGCGCAAAAGCCGCGCTGAGATATGCGGACGTCACCGCGGCGTGGGTGCTGACGACGCAGTGGTGCTTTGGCGCGCCGCTGATCGACCGGGGGTTCCGCTTCACGGGCGGCGTGTGCGAGGTCGAAGCCGCGATGGAGGAAGGGGAGAGGAGCGTGGGTGAGCATCTGACGCACGCTGCTTGTCGGCTGGCGGGGGGACAGTGGAAGGGCGGGCATGATATCAGTGGGCATGTGTTCTTGCTGATTCTGGGGAGCGCCATGTTGTGGTTGGAGGTGCTGCCTGTGGTGGTGCGGGCGCGTGGGTTGAGGGAGGAGAGGACGGTTGTGATGGGTGATGGGGCGGTGAAGACGGCTGCTGTGGAGGCGAGCGGGGGTGCGGTTGAAGGTGAAAAGGAGGTGTCAAAGGGGACGGAGGCGGCGACGAGCTTTGGAGTGAAGTTGGCTTTGGGGGTGGCGGGGTTCAGCTGGTGGATGTTGTTGATGACGGCGGCGTATTTTCACACGTGGTTTGAAAAATTTACGGGGTTGCTGGTGGCTTTTACGGGGGTTTACATTGTCTATTTCCTCCCCAGGGGCCTACCGGCGTATAGGGCAATAGTGGGGATGCCGGGTGTTTAGAGCAAAGTCCTTGGACTAGTTTCCTCGTTGCATTCTCTTGGTATAAATTGGCATGATACCTCACTCGTATGAAAACGATATTTATATTGTTCACAAACGCCTGCGAGACTCCTCATGCCGTTCCTTTCAAAGCTCCGAAGCTCAGCGCGAAATAATGCCCCAATGTACAAATCT
Source organism: Astrothelium macrocarpum (assembly GCA_021030915.1). Taxonomy (NCBI): domain Eukaryota; kingdom Fungi; phylum Ascomycota; class Dothideomycetes; order Trypetheliales; family Trypetheliaceae; genus Astrothelium; species Astrothelium macrocarpum. Next base: position 45,944 of record JAGEMR010000021.1, read on the forward strand.
ATATCACGCATACAACCGCATCACCAACCCTATTACCCTGATATATCAGCATGCACACCCTTCCTTCGCCCCAATATCCGCCCTCGGTCCCGTTAGATTTACTCTCGAATCATCTCCTCTTCCCCCTCCGAGAGCGGCCTGCGTTGCGCCTCCCGCTCCACCCCTCGCACCCCGCAAACTCGTCTCTGGTATCGCATTTGCGATGGCCGTAAAGACCTCGCTCACGTTTGCTCCTGTTTTTGCACTGGTCTCGAAGAACAGCAACTGCTCCTCCTCTGCATATGCCTTCGCCTCCGCCGTGCTCACTTTCCTGGCATCCGCATCGTCCCCATCCTCTGTATCCCCTCCAGTCCCTACCCCAGCATCTCGTCCCTCGCCCGACCCAGAGGCGTCGCCATCTCCGTTGCCAGGGTTAGCTAAATCAAGCTTGTTGCCAACAAGAGCGATGACGATGCCGGGCGAGGCCTGACGTTGCAGTTCGGCGACCCAGTGCTTGGCTTTGGTGAGGGAGGAGGGTTTGGTGAGGTCATATACAACGAGAGCGGACTGCGCGTTGCGGTAGTACATGGGTGCGAGGGATGCGAAGCGTTCTTGGCCCGCCGTGTCCCAGATTTCGAATTTGATGGTGCGGTTGGGGAGGTTGCATTTTTGAGTGAGGAAGGCAGCTGGGTGATATTAGTACCGGCTTGGATCTCCATGTACATGTGATAGATTTGAACATGTGGAAAGACGACATACCACCTATTGTAGGTTCCTTATTTTCCTGAAAGTCGTTGTTCACGAAACGGAGGACGAGGGAGGACTAAGGTTATCGCGTTAGCATAGGGAGCTTGTTCGATGTTTAGAAAGATGTAGATACCTTTCCGACTGCAGCCTCGCCTAATAATACCAGCTTTACACTGCTGCTAGGCTTGGGTTGGCTACCTGCTCCCGCCGAGTCTGCCATCGGTGGCTAATGTCGTAGAAACAGTCTTTGGTAGTGAATCAGTAGCTTCGAGAAAAGGGAGTAACTCGGACGTGGTAGTGATCGACGTAATCAGGATGAACAGGATTAAGGTCCAGAAGCAAAGGAGATGAGTATTGAAACAGTTATGAAGCGTCACTGTAGGATGTGGCGCAAGGTACGTACCGGCAACATGAACGCTTAAAGCTGTCTGCTTTTGGAAAAGCGCCGAATCCGCGCGGTGTTCATCATCACGAAAGTTCAACAATACAAATCCCACAACTTGAAAAATCCTTGACATCACCCCTCAAAATCGAAACGGCATTATTTTCACTATTGAGAAGGTAAAGCTAGAAGCAAACAAGTAGCACTTGGAGATGACTACTAAAAAGGTGACTACGATTGCCTACATCTAACAAACAGACTTTAGCTCAGCCTAGGCTGTCCCTGGGCACTCTTCCCATGGGGATCACAGAATGATTTAGCTCAAGGGAGTTGGACGAATCTGACGATATCCTGGTCTCTCGACCAAGGCCGAGTTATAACCACTCAAGCTTTCAGGACAAGCCTTCTGATTTTGTTCTGGACCTTGTAATCTTTTGAGCATTACATCACTGGATCTGAGCTATCTTGCCTCTTAGAAATATAATGTAGAACAGAACAGTCGACACGAACCCTTCATTGAAATAAAAGTTCTACAGCGGAATACTGCGTGACGCTCACAGCTAGAAAAGCTACTTTGCGAAACAGTTGTACGTTTCTGTGGAAGGCCATCTTCCACAAATATCTCATTCTCCGTGAACCACTGGCAATGGAATTATACTTCTCGTCCGTCCTGGATTTCGAAGGAACTAATAGCTCTTGCACAATGGGACGTTGTAAGCAGCGAGAGATAGATTCTGCTTTGCATACGTAAAGAAGTCTCTCAAGAGCACATCATTTCTCAATCTATCATCTCGTTTGCCAGGCTGGATTCAAGGCTATTGAGGGTCTTGCTAGCATGTGTTTGGCATTTTATCTTTCTCGCAGTGTACGAAATTTCCTACTGTAACCGCCGTTGGTGTCTATCTTAAAACTCTTCGTACCTCTACATGCAGTGTAATCCGTTGCACAAGAGCTACCAGACCACTTCAGTTCCACCAAGTTCTATACAAACTTGACTAAAGACAACACGAGTCATCTCCACATATGTTTCTACATTCGTGTCAGGTCAAATGCTTGAGATTACCATGCGCGTTGGATGGGTCTTCCGTTGCATGTCTTCGGTAGTTTCTCCTCTGCATGCTGCTCTTATATTTCCATGATACTTTTCATCTCTATTCTAGTCCCTCAGTCGCTTCTTGAATCCTTCATATCGCCACACCTTTGGTGATTGTACAGTTTTTGGACTTCGGAGACCTCTTAATTCTTGCTTGGCTCTCGCGGAGCCAAGACTTAGTAGGAGAGTATAGTCGATTCCTTGTTGATTTGCGTTTGTTACGGGTTATGTACCAAAGCCCTAGAGGTTACTATCCGAAGTGTTAAGCTTGACTATATTGAGAGACTACCTCATTCTCCATTTAATAGTGACCTCCTGTACATCTTTCTCCTGTACGCGTTTCCAGCTTGATGCGGAAATGGAAACAGAGACCGTGGTAGTGTACAGCCCAGTGACATGAATCATTGGTGATGTGATCGAACTTGGTATCTTCGTCGTTACCATCCGATTCATGTCTGTGCTATGACATGCCAATGGTTAAGCAGGCGATATCCCGCATCTCGGAACAGCTTTGATGTGGTACGAGAGTAGACGCAGATAGGAGAAATCTACCAGACACTACGCTCGCGTTATTAGCTGTGGTATTAGCGATGACTGGTCGCTTCTTCTAGTCAAGTTCGCCATATTTGGCTACGCTTGCGATGGTAGAATCATCTGCCTTTGTATTAATATCTGTAGAGTGAAAACAAGCGAGACATATTTTAAGCGAATCCGCGATTTGCCTATTTAGAACAATGCTAAAACTACAAGCGAGATGATGCTTCATTACCTACTTTCTCATCTCACTGCATATCTCACACCGAACATGATCATCCCGTCGGATAAAGGCTTTCGCTTCGAATAGGGAACTACAATAGGCATCTATTAAGGAAACCTAAGTATAATCCACAAATGTCCGACATGATGATAGAGTATGGTGTACGGAGTAGGGCACGGTGATGATCTGCCATTTACCTACCTTGGCCTAGAACGGCTCGTGTTATTCTTCACGGACATTCTCAGCTTTGTTCAGACGGCACTAAATCTTTCTACCAGTGTTTCATCACGACTTGGTTTAATTGATTCCAATTTCGTGCCGCTCAATCGTCTTCGGATACCTCGGCTTTCATGCTCAAATTATTCTCACGCGCTCTCAATGAAGCTCGCATGCTGCAGCACACCACCGCAAAGTCTCTGAATCCTAAGGCAATCAGCAATGCGGAGTTACTAACCACACCGATGTCCAAGTCTGTAAATCCATCCGCACGCGTTTTGCTCTGTGAGTAGCCATTGGAGTTGTGTATAGCGGCTGGCCCGCACAGCAAATGAAGTCAGTGCACGTTACCCCATTTGGCTAATATTTATCTGAAAGGACGGCATATGCATCAATGCCGTCTCGGAGACATCTGCAATGCATATATTTGCAAGCATAGCTAAGAGAAGGATCGAGAGAGGCTAGCAAGAAAGCTAGAGAATACATTGGAGTCAACAAGATTATGATATAGATATTGGGTGAAATGACATATCATAGACGCGAATTATATTCCAAGAATCATGGTTTTAATGTTTGAGTGATTAGAAACGTCTACGATTTCAGCTCTTTAGCCGTCTCCATGGCACGCTCCCCATTGGCTATCTAAAAGCCTGTTGCACGTGGAGGTATTCTGCATAGTTACTGTGGAAGCGGCAAACGTGTTCTGTCGTAAGCACTTCCCAGCTTTCTACTGAGCGGACGCAAGGTAAGCATAGCGGCGGCACGTAATTATACACTAGACCTGGTGGTTAAGTGGACTTCAGTCGGGCTGAATATGCGGGTCGCTTTATTATTTGCAATACATTGCGCAATCTAGGATTATCATTTCCGGATAGCTTCGCCGACCTGAATTGTTGTATCCTGGTTGGATGAGCTTTGTCCGTTTGCGGTAAATTCTCAATATGATGCCTCTCGAGCCGACGGATTTGCGCCTCGTCGTCCGTAGTGACGATGCCTGCCAGCGACGGTGGGGTTCCGCTCACTAGTCTCTTGTATGCTTGAACCTCTGTGAGACCAGTGGAAAAGCATGAATAGTCAATTAAATTGAAAAATATTGCTCATCCAAAACTTCGCTCCTGTGTTTCCATTGGACAGCCGAGGTAACGGAATAATGATGACACGTTTAGATTTGTGGGTTCCGCCCTAATCATCTTTTCCCGTCCGGGTCGACAAAACTGTCAATCCTCATGCATTTCAATTCCGCTTGTAAAAGTTGAAGTGGTTTGTTCTTTTGGCAATCGAGTTCATTGCCAGTCACAAAGCAAGACAATGTGATCGGATCGGAGCCCTGACCACCCATCAGAAGACTGAACAGCAGAGATAGAGTACCAACATGGTGTGAAGACGAAATGCAGGTGGTGACACAGCTGATTGGAAATACATCACATGAGGCGCGAATCGAGCCGGTAAATATTGCTTGACAACTTTCTCCGTTTGCATCAGATTTCGATGCATGACTTCCCGGTATCAAGAGAAGGCACCGTTGTCCCCAATTTTGCAGCTCATTAATCACATAGAATGAGAATGACGCTACAGTGCTCACCTTACTCAGGATATTCGGCGTTCTGCGAATATCCTGACCCTCGGAAGTCGTCTTCTATTCGCCAGCAGTCAAGCCAATCGACCAGAGGCCCTGTCCAGCTGAAGATTGTACGCAATAACGCGGCTCCACCAAGGGCTACGACAAGAAGTATCGTGGACCGGCCAAAAATAAATGATCAAAGTAGACCAACTATCCACACCTTAGGGGTAGGGATTAAATCCCACTTCAAACGATTGAAGACATTGTGCCACTAATTGGAGAATGTCCCTGAGAGTCGCATCGATATCTGTTCCTGAGGACCTCCTTGGTGTGTATCGAGCAGAACAAATCTCTTGTCGTTTATGGCATTTTCTTTTAGTAGGACCAACGGCTCCAAGACCCAGCGCTAACGGTCCTATAATGATAGAAGCAACGCATGATGACAGCGCCTTTCGGTTCCAATAGTGGATCCCATTACAAGATCTCATAGTATCTCAATATCCAGCTAGGATTGCGGCAGGGTAGATAGCTTGCTGATACATGGTGTGCTGACCTGTTTGATCGAGTCGTGAGGTATTCATTGCTCATTACCGAAAGTGAACCTTGTATATGGAGACCGGTGCGACACGAGTTTCAAACGGTCTGTTTCCACTGCTGGGTTCTTGACGAAGCTGGATGGAATATAACAGGGAAGTGTGTCATATTCTCATCGCTACGGCAAAGCTCGTAGGAGTACGTCCCATGCATGCGCTCGACTCGTTAGGGACTCAAAAGCATTATGGCCAGTGTTTATCTCCGTTGGCGAGTTTGGAGAGCTTCTGTCACCGACTCATAGCCCAAGAGCAACTACAACTCACCGGTCAGACCGGACAAACATTAGTTTCCAGGGTTTTCAATTCTGCAGGCTGTTGACTCGCATCGATCTGTCGTGCAGCTCCAGAAATGCACATCTCGGGACTTTAGGGTGCATTTTTCCGAATTAAGACATCTGGGACAGACTACTTCAGATCCTTAGACAGGACTAAAATGCTGGGGGTGGTTAAGAGCCCATGTCGAGCTCCGCTATCCTTGCTTAGCGTTCCATCTCAGTTTAGATCGATCTATTTTGAGTTTAGTAGAAAGCTGCGTTTTCTGCTGCCCGTCTACGTTCGTATCGAACAGGATTTCGAGGTGAGTGCATGATACTGAGACTATGGTCTCGACTTTTTTTTTTTTCTTCTTTCCTTTGGAGAAACTAGACGCCTGAAAATCTTTCGGTAGTTCAATCCAGACTTGGCACTAATGTAAGACACGTATCATCGTCGAACGATTACCATGATATCGAAGGTTGGTTAAATCGTCTACTTTGGAGCCGTCTTTCGTCTAGTTGCATAAGAGCTTTTTGCGACTTTGTCCTTTTCCACGATTTTTGGATCGATACATCTTTTTCCTTTCCTTTTTTCTGGAATTGTACGCTCTTATTCTCCATCCCTTAACTTAGTCGTCCAATATTATGTGCCGCAAGGCAGCATGTACGTCAACCGTGAACATTGAGTATTATTGTTCTAAACATGGCCAGGCTCTGGAACGCGGGTTTTGCTTGAAAGCGCTAGTTGGGGTCCTAGGAGACCCAGATCACTGTCAACCCCCGAACTTCTAGGATTTTAGCGTGCTGAGATAAGGCTAAAACGCCATCAACATCTGATTACGAAGCACATCTCGACCAATTGTTATCCAGGCTGTTGAACGATGGATTCGCTACGATATCGGCTCGGCCCCACCAAGGGCTCGGATCGAGAGTCGCGCTGCTGATCCGGGCCGAAAAATGTCCGCAAGGATGTTGACATTTGCCAAGCGAGAGGGATTGGAGGCTCTAAGCCTACTGGTATAGATGTGTATCTTACCAACGTATGTGAGGGCGTATCATTGGTCCGATGAGGGTATCGCCGAGCTTACTATATCGATCAAAGTCAACTCGACGATAAAATGGAAGGATTCCATGGCTTGATCGTTTGAAGAAATCGAGCTGAATCGCTGGCAACCAGACGCTTTTGGAAAGTGATGCAGCTGTGAACGAGAATGTTGACGTTAGTTTGGCTGATAAATTCGCCGTGCCGTCTTTGTGGGAAACACAAAGCGCGAGGTGATCAAACGTCCAAAGTAAAGTACGGTAGCGAACGTTGCGTGCTTATGTCATCGATCGCAGCTGAATTATTTGAAACGCAGATCACTTGCCTGCCACGTGCTTCGCACAAACGTGGCTGCCACACCTGCGTAAGGCTAATTGCTTGCCTAAGTGAAAGCTGAAAAGGTGATTAAATAGAAGGGACATGCACCGGGGGTCGGTGGGTACACCCTGATGACTGAAAAGCCTCGAGAGTGGTGGAATTAGTGGTGACCGACAGGACGGTACACGACTTTCGGTAAGGCTTAGAGCCAATGATGACTTTGGTAAAATAGGCGAATCACACAAAATGGCCCCTTTGCACGGTTACCGAGATGATGGAGATGCTGTGCCTTCAGAGCTGAGACCATGCTACTCAATCTTTAGTGGCTATCTGCCAGGCAATGCAGGGTTTTGTTTTTGCTGACTTGCATGGAAAGCATACACGTCATCAAAATACTTCTAAGCACAGTTTCCGGTGTAAGTATGGTTCTGAACTGTCGGTGTAGAAGATCTGAGGTAAACAAGTTTGGAAGGAAACACCACATGGGAAAAACTAAAAACTTTGGGCGGGGATGAAATAAGGCGTCCTGGGCAACGTCGGCGGAACGCTCCGCCATAAGCTCATTTCCACGCTACGGAGTACCGTAAGCTTCTAAGGCTTCCGGACAAAAAGCTCAACTTCGGACAGACGGCCGACCTGTGGACGTGGGGAATATCCAGCATGTGAGGCTTCCTGTTATTGCCTGATTTCTCAGGGGTCATGCAGACTGCCGGAAGATCATATGTAACGATAATCCACCCAAGTTACAGCCTCCAAGCAGGAACGGCTTACAGCAGGCCTTGCTGTTGAACATTCGTTCTCATACCTAGTCGTCGATCGGGTACCTTAAAACCGAAACCCCTTGCTAGACACCAAATCATCTTGAAGGCCTCCGATATTCTTTAGCTTATCACCGGGGTAAATGCTTTTCTGATGCAATGACCAGGGATAAGCTGAAAAGCAACCATCTTGCTCGACCGTACCGGTAGAGACTTGCGGAAGTTCTCAGATGCAAATGTACACCAGTTACCTCGTCAAAAACATGACGTATTACCATGGCCAAGTTTGTAATGACAGTTCTCCACGTTACCCAAGGCTTGGATCGCATGATCTGAATAATAAATTTGTGAATCCATGCCAACACCTCTTCCGCGCAAAAGATTTCGACCTTCCCTTTGAGTCATAACACTTACATAATCTAGGGTCGGCTATTCAGTCACATCTGGAAATGTTCCACGAGCGGTGTAAGTCAATATAAGGTCGCTGTGCAGCTGTCGGCTCTGCCAATTAGATCCTGCGTCGTGGGAGCCCGCCTCCTGTCAGCATTCTTCTGATTTGTCTGCTTCTCGGACTCTAGACTATATGTGTAATACGGCACAACAAAGACAATTCGATATTTGAGACAATCCTTTCGCATATCCAAGTGACGTGGTCCTGCTCAATTCTAAATGCACGGTGCCCGAGTGATATTAAATCGCTCCGATCGGATATTCACGTTGTTGCTCTCGTCAGCGTCTCAGCACCCACGCGTAACTCAATACTGGGCCAACCATCAAAGTGGAGCTTATATGAATAGCACCGGAATTGTGGATCCACTGAATGTGGCAAAATCAGACGAGTCGAGAAACAGGCATCGAGCAATAGAAGTGCATGTGTCCAGTAAAGTTAATGATGAATTATATTAGCTATCTTGGGCTAGGGTATCTTGGGAAAGCAGTAGCCGAATAGTACATGAGCTTTACGCCACGCTTCCCAGTCATAAACATGTGACTAAAAGACGACATGGGATGTGCCAAAATCGTCTCTGAGGTTTGCCATGAATCAAAAATGCCGTGCCGTGTATCGACGGATCAAAAGAGGAGATGGCTCTTGAGGTGACTCCCGTGCTCTTGAAATGCAGTCCGAACTGCGAAGATAAATTCTATAATCCTTTCAAAATAACGCCCCAGTGAAACCCTCCGGGGCGTGAGCCCATGTGTCCCGTGTCCAATCTATTAAAACGCCGAGGGAAGGAAAAAAGACTTTTTAATGCATGGATGCAAAGGAAAACCAATCCAAGCGGTGCAACGAGGATGTGCTAATTTACAAGGTCGAAACGAGTGGCGGGGCTGCTGAGAACGACGAATCGTTTTGGAAATCGCGTAAAATGGTGCAGACGTGCCAGGCGGGCAAACTCCAGTGACGTGGATGAGCTTTAGACGCCGTGACCCAATAAAATCCCGACCAGGGGAAGGCAGAAGTCAAAAAGGCGATGGAAGGCGGGCTAAGGGATGTACAGCGTCAGGCTACAGTGTGGCGTTAGTCAGACCTACAGGAAGTCCTGGAAGCTGAATGCCGATCTTGACGCACCTTGTGAGACGGCCCATCCCATGGACGGTTGACATGTCGCCGAAAAAAAAAAAAAAGAAACGTTTGACATGGCGCCGCCAGAAAGGAAAAAGAAAAATGATAGATAGCGATGCGCCTCCACCAGAAGGATGCAAACTGAAAAAAGAAAGTGACTGCGCGTTTCAAGCCAGTGCGCTTTGCCATGTGTTTTGGGTTGAAGGTGGGTGGTCAATGTCATCGCGGTTTCGGTGGAGGCTTTGGTTTGGGTGTGCCAGTTGTATCGTATGCGCCGCGACCCATGTTGGTTGCGACTGCTTCCCTAGTGATCATGGAGTTGGTAGCTCTGTACAGAGAAGAAAAAAGTCAGTCCGCGACATGGACCAGACTCGAATATATATATTCGCACGAGTCACACCGGATGACATGAGCTGACTCACTGCGTGATGGGGGCGAAGATGCCTAGATATGCGGTCTTGTGCAGCGTTGCAGCAGGGCCAGCCGCAGAGCGTACAAAAAAGTGGACGCGGAGCCGGCAAAGCTGAAGGAAGGTGGCAGCGGGTGATCGAGAGCTCTAGTCCCGGCTTATGAGAGCGAGCAGCAATAGTTCAGTATGCAAAAGAAGCGGAAGACGCGTTCTGACACAAGCAAGCAGGATGGTGCCGAGGCAGCAGGCGCTACCGAGTAGTCACAACGAGTGAAATGGGAAACGCAGAAAGATGACAGTGAGCTCTGCTCTGGACGGCATGGGCAAAATATATCAGAGTTTCATTCTCAGGGCCCCTTTAACGCCTACTGGTCTCAAGCCAGGGACCGCAAGGACAGGCTGAAGCTAGGTTACTGGGTTGGCAGCTGCCGAGACAAATGAAATGAGCGACGGCCTCTCCCCCCTTTGCTGGCAACATGACGCAAAAAATCCTTTGTGACTGTGCGCCGAATGTTGGCCCGGTTTGGGTTTGAGGCCTTTCTGGCACGTCTGTTTCAAGCCAATCTGTGCGTGTAGGTCGCTGGCAGGGATGCGCCTGAGCCAAGCTGCCCCGATCCACGGCAGCGTACCCGACGAAGGCTTCATCCTGGACGGGCACATCGTACCTGCAGCACCCGGCGGTGCCGGCACGCTTACTCGTCCGCTGCGCTGCCAACACCCAGGGCGTCGAGAATAGAACAGGCCAACTCGTCCGCGTGGGGTGCCCACGAGACGCTCTCGTTGCGACGCTATCGACCTGGGCTCCGCGGCACAGCTCGGAAGCTCCACGCTTGTGGCAGCAAGTCAGAGCGCAACAAGTAATAAAATCAAGTCGCACCCGCTGTGGCACTGTGGCAGAGCCTTTTTCTCATGTTCCGCTTTCGTACGAGCCTGTCCTGGCCGTCTCGCCGCCGCGCTGCAAAGATAGCCCTGCTTGTCCTCGACCGACCTGTCACTTCCGTCGTCTTTACGAGTCTGTTTGCCGCAATTTGCTGCTAATGTGACGGCGGCAAATTATGTATCGGAATTGAGGCTGACGGGTACGCGGGTCAGCCTGTGCGCAACTCTGCTCAAATCTTTTCTCGCCATGGATAACGTTCCGCTCTCATCTTCGTCTAGAAAGGCGCTAGAAGAAATTCCCCCTTCCGGAATCTCATCCCCGACGAGCCAGGCTGGGTTCAGCCCTCTGACGCTGTATCGGACCGACGAAGCTACAAAAAAAAATATTTCCATTGCACGACAGCTTCTTGAGCAGTTCCCACGCGACGGATCGTGGGTGACGATCGACAGCATACAACCCAAATTACTGGGTTGCGCTTGCGAAATTATGCTTTTTCTCCATGATTTAAATTGTTTAAGAGGCAAAAGCAACGACTCCCAACTTGGTCATGCCACGCGGGTTGGGAAAAGTCATCATTTCAGCCTGATACTCTGAATGGCTGGAAGAATGATCCCGCCCCGTCACCAACATGCAGCCAAAAAACGTGGATCAGCACATTGCCATGTGGCTAATCCTGGACGGAGCGGGTTTGGCAAACGCTTAGCCCCTGACGGCAGTTGCAAGGGCCTGAGAAAAGGCCTTAACTTTTTTTTTTTATTTTTGCTCTCGTTTGACAAGCGACTATTAAATTTGTAGCAGGGTTCAAACGCGCACGCCTTCAGCCTGAGAGCGCGAAAAAGAAAAAAAGTTTTCCTCTGGCTTTCACCGGACACGGGGAAAAGGAAGTTAGTGACTGCCTCGGCTTGCGCTGACTCTTCGGCGAAGCGATTCCATCATACCCAGATCAGGCCCTTCATTACTCGTGCTTGCTTCCAGACACCAGGATTTTTCGAGGTCCATAAACGCCGTTAGTCGGCGTCATGGCTGGATCATGTAGTGATTATGTAGTTTTTTTTGTTTTGGCGGCACATAGTGGATCCTCTTCTTCGCCGGCACTGGCCGGGAACGTACAGTACATGCAACCAACACCTCACATAATAGCTGTCGCATGCTTAGTATGCTTAGAGACCTTTTGGTACCGTTGAGCGGTGAGTTGTATACTTCCTGAAGGAAGTAGGCTGCACAATCGGCAAGCGAGTCAGAAATCTTGGTACCCAAGCAATTCGCACAGCGCTGGCTGACGCGAAAGATGCAAGATACCGCGCCCTCGGCCGATGTTGGGACTGGATTAGACGGGTCACTGCATTGAATCGACACCCAGGATCTACGTTGCAATGGGTACTGACGTCCAGCTCTCTTCGGGGGGGGACGAGCATGGTACGACTATCTCACGGCTTCGGGCCTCAAGGCTTATGCCTAGCTGCAGCGGCATTGCTCCGTCTTGCAGCGGTGCCTCCCAACCCATTGGAAGCGAAACCGGTGCCTGTGTCACCAGGGGGGGTAGGGAGGGTACAAGCCCGATCGCGCATTCCATCTCGAATTCCACGAGTCACACGTGGAGACCTTGCCGGCGTTCAGCTTTCGGGAGTACCGGCGGGCAACGCTGCTGCAAAGCTGCGGCACAATTCAGACACTCTCCGCCAATCTGCATTACAGCGTGGCCAAGAGGCAACGAGGCAAGAGAATCAAATCTCATTCATTGCCCACTTTTACTCACCGCATTAATGGCGTCGACGTACACTACCCCCCGAAAATCTCACCCGAAGCTGTTTCATTGCTTCATCCGTTTTCACCTTGATTCCAGGCACTGGTGATGAGTTGTCCGTTTGAATCATGCAACGACAGCATCCACGGTCGTATTGGCTTGTTTGGGTAGTTGATGACAATGTTTCGTATTCTTGACTACGCTTGGAACACCGGCCCGGAATTACAGGATTCCCCTGATGATCATCGAAGATCATCCCTAATGCAGGACCGTTGGAGAGACTAAAAAAATTGAGGCTGTCAAGGAAAGTTTATCCAGACCTTCGATCTTCGCTTCTACTTCCTTACGCATTTCTGAAGATCATCCACGCATGGGTGACCCCGGTCACGGGTCTTCACACAATCTCTTGGACCACAAATCGGGTTGTGCGGATTTCAAATTGGTATGACTTAGGCATCCAGCACAGTTACCGCGTCCATAGCCCTGGGCCCTGGCTGCATCATACGTGCGTATCATGGTGAAGAGCAAGTAGACAATTGTAGATTTTGGTAGATTCTGGCAAATCCGAAGACTGATGTGACAGCCGCAGCGACCAGATGATCTAAAACAGTGCGACCCAAGGATCGAGAATACTTGACTATCGATCTGCAGATACCCGTAACTCTACGAAACCAATGCTTGCATTTCTTGTAGATATTTCTAAAAATTTCTATTTTCTCTTGAACGGAAAGCCCGACGATACACCTTCGTAATTGTTTTTGCCACGTCGCCACCAGACGTTCGGATTAATAAATAACCTTTCACCCGACCTGTGATAAACGCAGGTCATCAATACATGAGGTACGTAATTACCTTGTGCATTGCTCGATATGGATCTTATTACCTAAGAATAGAAGTCACAACCAATATTATGCGAGACCAATACCAATATGGAGATGCTCGGATTCATGAATGATTCCATCATTATCGCTATGCTCCATCTATGGCGAATCCCAGGCTACAAGAAATTTATGCTACGACCTTGATTCTTTGGCATCTCGACATCTGATCATTACGACATTTTTTAGGCAATGGGCTGTGCATTCCTCGGGGTAAACCTTGCGTTAAAATCCAACTGTCTAACAAACCAACCATTATGCGTCTTCCAATCCCTGTCTGGATGTTCTAAGGAAACCTACGACAACCATTCGTTAGCACATGAAACTTTTGAATCAGAGACGTGGCTTACCTCAAAACGTCGTAGAAAGCTTGGCACTAGTTTGTATATTTCTAAAAGCGAAATATTTTTTCCAATGCAAGTTCTTGCGCCGGCACCAAATTGGAACATTGTTGCTCTCATCTCCTTCAATCTCGTGGCATCAGCTTCGAGCCATCGTTCCGGCCTGTACTCATCCACGGCATCACCGAATATTTCTGGTCTCCGGTGCAACACCCATGCATTACAGCCAACTATGGTTCCTCCTGGAATATGCTCCCCGCAAATATCGATTCCCTGAGATGGCACGATTCGTTCGAGCAGTAAACCAGCGGCAGGATGCATTCTAAAAGACTCTTGCACTACCGCATCTAGGTAGGGTAGTTTCTGACTGTCGGCCCAACTTATGACACCATTGTCTTGGTCTTTAATTATACCATTCTGTACATTTTCATCCAACTCATTCATTAATTTCCGATAACAGCGCGGATTCTTGAGCAGAAAATAAAATACAGCGCTTAGGCTTATAGCTGTGGTTTCTGAACCCGCAAACACCATGCTCACGCACGAGGTAAGGACACGAGTATCGTCCATGAATTCAGGGTGGTCTCGCTGAGCTTGCGTAAACTTTGTCAAGAGGTCGACTCCTCGGATGCTAGCATCATTGACTTCGGCACCATTCTTTACCTTTTGCATCTCAAGCTCTCGTTCACTGCTACGATCTACCGCAAATTTGGTCACAGGGAATACTGTGTTAGAAATACCGAGACGTTGAAGCCAAAGTCTGATTGGGTTCTTCTCCAGAAGGAGATCAAGAATAGGCATCTGGCCAATCTAATAAAAGAAGCTCAACGTTAGCTTAACGTGATGGCAAGTGCCATCAGGGATGACAGTAAAAAATGTTGTGGATCACAAGAGAAACAATCCACCCAAAACCTGATGGAGAGGCCCTCGATGATCATAAAAACCGCACAAAATTTGTAAGTATTTTTCCGTGAATGAAACCACCTTTTAAATGCCTCAAAATTGTATTAGGGATCTCTCCAGTGGGCTTTTTGCGAATTATTTTTCTTGCGATCCGCGACATTTCCCAATGCAACCCCTGAAAGGATGACGGAAACTTGTCGTAACATTCAGCTTACCGGTCCGGCATAACTCAAAAATCTAGCGAGAAATTTCACCATCCCATCCACATCCTCATTCTTTTCAACAAAGCCTAGTCGCTTACTCCACGTCAATTCTCCAATGACATCGAATGCATAAAATTGAAGCCATTCTGCAAAATCACACGATATTCTAGTCGCCGCGAACAGCTTTTGTGTTTGAGAGATGAAGATCTGCGTCGTAGAGTCGACCAGTGGCTCATACGAAACCAAAGAAGACATGGCAAAGGCATTATTCACGCAGCGGCGATACCGTGCATGGTATTCCTCGTTTGTTGTGGAGAAGAGTGATTGAAGTCTGTGGCCCTTGGAAACGGCATTCTGGACCGGGTAGAAATCTGACTACAAGCTACCTTAATTTTTGCTGCACCAAGACTGACATACATGGGTCGGTGATGTAGAGTTCTACATACCTTGACGAAACCCTTGTTCAACCCATAGATTGTTTTGACGGCCTTGGGATCCGCAAAGCTCAGCACATTCGGCCCGAGTCTCACGATGTCACCGTACTTGCGATGCAGACGTATGTGGGTTCTTTCTGGCGTCCTGGCTAATGCATCAAAAAACCGCCACCAATTGGTATATTGCGCTAACGCTGGGCCCGGGTATTTGTTCAAGCCACTGCCATACTTGTTGTTGAGCAGCCAGGCTACAAGAGCAGCGACGAGGATAAAGGGCCAGTAAGGCGTGGCTGATTTCAATATCTCCCCCAGGAGCATCGTGGGTCATCAACGGTTTGGATAGGCTGGGAGCATTAGTCTTGAGCAAAAGATCAGATGAGATAGTGAAATGAAGTGGGGATGGCATGGCAATATAAGCACCAAGGCTCCCATCGCGTCTGCTGAGCCGGCATCTTGCTACATCATAGCGTACTTTTTGCCAAAGGCACCTCCATCTGGCGTAACATCGATAATCTAGACATGCCGTCTTAGCTGGGAGTGACATGGCGGCGGTACCCCTCGGCAGTTGCTTTGTCCGCGCCCATGTTCGCCCAGCTAGACCACTGTAGAGCTCCAGACTCAATTCTCCTACGAGGATGAAGAGAACTAACTGCAAAGGCAGGCTCTGCAGCGCCATCGTGCAGCTTTGTGGCGTCGGGACATAACTACGTAGTTTTTTTTTTTGGGCTGCAGTTTGTGTAAAAAGCCACCACGAGTTTTCGGCCGAGGGCTTGCGCACACCAGATCGACGCAGGCAGCAGCTCGCCCAACGGCTCTCTTCCGCACATGCCGAGAGACCGTTTCATAGGAGAAAGGGGAGACGAAAAAGCAGCAGACGCCAAAGAGCTTCGGAAGGCCTCGAGGGCTAAATGTGGGGGAGGGGTCACGCAATTTTGATTGGGCAGACAATCTGGCGAACCCTCCAACTAAGAAGAATCGAGGTTGAATCTGCTGCCGATGTGAACGATTTGTGCAGCTCCAATATGTTTTACAGCGGGTGATTTGCAACTGCCGAGCCGCTCAACGACATGGAAGATCTCTCGTTTCGATGCTGTGCAACATTGCGGCATCGAGGATGCATTGCAAAAACCACGCAGGGCGCAGAACAACGCATTTCGGCAGTTCATGCAAAACGTGAAGAACCAGACTGCAATGGTGATTGCCGACAAAACCTTGAAAGAGGTAAACGATAGCTTCGCTGTCAATTGGGGGGATTGCCTTGTCGGCATGCCAACTTCGATTCCTCATAGGTTTTGCGGAATTCCGACAAAGTTGAAAGTAAGCAACCTGTGCCATGTCAGCACGGCAGTTGAAAGTCAAGGCTGCAATGCTGAATATACGATCGTGAAAATTGGGCGCCTAGTAATCCTACAAACTGTCTACTCAAAGCTCTACGTCATTTTTAAGTGAGACTTCACTGAAGGTTGCAATAAGAAATGTCACCCGCGACCGCGAGAAATATAATTGCTCTTATTTCATGGAGAAATCCTCAGTAATAAAAATTATGAAAATCTTAAGTGACGTGTTTTGTTGAATTATTGTCAGATTCCAATGTCTTGGAATGATATGGGGCCCTCTCTATGAAGCCTGCGGCAGTGATATGCATCGCGATTGCAGGTGACATTTCTTATTGCAACCACTGGGGGCTGCATAAGACTGAGCTGAAACGAAGGATCTCAGCTCATTATCAGAAGAGCTTCTAACAACCATGTTCGAATATTGTCCGAGAACCCTTGTCATATCCGCTATCAATTTTAAGCTCCTGCTTTACCAAATATTGGCATCTCAAGCCTTGATCGTATCATAGCGGCTTTTCTTTCGAATCTCTGGTCCCCACCTAAAGAGAACCCATGGGATCGGCAAAAATGCCAAAGCAACAAAGCCGAGCAGGCTGCTTGCCCAGCCCACTCCCAATGCGTCGTACACTATTGATCCGACCTTTTAGCATCGTGAAATCTGCACGAAGTTTCGACATTTCCAGAAACTTGACTTACTCTGAATAGTGAAAAGCGGAAATACACCACCAATTGTGTAACGCATGAAGCCATTCGCTGCTAGTGACGAAGCACCCACCAATGGTCCGTACACATCTACAAGGTACGAAACACTTGACCACTACATAAGATCAGCAAGGTTGGACGAGCGTGAAAAAAGAGGTATACGTATCTTCAACTTACAAAAATGGAAAGGTTTCCCCAAGCAAATGGCACAGACGCAATGACTGGGCTGATCCAATGTATGTCTTTTCGTGCAGTCCATCCAAACCAGAACAAACTTATAACAACCAGAACCGAACCCAACATTGCTTGGTACAATCGATGCTCTGGAGCAACTGCGGTACCGCCTTCTGCTTTAATTCGCCGATACATTTTCTGGTACACTGTCTGATCAATTATGATTGTAGAGATGAGGCTCAAAATACATCCAACGCCGAGCCCAATAAAAGTAAGTCCAGTCTGACTCAAGTCGAATCCATAGATCCCTGAAAAGACGATCGGAAACACGGGGTAAAAGGCATAGATGACTGCAAAGGTGAATGCACTATATGCGGAAAATGCGAGAACGATGGGCTCGGTGACCAACATGCTTAGAGGTCGGATTAACGTAATAGTGAGCGTGTTGCGGGCCACAGCTGTACCCGTCGGACCTTCTTTTGGAATTGGTTTTCCCTGCTTCTTGGCCACGCGCTTGACGATGATTTTCCGATACGTTTCCGAGATGGTCAAGCCCATGATGAATAGCGGCACGGCGGCAAACAAAATCACCCACTGGGTCCATCTCCAATTTTCGTATTGCGCTGCAAATCCACCAAGGACGGGGCCGAGCGCAGGGCCTAGAAACGGCGCGCCAAGGTAGAAACTGCTGCCAAACCCACGCAAGTGGACTGGTAGCACGTCCGCCAACAAACCGCCCCCCACAGCGAGAACCGGTCCCCCAGCCATTCCTGCAAAGAATCGACATACGAGGAGCGCTGCAAATGTTTGAGAGAATCCGGCGCCTAATGTGAAAAGCATGTACCCGAACAACGAGGCATTGAAGACTACTTTTCGTCCCAAAGTCTCACTGATTGGGGCAGCGATAATAGGAGCAAAACCCAGTCCAAAGGTAAACAAGGTGAGGCCGAGGTACGCTGCCGTTTGGGAGACGTGAAACTGCTCTGTGATTTGGGGTACGCCTGGGGTGTAGATTGACGATCCGAGTGTTACGAGCCAGGCTTGTAGAGCTATAAAGCACAGATGCCATATTCGTTTCGGCCATGACCAATTGAATGGGTTTTCGGGGAGGTCTTGCCAGTTAATTTCAGTTGTCGTCCTTGCAATCGCAGTATTAGTTCCATCAGCTTGTATCTGACTATCGAGCTTCTCTAGATCGTGGATTGATGCTACATTTGCAGGTTGTATCTCTTGAAGAATGACATTTTCGGCGGAACCTTCGAGAGTCATACTTTCTGATGCTTCTTCAAATCGAAAAGGCGCTTTGTTCTTGCGGCTGGGCTGTTCTGTATTGCTCTCGTGATACTGATTCCTTCAAGGCTGCTAAATAGGAGCGTTTGGAGGATGCTTTTTTGTCGGTAATAGATTGAAGCAACTCCGAGATGGCGATAGAAGGTAGAGATCAAGCACAAAAATAAAGATGCTGAAACAAACAATAGTGACGTAGAGAATACACTTAGAGGAAGTTGAAGATAAATAGGAGACTCCATTCATTTTCTTTGATGTCTAAATTGTAAACAAATGCAGATACCACTATCTGCAATCGTTTGCGCAAACGTCTTCCTCCATCACGCACCATAGCTCCTGGCCAGATCAGTAATCAAGGATAGAAAGATACATGATTAGAGGTAGAGAACGTAGACGACTGTATGTTGACATTGTTCCAACAAATAAGAGAGCAATGACGCAAGCGTCAACGACTTCAAACCTGACCCTTTCCATGGTTGATGAAATTGAATCTGGCTAGCAGACTAAACATGAACGTAGATTATTGGCCGCATATTGGACCTTTACAGAATAAGTGGTGATTAATAATAGCATTTTGTGTCATGGCGTTGATACCCCCTTATTTTGAGGATCAGACAAATGTGTACCCGACTAATTGCCTCGGTGTTCACTAATGGGAACTTCTAAACATGTACCGCCCCACCGTAGTTAGCTCTGCGTATAAAGAGAAATTGACTGCCTCGCAATTGAAATATAACACTGGCTGCTCGACCGAACATTAGCTTTTGGTGAATGGTGCTGTGTTCAAACCTGCCAGCCGCTTGAAGACACTCTCTGATAGACTAATCCAGGGACATGCAAGGGGTCCCAAGAAGCAATGCCATGGACCGCAAGAATTGAGAATTAGCTGTTTGGACGCTTGGAAAAGCCGCGATTAAATACAGTAGGAAGGTATCAGTGCACTTCTCAGTGGCGTGAATTCACGGCGTACCAGAGGCATGGCCGGCACGGAAATGTTCATTGGCAAGGCTGAGGTTGTGTTTTGGTGACGAGATCGGAGATGTGCGACAAGCGAGACGCTAAAAGCCGCACCGTCCAAGTTCGTCGCTTGCGTGATTACACCAATTAAAGGGAGAATTCACCCAATTCTGCGCCGACGTCACTCATCACTTAGAGCTTGGCACTAGCGCGCCGCAATCGTGATTTGGAAGGAGCTCTATTCACCATGACCGCCAGCTTTCTATCGTCTGTTGAACACCTCGCTGGCTTTGAGCTTCTGCTGTCATTCCCGTCAATTCAATCCGGAAGCTTGCGCACTCCTTTTAATTGAGCATTTCCAAAAGACATCTTGTCAAACCATTGAACTTGACCTTCATCACAATGGCAGACTGTCTTCCCTTTCCTGTCATCTGCTTCCAATGCGGAACGTAAGTGTCAAGAGCGAAGCTGTCGCGAGCCAGAGTTAGACTAACGCCATGTAGTGATCAAAACGTATGCTATTTACGCGCTTTTACCCTCAATGGCTTTGCAATGCCTGGAAACTAAGCATTTTGTGTCTAGCCGTGCCACTGCAAGGTAGTTGGACCAACACTGGGCTTCGCCGTAACCGTAGTTTCAGCGGTACGTGAGCCATTAAGAGCAGAGTGCTCCTAGATTTGTTGAGGCTCAATCGGGGATGCTAACGCTCCCGCGCAGGTGATATGCTGGCCCGCGTCGATCTTGTGTGGATGTTGTTTGACAGAGACAGGAAAGAAGTAAGATAAAGCTTCAAGCACATGCTCTTTGATTGATGTGCTAACACATTTGCAAAGGATGTTGGGTGCGCCTGTCGATTACGGGAACGCGTGCAGCAATGCAATACCTATATGACATTTATAATACCTAAAGAACAAGGCATCGCGGTACAAATGAGTGTTTTAGGCAGAGAAATTTTGGGCATGTGCACGAGCTTACGGACAAGAGTACCTTAATGAACACGAGAATATAATACAACTGACTCCTGGATGACTGACCACCGTGGCCTCAATCATTTTTTGGAAACAATTGTCACAACCTTCCATGATGAACAATCTAATCGTGCCTTCGATATTGAGCGGAATTCGAGTGAATGGACCCCGTGATATTGTGTGCCGAATGTTGCATCGCGGTCTGGATGTTGTTGCGCGGATTTTGCCTTGTGAAGTTCAACACTCACCGATACTATTTGATCAACACATGTCGCGTAAAGGTAGAGTGATGGCGGCAGACCACCAAAACGCGTGTTATAGAGCAAAATCAATCGGTTCATGTTCGGCTTTCAAACGTAGCTTATCTTGTCTACCAAATCGACTCGATACCAGTCAAATAGATTAAGTCTCTTTCGGCACAAAAACTATTCTCTTGAAGAACCTAGCTCTTTTATCCAAAGCCAGCCAAATACGATGGGTAGGTTCTGGACCCCTTTGATCTCTATCACTTGCTACCAGATCGGTTTGTCGAGAGAAGTCTCAAAATAAGTCTGGGGCCGCTCTGATCCTAGGCGTCAAAACCCAGTAGTTGCTCTCCTAAGTGGTCCACGAAAGAGAAATCGAATGTGGATCCGAGGAGCGGCATATTGGTTTGCAATAAGATTTGTTGTAAACTGCAAGAGAGATAAATTAGCTGCACACCTATTATGGATGACCTCGATACCATTTCGGGCGGTCATACGCATTGAATTATTCGCCGAGAAAAATTCGTGAGAGCCGCACCGATTTTTGTTGTTGAGGACCTCCTTGATCTGTGTTGAGCAGGAAATATCTATCATTGTTTACAACGTTTCTTTTTGCAGAGGCTGGCGCCGTATAGGTTGGAGTTGGCTAAGAAAAATCCAACTACTGCTCTATTAACGACTGAAATACTTACGTTTCTCCAAGATCCCCCAGAGCCGTATGATGACTGGTCGGACCTTCCTAAGGAGCTGACTTGGCCGGAGGGGAGAGACATAATTGAGGAAGCATTCCCGGAACCGGATTATGGAATAACAAGCGTCGAACTACTTGAGAATACAGAGATCAATCCAGGAGATATCGACTTTCGTACCTTTGCACTCGAAGCTGCTGCGGTTGGCTTGCTACAAGTTGGCAATGCTGACGGGGATAATGGTAAAATAGAACAGAATCATAAACATGAAATTGAGACAAACACTAAAACAAAAATTACAGACGAGACTAACGAGGCAAACCCCCAAACTCCAGCAACGACCAACACAGGAGATCTAGTAACTCACGATCCGGTCAACCAAATTCTCCCTCCGCCTCTTATGAACTATGGGGATTCATCTCTGAGTGGGCCTTTACCTCAACATTTTCCACCCGACGATGGCTTGCCATTCTTTCCTCGTACTGATTACGCAACGTCTGGTTTCCCGCCGTTCCCTACGAGCTTTCCGCCGTTCCCTACGAGCTTTCCGCCGTACCCTGCAAGTTTTCCGCCATTCCCTGCAAGTTTTCCATCATTCCCTAGTCAGACTTTTACTACTGGGGTCTCCTCTGAGTCAGCATTTACGGAGGTTGGAGTACAGCAAACGATAGACATGCCGACGAGTGTAGGAGACAATCTCGGGCCAGTGGAACAGTGTACACAAACGGAGGTGGTGAATGAAGCTGGTACCACAAGCCAAACCCCAGTGCAAGAGTCCATCGACACGACTTCATACATTGCAACATCAGTACCAAATAATGTGGATGCGACTGAGATTGAGGATGAAGCTGATACAATCGTTCTGGGCACTACTTTACAGCCAAAAGTTCCTGCGGAAAAGATGCTGCCAATACGGCAACGTCAGGAACAGAAAGAGAGTTTGATTTCAGCCGAAGTGAGTTCTATTTCGGTTGACAATGCCAACGACGCCTACAACATTGACAAGGAGGACCCTGGTGAAAAGGTAACAACCAGGACGAAGAAGCCAAGGAAAGCTGCTCAGGCTAAAACGAAGAAGAATGCTGTAACACTTGGAGTCACAGACGAGCGTAAGAAGGAAGACCGTACGGCTGAAGTCAAATTCCCTGAGGCAACAAAGTTGGACATTGGAGATGCTGCAACCACGGAGGCTGAATCCATGAACCCTGCAGCCAAGACTGGTGAGATGGGCTGGGGTATGCCCGACGACGAAGGAAAAGCGGTTGTTTCGCAGGGGAATGCCAAGGTCGGGCGAAAGCGAAAGAGTACGGGAGGTGAGAAGAAAACGGACAGGTCAAAAAGGTCTAGAAGGAGCGGTGATGGAAAGATGAAGAAGGGTGAGGAAGTGGAGAAACAGTCTCTCCGCAGGAGCACGCGTCTGAGTGGGGGCGATAATAACAATAGCGACGGAAAGGCAAACAAATAAGGCGCGGAAGTAGGAAGATTCCCAATCGATGGTGCATGTACTCTGTAGAAAGGTCATGGGTGATGGGTAATGGCGATGCGAAGAAAGTGTGATATGACACGAGGACATGCGATAGAAAATTGATTTTTTCGGCACATGAAGCAATCTCGTGATGTTTCCCGTTCAGGGTCCTGGAGGCGAAACGGAGGAGCAGTTCAATTTGCTGCTAACTCCTAGTTAGTACATCGATGCAGCTGCGCCAGCCTTGTCCCGAGCTGCGTCATCGCCCTCCACCAACCAAGTCCAGCCAGGAGGAGATCCACGCATCGTCGTGTACAGCTGGCCTTCCACTCAAACTCCTTTTTGACGGCCTGCCGCCTCCGACTTTCCATGGATCTCCCCTTTCTGTACGCCATCTGATAGCTTGCTTGTGTGCCACCGACGTTGCATTGACCCCATCTCATCAGCTGCCCCTGCATAGCTGACGTCCTCCATTGCTTCGAACCCTTCTTACTGTCTAGGCACGCGAATCGCTGTCAACGCTGATGAATGCACCATGAGTAGCCTGGAGACCACGCCAAAGGGTGCCGTGAGTCCACGCAACTCTGGTGTCCCTCTTTTACAACGGGACTCCTCGGAAACACCAAAGGGAAGTGGTCCGGTGTCTCAGGACGGTGTCGATAATGCTCAAGACGATACCCCCCAACAATCCTCCAAATTAAGCAAGAGACGGCTATTCGGTCTGGGTAAAAAGAAGGACGAGCGTGTTGCTCGAAAAGACATTCAATCACCATCTGGCGAAGCAACTCCACCTGCATCTGCTGACACAATAAAACCGTTATCTCCAGGAATTGTGTCTTTATCAAGTACTGCCAGAACTTCAGAATCGCCCCAACGTCAGCGACAGAGCATCCAAGTAGCGACATCACCGCATCGTCGCGTGCGATCGACCTCCCCCAGAATGCACTCGCCTGCATCATCCCAAATCTTCGAGCGCGATGTCCAGGAGACAGCTTCCTTGGCGGGCGATCTCTCGCCAAATATACCATCACACATTACTACAGAAAATCACATACCACCTGTGCTAGAGGCGTCATCGATCGCAATCACAGATGATCATTTGGATCCCGACAGTGTGGAAATTTTGACGCATTCTATCCACCAACCTGCAGCGCTTACCGTAACGGGAGGCGCCTCTGACCTTGCAGCATCTCCTCCATCCCAAGAAGACGTGCCCTCACAAGCATCTGCATCCCACATGGAGGCTGTAGAGGATGGAGGCTCCAACTACGGCGTTGCTTACGATAGCAACGATCCCCGACGCTTGAGTTTCATCTCATTCGCCGATGTCGTACAGGCCGAACACGTTGGAGGAAGCAGGGACTCGATCCATCTCATGAGCCAATCCTCCACTGCACCGTCGGTATCGGCAAATCGCTCCCCGTCGCCTATTCGGTCGCCGGTGTCTGCATTGGGTACGTCGCCTCCAACTAGCGGCGCCACATCCTTCAAGGGACTGGAGACGTCACCATCGCGTGGCATGGGCATCCAAGTCGCCGGTAGTCCCACGAGCACCTCCAGCCCACCCAATTTCGGCGGTGGTGAATTGATGATTGAAACCATGCGACAGGCTTTGGATAAGACTGGGAGCGGCGATGTTGCGAGCCTCAAGCCTTTGAGCGCCGTGAGCATCGATGAAGCACCAGCTTCCGATCAACATCCGTTCAAATAGGCGCAATCTTGGCGTCGAGCGTGTGGAAGCGCTCCCCACACGGGATGCACGTTTCACGACTGCGTCCGAATCCACGATCTCACAACGATTTTGGTTAGCTTTTCACATTTTTGCTTTCTTTTTTTGGTAGGATGCCGGCTGCCATCTGACTCTTCTTGTCGATCTCAAGTCTTGTCCTGTCGGCGTTCTCCGAGATACCTCTTTTGTTACTTAGGGTTTGATTTGCGTCTCATCCTGCATGTTCGTCAGCAACATGCATTTGTACGTTCTGGATTTTCTGTTTGAATTTGGCTTTTGTTTGTGCTTCCTCGTATGGAACGGGCCGGTTGAAACGAGGCTATGGGTGATTGGATCCTGCGGAATTCCTAATCCAGAGTCGATGCACATATGCCTTAGCCTGTAGAAACTAGATGAAGGGAATCTCTATATAAAAATGCCATCTTGCTTCAATGTATCTTCCTTTAGCCAGATTGTCTGCAGATGGGAGCACAGATGGCACTCCCGTTCGACCGTCGCCACTCCATGTTACCATTCGCCAATTCGAGTGTGCGAAGGTAGACGAATTGATCTTCCGAAACCACACGTCCATTCCAAGCCAAGACAGCCCAACTGAATTAAGGCGTGGTGCGAGTACTTGAGAACATGCAGGAACAACGAACATATCCAACCACGCTCTACCACGCCCAACTCCACCAACGCGACCTAAATCCTGTGGGTCTCGACGATCCCCACGAGCTGTCTCGTGTGCGTGTTACTAATCAGGCGCGCCGTGCCGTAGGAGTCTCAGCATGTCGCGTTGGCGCTACTGACCAGGACCCTGTGTTCTCTGGGCTCATGTTCTGGTGGCATATGCGGCTGCACTGATCAGAATGCGCCGCTTTCCCATCTGCATCATAACCACTTTTGTGACGCCCCTCCAGACTCCTCGCCCCAAATCCGATTGTCTGGGACAAAGGAATTCTGCGCGCCGACCTGAATAAGCACACCAGGCCTTGTGTGTTTGTCGCCGAAATTGCACGCGAGCCCTCTGTCCTCAAAATCTGCCCCACTGCTCCGAACCCCAATGCGGCAATCTGCGACAAAGCGTGGGGTCTCGTCTCAATACCACCACTGCCACGGCAATCGCAACCCCCTCGACTCTACTGCCCTCGACGACCAGTGTACCACGCGATCTGCTGCCGGAAAAAATTTAGGCGGAGAGGAGGAGCTGCTGGGGATAGGGGGACGTGGAAGCCGCAATGGCGCAGCCTCATTCTCCTAGGCGGCGGCCAAAAGACATCGCAGCCTCCGCCGTTTCTCCCAACCGGACCGATGCAGCGGACAATGCGTGGTCCCGGATACGCAGCGGATCTTTTCACAATAGAGGCACTTCGATACGCCCCGTTACCCCCGAGTCAATAGCAGAAGATGAGATTGTAACACAGTCCAGCCTGGAAGAGACGTTGGTGGGCACGCCCCCGGGCTTGTCGCCGAGTAATAGTGCGCATGCGAGTCCAAGAATCCGCCCGAGAGGGCTGCAGCAAAGAGCAGATTCTTCGGAAGAAGTCAGAAGGATACAAGGCAGTCGAGCGCTGAAGGATTCGCAGACAAGGCCGAGGACAAGAACAATCGGTGATACACCGCGAGCGGCATCGCCTCCATCAGTGTTTTTCAATCATCGAAATCGGATTGGATCCATCCATGGATATGGAGATGGCACAATTGCGGCAGTGGGACTAAATGGAGACGCGGTAACGTCGATTGGGCACATTTCGACGATACCTGGAGCTTCTCATCATACCCCCGCGTCGATACAGCAACGCGTAGCGAAATCGCCTCCTCCAGAGCTTCCGGCGACAGCAGAACCGCTCTCGCCGCTTTTTGTTCCTGGTACTAATCCTAAGAGGATATTAAGTCTGATGAAGTCGACATGTGGGAAAATGCAGGGTATCTTAGCTTTCCGGAGAGGGAGTGGTCGATCCTGGGAACTTGGCTATTGTGCGGTAGACGAGGAAGCCGGTAGCTTGCTCTATGAACCCAAAGATGATACCAGTTATCACAAGACTTTAATACCCGACCTCCGGGGCTGCCTGGTCAAAACGTCACATGACACTGACTCTCAGATGCCTTTCATCGAAGTCCATGTTGTCACTTCCGATCTAGAAGTCCACTTACGACCGCATACACGCACCGAATTCGATTACTGGTTTGCTGCTCTGCTCTGTTGGCAACCAATCCAGCCAAAAGGCATTCAGAACAAAATGGCCAAAGCACAACCTTCCGTCCAGTCCGAACAGCTGACTAAAGAAAATAGACGACATTCCGAGATTGCAATTCACAAAGATGCACCTATAATCAAGGTGGGCCGCATGGTGTACTGGGATACAAACATTTCCTATAGCAATACCGGAACGCCAAAATCCTCTAGACCTGCTGCCCATCGAATGCAAAGTCTGGCTTCTCGTAGGAGACGCCAGGTATCGTGTACTCTGCGTGAAAACGGAGAGCTCAAGCTTCTAACCGAAGACAATCTTTTGCTGGTATCCTCCGTGCAGCTCTCCCAACTATCACGGTGTGCAATTCAACGCCTGGATCCGTCAGTTCTAGATAACGAGTTCTGCATCGCCATTTACCCTCAATACACCTCTGGATCACCCTGTCTCTCCCTAACACGACCGATCTTTGTCTCTCTGGAGTCTAGAATCCTCTACGAGGTCTGGATCGTATTACTTCGCGCTTTCACCATTCCGCAACTCTATGGCCCAAAGCAGCTTCCCAGCGACGATGACGCAACACCATCTCAAGAGCCACAGAAGCTAATGCTTACTCCAACCCAAGACATGTTCCGTATGGAACGGTCACTTTCGCTCAAGGTTGTCGAGGCCAAGCTGAATCTCTCCCCAGACGCGCAGCCAAGCAAGAACCCGATTGGAAGGGATAGGCGAGGAACGGATCCTACAGAAATTGGTCGTGGTTTTTACGTGGAGGTACTCCTTGATGGAGAAGTGCGAGCGAAGACGATGACAAAGTATGAAGGTAGCTCGCCTTTCTGGAGAGAGGAATTCGAGTTCTTGGATCTGCCAGCAGTTTTGTCCAGTGCCTCGATGCTACTCAAACGACGGGGCCCTGAGCAAGTAGTGAGCGATCGAGAGCGTGCAGACTCACATCGGCTGGTCCAGCAAGCTTATGGCTTTACCGAAAACTCGTCCGGGGGTTACTCTGGTATTACATTCGACCAAACTGTTGGAACTGTCGATATCTATCTAGAAGAACTTGATGCGCAAAGGGAGACTGAAAAGTGGTGGCCAATCACAAACTTCCTAGGACAACCAATTGGGGAGATCCTGGTCAAGGCACGCGCGGATGAGAGTGTCATACTTATGTCAAAGGATTACCAGCCATTATCCGAATTGTTGCACCGATTCAACAACGGCCTCACTCTTCAACTCTGGCAAAAGATTTCCGGCGAGTTGGCTAAGACCTCCGAGTGTCTGCTAAACATCTTTCAAGTAACAGGACAGGCGGCTGAATGGTTCATGTCTTTGGTCGAAGAAGAAATTGACAGTATCCATAAAGAGAACCCAATCCGCGCACCGAGAGAACGTGTGAAGAAGCGAGTAGATTCCAATGATTCGGGTGATTCAGGTACAGGCTTTACGACTGCAGAACGGGAAGTCCTCGTTCGTGATTTTGGCAATAAAGTCACTCAGGAAGCGAATCTACTGTTTCGAGCCAACACACTACTCACCAAGGCGCTGGAGATCCATATGCGTCGTCTTGGTAAAGAGTATCTTGAAGAGACGCTTACGGAAAAGATTAATGAGATTAACAACACTGACGCGGATTGTGAAGTTGATCCAAACCGAATCGGGAATCCTCAGGACCTTGAGCGGAATTGGCGAAAACTAATTAATGTCACCAAAGGGATCTGGAACTCCATATTCAATTCGTCGAGCAGGTGTCCACTGGAGTTGAAGGCCGTGTTTCGGCATATTCGAGCTTGTGCTGAAGATCGATATGGTGATTTTCTGCGCAGCATTCGCTACAGTAGTGTATCGGGTTTCGTGTTTTTGAGATTCTTTTGCCCAGCAGTGCTCAATCCTAAGCTATTTGGCCTTCTGAAGGGTAAGAATCTACTCAAATTATCGCACATGGAATTCACTAATGACTATCAGACCATCCTCGTCCACGTGCTCGCCGCACTTTGACACTTGTTGCCAAGTCGCTCCAAGGTTTGGCCAACATCACAACATTTGGATCGAAGGAGACTTGGATGGAACCCATGAATCAATTTCTCACCGCTCATCGAGAGGAATTCAAATCCTTCATCGATGAAGTTTGTACGCTTACTAGCCCCTACGGTCGGTCACCATCATCTGCAGGCCTTCCTCCTCCGCCTCCTGCCTACTCTACTCCTCTGGCCATTCTCAATCGACTTCCGCAGACCAGTCGAGAGGGCTTCCCTAGTCTACCATATCTTATCGATCATGCACGTAATTTTGCGGCCTTGGTACAACTCTGGCTCAATGCCTGTTCTAAAAATGCCCACGATATCAGGCCTGAAGATGGCGACTTGTTCAAATTCCACCATATGTGTCTCGACTTGGATCAACGCACAAGACAGTGCCTAGAAAAAGCCGAACGCGCCGAACGCCCTTCAAGCGGAAATAGTCTTAAATGGGAGGAACTCGTCGAGTCTCTCCAAGGCGTCCAATTCGGTTCCAGCCGTCATGCCGAACGCCGTAAAAGTAGCGTTGCAACTGCCACCCAGGAACAAAGCACACCTCGCCCTCGCTCATTCATTAACAAAGGCACCGCCGGCATCCTTACAGCTCGAGGCTTCGCATCCGACTCTACCGCCTCTCTCAATGAAATCAATCTGCACAGCGCAAGCACTGTTCTTGAGAAACGCATTAGCATTGGCCCTCCAAGCAGCACCACCACCAATGGCACTGACAGCAACATCAGCAGCCCTGTCACCCCGCACAGCGCTGGTGGCACCCGTCGCCCTCTGACATTCTTCCCGCCTCCTACAATCTCCACCTCCACTTCCGCATCAGCCTCCGTCACCACCTCCGCTCGCCCCAGCCCAACCTCCTACCTCGATTCCCAAGATAGCTCCGACGGCGGCGGCTCCGGCGCACCCGGCGCACCCCCTATTCCCGCGCCCTCTCATCCCCGCCACCGCACACGCTCCGGTACAAACACACACCCACACCAAGGCACACCTGGCCACCCAACCAACGCCTCCAACTTCGCCTCATCCATCGTCCCCGATCCCGCCTTCACCTCCCCCACCCCCGCAGCAGCCATCCCCGAGCGCGGCTCCTCCATCCTCGGCGTGCGCCACAAGAAATCGCGCGACCTCAGCGCTCGCGCCCGCACTAACGCGCTGCCTCCGGCGCCGCCGCCAGCCCAGCAAACACCCACCCCGCTCCGCGCCGCCGACCCCGACCACCAGCAACAGCAGCAGCAGCAACAGCACCTGCCGACATCCCCCTCCGCAGTCCAGATCCAGGCCGCCGTCGGCTCCGGCATCTACCTCCACACCAACAGCAATCTGTCCGCGACCTTCTCCGACGACGGCGACGGCGACGGCGACAGCGCCGCCACCGCGCTGCCCGCGTACACGCCCGATCGCGACGCGGGTGGTGGTCGTGGCGGCGGCGGCGGCGGAGGAGGAGCCGGGAAGAGCAAGTCGAGGAAGGCTGCTGCGTCCGGAAGTCGGCTGGTGAGTCTGGGGTCCTCCTCGGGTGGGGGTGGAGGGGAGACGGAGAGGGAGGCCGGGAAGGCGAAGGGGAGGGGGAGCGGGTTTTTGGTGGCGGGTTGGGGGAAGAAGAGGGGGAAGGAGAAGGAGGGGGAGAAGGGGTGAGGTTTGGGTTGGGGGGTGCTCTGAGGGATGAACTGGGGTTTTTCCATGATGCTCTTTTTTTTTGTTTTTTAGATGAATGTTTCTTTTCTCTTCTTTTGCCCTTTCTTTTTTTTTTTCATAGGGTGGATATCTGTGTTTTTTTCCGCTGGGGGGTACCCTGACGGTAAAACAGAACGTCAGGGACCCTAGAGATGGGAGGGTGGATTGCATAGGTTTTGTTCATAGCGTATGAAGTGAGTTCTGTAAACTTTTTCTGTTGAAGGAGGCCTCATGGTAGTTGGGAGCGAAGCTGGGTCTACAGCTACGCGTTTGACTAACGACATTGTCCCTCGTAACCCAAATGCTCGTATATTGAAATCTCCGATCCGATGATGTAGCACGTATACCCGTATTA
The DNA here is from genome assembly GCA_021030915.1 of Astrothelium macrocarpum. Taxonomy (NCBI): domain Eukaryota; kingdom Fungi; phylum Ascomycota; class Dothideomycetes; order Trypetheliales; family Trypetheliaceae; genus Astrothelium; species Astrothelium macrocarpum. The sequence goes on from JAGEMR010000021.1 coordinate 76,780, forward strand.
AGTATGCTTTCGAGGCATAAATGCATCTGACGTTCATTACTGAATGAAAAGCACAAGGCTGACGCTTTTATACCTACGTATACATTGAAAAATCTTTGTAAAGCCTCGATCTAATTAAGGATTCGGTTTAGATATCCGTTCCCTTAAACCCAGGAAATTATCAGTATCGAGGAAGAAATTCAAGGAAGAAAGCTAACGTCCGTTGCCGGATCAAGGGACAAACCCCGGTTTAGGTAGTTTGAATTCAAATGACTTCAAATTTGTGAAAGTATCAAAATCCATAAACTCTTGTATTAGTAATATTATGTGATCAATTCTAAGAGATCCTGATTCTGGGGACATAAAAAATTACAATCGCGTTGGCTCCATTGCGCTTAATCCATAGGTACAAAGCGCCTTATCTTATGATATAATAATACTCCTCAACCCACAACTCCAAAATGTCATTTTTTTCCCTTTTAGACTTCTAGAACAGTTTAACTTGACTTCATAAGCCTTACCAAAATACGAATATGTTCTTATCAGTCTTGTGGCGACTGTCAGGCGCGAGTAAGTCCAACGTCACTACACTAATTGGTATACTCGAAAAGTCTTTGTGCATACGCTGCTGTAACCCCCTGCCCAACTCTTGCATCAGCGCGGTCGGAAAATGTCTCCATGAATTGGTATTTGAACACTGCTCGCTCGAACGGCAATTTTTCCTCTGTCACTCCCACTGCGATAAATGCCAAGGCCAAACTGTAAAACAACAGGTCCTGAAGACTGCGAGCATCTATGTCCCCTATATTCCTTATCTCCAAGGGTTCAGAGATTCTCTTGTATCCAGGCAAGGTTGACAAGCCTGTGCGCCGAGATCCAGATGGATCATTACCGCTATAGGCCGCTCCCTGGGCACGGGAAGCATATCCGCTTGCTGACTATCTTCCCAAGTCGCGACAACAATTCCGTTATTCGCACTACCCTCAAAGTTCATAGCATTCCTTCTTCGGATGCCACACGTCGTGAGAAGCTATGGACTCATCTCTTCCTCCCTCCCTACTTTGCCATCTCCTACAGATGGGTACCAGGCAACTCACAGTCCATCCTGGTGAATGGCAAGTCTTTTGATGTGAACGGAAATGTGCACGACGCGTTGCTTGTCTTGCGCTCGTACATGAGCACACCAATGCGTTACTGGATCGACTGTATCTGTATCAACCAGAAAGACGAAAAAGAGAAGTCAACACAGATACCTCTCATACCATACGTGTATGGTCTCTCGCTCGTAACATGCATATGGCTGGACATGCCAACAGAGGAGTCAAAGCGGGCGGCGGATCATATCTTTAGGCTCACTCACCACCGATACTTAGTCAAAGCTGTTTACGCGTACACCGACCTGCAGTCTTTTACACCGACGACACGAGTCGACGAGACGCTCCTTGCTAAACTTCAACGAATCGTGCGTGCCGAAGTTATCCGCCAGGGCTATGCTTTGATCTGGCGATTAGGAATGCCAATCACGTGGGCTTCAAAAACTTTGGCCGGTCTCCAAGCCAAAAGGTTTGTGGAAGAGGGCGTCATGGGGTGCCGCTTCCGGACTCTGGAAGAGTACAAATCATCCGGATCGATTCGTGAGGAGCACAGAGTCAAAGTCTTGGTCGCAGGCAGAAACATTCGAAATGCATGGCAACCCAACGCTCGTGCTCTCCTCTCCGTTGACACAAATGGACTCAAGGAAATTGCCGAGCTTATTGAGAGAACAATGTTCTGGAAGACAGAATACTTCAACAGAATGTGGACTTTGCAGGAAGTCTGCGCCACGCAAATGGCAGCAATCGTACACGGCGGAAATTTGATCCCTCTGCCAGATCTTTTGAAGGTAGTGCAATATCTCGAGTCAGAGCTCGGGATTGAGAGCGATCAGGTCGAAAAAGCCGTCCGTATTCAATGGATCAACGCCGAATATCATTCACAAAGACGCCTCCCACTCCGTGCCCTCCTCTACGAAAGCCGTGACCGGCATTGTAGTGACCCAAGAGATAAGATCTACGCGTTGCTGGGACTCATGCTTGAACGGCCAACAGTTCTGGTAAAGCCGGCATATGACCAACCAGAGCCAGAGGTCTATAGCAACGCGACTCGGTTTCTAGTTGCTACCGGTCGGTCGCTGGACATCATTTGTGGACATGAAGAACAGGAACGGCTGCCATGCTATCCATCCTGGACGCCTGACTTTGCCCAATTCGCTAGGGGCGATGCTACGCCGCTGATAGACCTCAGCGGACGCCATACGGTATATAAGGCATCGTTGAGAGAACCGCCCCAAAACATCCTCGACCCAACATACCTACCAGACGACTGGCAAAGTCTGAGCGTGGAAGCCATCCATCTGGGCATCATTGGCCATTTATCCAGCCACAATACCCCGAGCGAGAGCGTTTTACAAAGAGCAAAAAGCTGGGAAGCCGCAATTCAATATGGCTTCACGGGCCATCCTCGGGAGGTTCCTCTTCTCCAAAATGCTTTCGAGCTTGTCCAGCATTGTTATAATTATTCCATCGATGCTACCGCCAAAGGATCGCGATGGCTCTCAACGCCAGAAGGATCGCGTATCTTACACGAACTGGTTTTGTCATTGCGTGAGTTGGAGCACGAAAAGCTCGACCTCTCTGGCAAATATATTCAGACGCTGATTTGCGGACGCTTGGACACGGGTACTCGTTGCAGTTTTGCCAACGTTATGGACCTACTTTGTCAACCATTCAACCACGCGCAAACCTCGAGGACTCCCCCGGAAATTTTCTACAATGCAATCGACTCGGCCACTGCTAATCGGCGGCTGTTCGTCACTGAGAATGGCGAAATACGGGGAGCGGCTCCTGGGGGCGCAAAGCCTCAAGATCAGGTGTTCATCTTGCTGGGTTGCAGTGTACCTGTTGTCTTGCGGCACTTATCAGACAACGGATATGAATTAGTGGGCGAATGCTATTGTCAAGGCGTGATGGATGGAGAAGCGGAGAAGAATGCCAATGTGCGAAACATCGTGTTGAGATGATAAGACGGCTTTAAAGCTCATATTTCCTTGATGTATTTGGAAACAATGAATGAAGTTGAGGATGTGAATACGGAGAGAGTGTGGGGAAGCGGTGAAGCGGCTCTTACATAACCTCACTAACGGCATGATCGACAGCAAATCCAAAACCTCAGAATATTTTCATTGAACACGAGCACAAGGCATAGAAATGGCTATATAATACAATCATGATGATCCAGATATTATAGACGCGCAAGGGAGAGACTTGAGTTGTCTAAACAATAAACTTGGTGCAATAAGAAATGTCACCCACAACTGTAAAAGATACAACTCGGCGCAGGCCTACTTGGGAGGAACTCAGATCATATTATACAATTATATATAATTGATAATGTAACGATGATTTATCGAGAAATAAATTTCAAAATATTTTCGTCTATTTTCGTTGAGGGCCTCTTGATGAGATCCGCGGCAAATTATGTCTCCCGCGGTCGCAAGTGACATTTCTTATTACACCCACTGGTGACGGGGTGCGTCTCTCAACCTAGGGACGGACATTATCTTGGGCACGGTGAAAGCCTCAAACAAGACGACCGGAGCCTCCCAATGCTACTTGTTGCGGTCGGTGGCGCTGGTGGAGATGAGCCGGGTGTGGCTGGAAATGACGCCGCACTACCGTCACCCTTGGCCGTGATTCTGTACACGTTTAATCCATGACAAGACCTTCACTGCCGCAACTGACAATTTTGCCTACAATCACGGACCTGACCTACATTTCGGTAAGCATGATATCGACAGTGGCGACTTCGACGCTGCCTGATGGATTGGGTTCTTCATAGCAGTGTGAACGCAATTGTCGACTACGAGGAAAGTCTTGTCCACGTTATTCGCGTTGAATAGAATGTTACTGGTTCCAACCTTGACTCCATTTAAGGCAGCACTAACAGCTCGTCCACCAGTCATCATGACGGGGTTGCCTGAGGAGAGACGAAGCGGCTCTTACTCTCCAGCGCAAAACTGGCTCAATTGAGGTCTATTAGATACTCTCCAGGGCTACTGGGGCGGATCAAAGATGTTTCAAGACTTAATTCGAGGCACGTTCTCTTGAAGCATCTAAACATCAGCCAAATAATCTACACCAAAGGATAAGCTAATGCCATTCCTCGGCCTCCTTGCAATAAATGCTGCACATAGTTAGTCAGGTGACAAATCGCCTTTTGTTTACCAAACCCTGAAAAATTCTAAGAATATCGCTCAACGGTTGAGTGTCATCATTGACGGAGTCTCACAAGCGTGGCTTTCTCGCTGTTGTGACTATGAAGGGCCAGTAGCGTTCGTGACGCGTTGCCTCTAGATTGGATACAAACTCGTCCTGGCATTTCTTGATATCGTCATCGGTAAATTCCGAATCCTGCAGCATCCTCTTCATCACATTCCGATGAAATAGCATTTCAGTCAACTCGTTATTGTAGCCTATACGGAAGGTTTCGGGCTTGGTCTTGGCCATCCATCGCGTCGCTGGGATCTTATAGGGGTGCTGCTCAATATTGGTGAGCTCCACATTACGGGCATAGTCAGCGATCGTGAAACCGCAGTCCATATCAAATCCTCTTCGTTTCGCAACAGCCTTGAACGTATTCAAACTTTTCCAATTCTCATCAATGGGTTCATCGCGGGCGTTGTAATATCGGTGGACGTAGTCACCAAATTCACATGCGCCACCGGGCTTGAGCAGCGACGCAACCATGTTCATGTACCTGGGCCAATCGGCCATCGCGAAGAGAAACAGGCGATGGCAGACAAAATCGAATGATTCAGGCCGGAACCTCTCATCTCGACCTGCGAGATCGAAAATGTCGCCTTCGACAAACTCCACATTCGGTGACCATTCGACGTCCCTTTGCAATCTCTGAAGTGAGATATCGACACCAAAGACATGGGCCGAGGGATGTGCGCGGGCCAGGCCTAAAGCCACTGATCCTGTCCCACATCCGATGTCTACAATGCGAGCGTTCGGCGGGAGATCAAGTTCAGAGAGAATGGTGCGGCCGCCAACCAGGTCGGTCAAGGCCTCAGCCTGATATTGAAGTCTGGTTTGTTCGGGTGCACTGAGGCATGTTTAGCTTGTAGATAGAATGGAGAAGAATTGACCTAGGCGAAAATGTGTTCTTACTCGTCAGGCAGCAAATATGCCGCAGGCGTTTGGTGATACGAGGGTACGTAGTCTTCTGGTATACTAGCCATGGCGCCTTATAAAGACAAAATTCTTGTATGATGAGCGACGGTATTTAATAGAGCGGGAGCGGCCACTCTACTAGCATGCCGTGCATGCATCTCCCCGGCCCGTTGCCGGGGGCTTAGAGCGCGTTATCCGATTCGAATTGGCATGCGAAATATTGGAGGTCCGGGGCGAAGCTATGTGCCGCTATGCACATGTACCTAGGTATATTGCATATTCCAACATCGGATAGTGCACACCAGTCTGACGTACAGCGTCCACAACCGAGATGATATCATGACGGTCAGACGTTCCACATGTAGTTAAATACCAACAATTGTACCAATGTGTTTCCGGTAAGACTCAAACTATTCTGCAGCATCATCAAGAGTTGCAATGATAGATATCACGAATTGCAAAAGATAGTTATGATATGCAATGCACATGTTAGAAATCCTCAGCTACAAAAAATGTTATGACCTTCGAGGACTTTTTTGTTCTTGTCATTCTTTTTTTTTTATCATTTCTTTAAAAACCAAATGCCTTACCATTTCAATAGTCTAGATTATATCAAGAATCTCCTACATTTGCGAACAGCTATTTTCAATTTTGGCGGTCCATGACATTTCTTATTCAGCCATTGATAGCACTTATTTTGATTAATGTTGTGTGCAAGCAAAGCGTTCTAAACGTATAATATATACATAACCTGAGTTGTGTAGACGATCGTCTACGTGCATCGTACAACGCACGTCCTGCGTATTTCTAATAGATTCATAGCCGCGGAGAATTTCATGACGATACAAATGTAACCGAGGCATTTGTCCCAGAGGTCTTTGGCAATACAAAATCCTACAATAACCCTTTGTTTCGGAGTATAGACAGATGTTCAGTATGCCGTAACTGAATTGCCGATTACGTCGGATCAGGTCCTCTCTCCACATCGTGGGTCGATCGCCCTATACTGTGTCTATCTGACTCGTTCGCTCCGAAATTGGAAGACTCTTGATGGACCGTGAAGTCCTTGGTAACGGCAATGCTTGGATAAGTAGGAAGTATGCGTTCAATGCTATCGCGAGGCTGACCCCTCCCAATTGTGGATGTCAGGCCAGACAAGCCTTTGTTGGAGCCCAAGTCGGAGAGCTTGGTACTTTCGTTGTGTAACCGAGAATTTGAATATTTATAAGCACCGCTTCGATCGCTTTGTAATCCTTTTAGGAAAAGTGGCCGAATAGGTGGAATGCTCCCGACAATAATGATAAGCCAGAACTCCGCCCTAGAAACGGTAAGTTATGACCATAAAACACAGGACCGGGTCAATCCGATCAACTTACATGGACCAAATTAGTAAGGGACTTATAGCATCTAAGTATCATTAGCAACGAAGCACTTTGGCGGTCAGGACCGGATTGGCTCACAGGTCTTATCGGTTGCAGTACGGACTGACAGAATGCTCACGGATTTGATAAAGGCTGCGACCGAAGCTCTGCCACACTGTTAGTGCCGTCGCCTCGGGCAGTTCCGATGCAGATTCTTACACGACACCGCCTAGAAACAGTCCCCAAAGCGACAATTTCCTTCTCAGGCTCATGTTAAGATCCCGGAAAATGAAAATCGGGTAAATAGCAAGAACAAGATCGCTGGCGGCGGAGAAGCCTACATGCTGTAAGTGGAAATATCGTAATCAAGTCCATTGGATTTGTACGTACAGCCAACGAACACGCCAATGGCGGTGCCGATGTTCAACAGATGGCAATTTCCTGACACACTTGGATCCCATAGCTTTTGAGGCGGATCGCACTGTTGGAAAATCAAGATGCACTGAATAATGTCCAGAATCATATTTAGCCATCCAATTATGTGCAGTACGAGACCCTTCTTAGAATTCGTACGGCTTTGCAGTTGAAGGATGAATGCTACGATAGCCAGTTTCCCAGTGCCAGGTGTGATGACACCAAACACTAGTCCAATCCACTCCCACAAACCGGCATTGACCATGTCATGGTGACTCAGGACATCGGTATGATTGCCCATACCCCAAGATGCTGAAATCGTGAAGAAACAGGCATTCAAGGTGGCAAGGATCTGTGTCCCATCTTTGAGTGAAATGCACCATTGAATCCAGGGTCTGCGGAATACTTACGTATGTGATGAGTGTCCAGTGGAAATCCCATCGGAGACGCCTTGTGATGAACCATCCTGTGTAGAAGCGAAGGCCCACAAGAACAGTAGCGACGACAAAAAAGACCCAAGCGATCACGACGATTTCTGGACCGCGACCTCCAAAGCGCGAATTCATGCTCAGGATCCTTCACGATTCCTTTCCGTTGTGCGGATTCATGCGGACCCCATTTGACGGTATCTGCAGGAGACGAGTTGGATAAATGGATGCAAAAAAAATGTGCAATAGGAGACAAAATATACCCAACTCTGACTGGTATTCCCATTGGTACTCCAACCCGGTACCAACGAGTGTCATCCATGCGAAAGTAAAGAGCAACGCAAACAAATGACGTCCGTGATTGAGCTGAAGCGATGGCGCTCGTGCGGCGTGTTTAGAGGCATTTGAGGCCGCTGAGATCTTCAGCCGTCTTTCATGACGGATCAACTGGCCATCGTTAATCAGAGCCAATGAAAAGGCATGCACGTCCTATGAGACAGCAATGCGTGCATCAAGCTAGAATGGTTGAGGTGGCAGCGGCCGAGACGGCAGACGCGCAGACTGACCACCTGCACTCACTTACTGTGCCGCATTCTGCGGAGAAAGAGGCTCTGCGCACGCGAGCTGGCAGCTGTCACGAACGCATGGAGAGACCGTCATTGATGCTCCGGTTCTGGAGGCACATGTTTGGCGTTTGGCACTTCAGCGCGTGAATCTTGCTTTCTGCCCATCCAGATAGCTTGCCGTCTATAGGTACTTGGCCACTCTAGAGGAGCTAAGTACCTAGCCCCTGATCTTCTATCCTACGTTTAGTGGCCATGCTAAGAGCGCAAAAACAGGGTCACAATTCCTTCGCTCCATCCTTCCGGTTCCCCGTCTCCCCGTTATCTCGTCGTCCCGACCCGTGCCACTTCGTCATTCTCTCGTCTCTTCAAATGATTTGGGTGCTTTGGGCTGGATTGGAGCTAAATTAAGTCGATTCATGAACTCAAGCTTGCATCCTTCTTCAACTCGGTCTCGTCGCTCCCGTGTTGGACAAAGCTCAACTACGGCGCAGGGGTGGCGAAAGTCGTCAAAATGAAGCTGCATGAATGTTGCATTGGCTTTGTTCATACAATCCAATTTGCTGCCGGCAAGCCCACACGTTTTGTTTTTCCAGCCCCAGCCACGCGTGTGCCAATGCATCATTGGACGATCATTATGCCGCCCTTGTGCTCTTCAAAGTTACCTCTAGAATATTACTTTTGAAGAATCTGCATGTTCTCTCTCATCTCCCCACAAGTTGGGTCCCGCCTCAAATTCTGCTAGACCCTGTATAACCAATATTGGGCTTGCCTGACCCTGGCTCAGTGCAACCATGAGTTCAAGCTCAATCGAGAAGAACGTACCTGTGGACGATACCACGCTTGTAAACGTGGTAGACGAGGAGTACAATGCTACCACCGGTTATGTCCTCGACCCCAAAGCGTACCCTGACAACGCCGCCGGATTGCAATTGACAGAAGATGGGACCAAAGTGCTTATACCACAGCCGACGACCGACCCTAATGACCCTCTCTTGTGGCCAAGATGGCGAAAGAATCTTGTCTTGTTTGTCGTTTGTATCTGCGCTTTCCCTCCAGACTACAGCGCTGCAATGACTTCGGTGACGCAGATTATACAGTCCAAGTATGTCAACCTTACCCCTACACATTCGTTACATGCTTTGAGCCTGATGTGAAGATATCTCCTAATAACGTTTATTTGATGTTAGACAATGGCACGTTCCTGAGACGAAGGGAGGGCTGCTTATAACATGGGGCCTCTTTCCGCTTGCCCTTTCCGGTTTCTATATCATCACTCTCTCCAACTACTTTGGCCGTCTTCCGACTCTTTTCTTCTTTCAATGTGTGACCATCGGAACTGCAGCATGGGAAGCCACGGCGACGTCGTACAATTCATTCCTTGGCGCTCGCGTAGTGAATGGCCTTTTTACGGGTGCTGGACAAGCGCAAATCCTCCTCTGGATCAAAGACATGTATTATTTCCACGAGCATCCCCGCATGATCAATATTGCTGAAAGCTTCATCATGGTCTCTCCTTATCTGGGACCCCAATTCACGGCATTTATCGTCTACTATGTCGGCTGGCGGTGGTCGTACTGGGTCTACCTAATCATAGTTGGCGTGGGTGCGCTATTGATTGTGCTCTTTGGCGAGGAAACAATGTTTGACCGGAGACGGCCTCAAAGTCAGCAATTTCCGCGACGACATCGGTTGCTAAGAGTGCTTGGCATCGAACAAGCCCAGACTATCCGGCAACGTAGCTTTTGGAAAGCCGTTGTTCGTCCCTGGGTTGCTTTGGAGAAGATTGCTGTACTGCTTGTCACTTCGTATTACATGCTGTTTTTCTGCTGGTCAATAAGCGTGAACGTCACAATTTCGGTGTTTCTAACTGAGTACTATGACTTTACCGACAAAGGCATTGGTCTGTTCTCCCTCTTACAGTGTGCCTATTGCTGGCTGACCTAATCTCATCTCGTAGGCTTCTTCTATTTCTTCGGTATTACAGGCTGCTTCCTCGGCTGGCTCTCAGGGCACTGGCTGCATGACGCTTTCGGCCGCTGGTATGCCTCGCGCCATAACGGACGCATCATACCTGAAGCCCGACTGACCATCATCTATGTCGCGACCGTTCTCATGGCGGTGGCACTGGTTATAATTGGACTCTGCCTACAGTTCCGGTGGCATTACATGGTGCTCGCAGTTTTCTGCACAATGGAGGCCGGCGCAACGCTGATTGCAACGACGGCTGTGCATTCTTACTTCCTCGATGCCTATCCAGAAGCCTCGGGAGAAGTCGGTCAATTCGGAGCCCTTGCTCGTGGTATGGGTGGCTTTATGTCCACATACATTCAGTTACCGTGGCTCGCTAAGGAAGGACCTGGCCGCGTCTATGGCATTCAAGCTAGCGTGGTGGTGGCAGCGGCCGGTATCGTAATATTTCTACAGTTCTTTGGACAGCGCATCAGGACTGCACAAGGCCGTATTTACTTTGAGGATTAGCCCAGCACCACAAGGTTGTCTTTGAGCACTCCGATTATCTGTCAAACATCTCTAAATGCACAAAAGATACGCCATTCGAGTCTGCTTAAGAACTCTATCAAATTTGAATCTTTAGCTCAACATCGCGAAGCTCTGGTGTTGATGTATCAATTATAAATACTAGAGGATGCAATAAAAAACTTTGTGAATGGCAAGAGATACAGCTTGCTACATACGCGTTAGGGGAACGCTCAAAGATAGCAAGTGGCACAAGTACCCAGAGCACTGTCAATAGATGGCTCAAGCTCTCTTCAGCCAGCTCGAACTGTATTGGGGATCTCCCGGACGTGTGTTTCGCGAATTGATTGTCTTGCGGCTGCCCATGACCTTTATCGACTGCAAAAGATTCTGTCGAACGAATCGCAGGAAAGAAATTGACAGCCAGAATATCGACCGTTGCAACGGAAACGTATGCGACGCAGATTAGGACAGCACAGGATTGAGCTTCAAATGGGCTCTCTTGCCGTACTTCCAAATCGCGACTAGCGCAAAGACTATTTCTCGCCACGTGCGATCATGCAATATGCATTACCTCGCGTGCCATGGCACCTATCGCAAGCCTGTTGTTGTTGGGAACGAAGATCATGCGCACAGACTTTGGCCTGTGCCCCAAACCTACGCTCCTGATGATGCAACTTGTGGTTCCGGAGGATTACGCAGCCAGCGCCGAGGCTTATCAGTATGTTGTAAGAGGCAGGTGGAATCGGAAACCGATAGCGCTATAGAAGTTGGTGCGGATGGGCAACTAAGAAACAATTGTTGGGCTCGGTTAACTAAGCTAACCTTGAGAAGATCGCCTATCTATGCCATGCTTTCATTCCATTACGATATGAATAACTGACAGTAAAGATTCGGACGAACTCTTGATTTCTTTCAAATGAAGCCGAGGGTCTACAGCAGCAATCAATGCCTTCCAGTCATCTTTATCCCGCTCTGTGCCATTAAAAGATTGGCTCATCCTCAAATCACAGGACCTGGAGAAAAGAATCAGAACTCATACAAGTTCAACGCTGTTGGGTGGAATTTACCTGATGTGTTGTTCCTGATACATTGAAACAGTTCCTGGATCAGGAAGACAAGTTTCATTGAGTATAATACTTGACCCTCTAGAAAGAGCAGAGACCTGGTTTTTCAAGATGTCAATGGCTTTATGGTCAGGCCAGTCGTGTAAGATTGATCGAAAAAAGTAAACATCTGCACCTTTGACCTTTTGCTCTGTAAAAAAGTCGTATTCCATGAACTCAAGCCTAGATTCGAGAGCCTCTGGGACTTTTGCTTCTTGAAGGACTTCTGGTAGGTCCTGTACTATGAGTCGAGTGATATGAGGGAAACTGTTTAGTAGATGCTGCCCGATCTCTCCTTGTGATCCGCCGACATCTACGACAATTTTCGGACATGATTCTGCAGTCCAAGGTAAATTGTGTATTAGATGTACTGGAAGAAGTTGCGGGGTCGAATTTAACGCCGTCATGGCAGAAGCAAAGCGAGCAGCTCGTACTGGATCGGCACTAATCACTTCAAAAATGGATTTCTCAACATTATTAGCCATGGCCCATCCAGTGTGCGCAGGATCGTCATCACCTCTCCACTTCTCCAAAGCTGGGACATGGTGGATACTTGCTGGCAGCATCTCTTCGCATACCAAGCCAATCCAGGCATTGTAGGCAGAGCTCTCTTTGATGAGACGCGAGACAGCGCTATGGGAGATAAACCCCTTACTTGGCTCTCGGAAAATTTGGTATGCAATTGCTAGGCGCAAAATGCGTCGCAAATGTTGAGTTTTGATGCCACATCGATCCGCAAGTTTTTCGTACGATATGTTTTCATCGAGCTCAAGCTTCTCGGCGATTTTGAATCGATAGATTGTTTGGAGACAACTGAAAATCAGAACCTTACACTCTGTCAGTAGTGACAATCTTTTCACAGACCGTCTGTGTATACTCTGGGTTCAAGCAATCGTTGGAAATATGTCAAAGGACCTAGCAATGACAATTGAAGACTCTCTGTAACTTCAATCGCTTCCTCTCGAACTGCTTGTAAATCGGGAGGCAAGGGAACCGATAATGCTGAATCGACATCAAAGGATGTCCATTCGATAGGATTTGCTTGCACAAATTGATGAATTTGTGAGATATTTGACTGCAGCTTAGCCGTAAGATCCAGGAGGTTAGTGAATGATGACATGTTCCGATTCTCAATCGAGCAAGCTTTTTCTAGACTCTTTCTTGGCAAAGAGCAAAGACAACAGAGAAATGCCGGATAGAGCCGTACAGCAGCGTTTTCCCGCTTCAAATGATAGGACAAATCAGCTTTTACCGCCGTAGCGCTGGCGTGTATGGTGTTTTTAGATTAGTACAATCAGCAAATCCTGGATTCGGTGCGATGCTTCGTTCTCCAGGGGCTGTTGCAGGAGAGACAATAAGGAAGCGGCACGACGGGACGTTTCAATATTCCGTGACTGGCGTGCAGGAAGCGATGAGCTGTTTCCGATGCAACATCGCTAACGAGGGACGAGAGAATCGCTACGTCAGGAAGTCCAGACTTTCCTACCTCTATGAATTAGCCGAGCTAACACTACCTGCATTATGGTGAAGGGCTGCAGCTTATCTCAGTTCCTTAAACGACGAATCAAAGGTGAGCCGTTTCAGCTGGGTTGCAGGGAGGTGGTGAAAGATCACGTGCTTGACACTCGCTTTCAACAGGTTTCGGTGTACGCTTGACCCAATCTAGAAATCGTCTGAGCCTGCTGAGATAAGCTATAGTACCTTGGAAGGCGGCACTCTCTTGCCGCGGACATACCTTCACAGTTGTTCAGCCGGCAGCTTCAGCTCCCAGATGGCAGTGAGAACGCCTCGGACTGGTCCACCCGTAGCAGAACAAGCTGACGCTAACCAGTCTACCAAAGCAAGATTGTGAAAATGAGCTTTGGATGAGTCGTCGTGAAACTAAGACGAATCGGGAGTTTCCACTTGTTAGGGACAAGACCTTGCACACAAATCGTCTTACCACGTGGAGCTTTTGTAGCGTTAGCCTGGCCTCTACTAATGGTTTCGCCATGTGTAGAAAAGGTTGCTCAAATGGTAATACTATATCAGAATTGAGAACCAATCTATGTTATTATGATACGGAAATTCGTTTACACCATGCTATTGTGTCCGCGGTTTCTTCGTCGCTCTCAGCTTGCTCTATACATCTATGACTGGTCCGGCAATCTCCCATAAAAACCTCATCGTTGAGCATGTTGGAATCGGCACAAAAGATTGCCCAACTTGTATCGTTCACACAAAGGGATCCCACAAATCCGGTCAGCCCTGGACGTCCAAACTGGGAACAATCATCGATAGGATACATTCTAGTCTTTCCGAGTTAGCCGGCGCTACGTTCCGATTGAAATAATTACATTGAATAAGGATTTAGCAAATAAGAGGGAAGGGATGTTCCACTTGACAGCGGTGGTCTTATATTACAATCTCATCTGATCCTGCCTTGGTATTTTATTTGGGAGTTTGCATGGGGATAGCTTACGCAGGGAGATGACCGTTCTGAAGAACGGAAGCATGTAAAGAGATTGCCATGAATGAAAACAAAGACACAAGCTTGAAAATTGACGGGCTCATGATCTTATCGTCAAGCTGGGTTATTTGAGTTATTACTTATTGGTAGAACATTCCAAATCTGATAGACACAGACATTGGATGACCCTCGCCATCTTTTATGTTAATTCTGGAGATGGGAAAATGGAGAAAAGGAAAAAAGGAAAAAAAGCATAAACGGAGTCAAGGAACGCCTCATGACGTTCTGCGGCCGGCAAAGCTTGGTATTGCAACCGCACATATTTTGAAACGGCTATGCCCTGTTAAGCAGCACTGTAGAAAAAATGACTAGGCATATGCGCATTGGAGAATCTAGTATATTGAATAGTGTATTAAAAAATAGCGTTCGAAGCTACTCTTTCTGGTCGTTACTGAGGGCCAATATCACGTATACAAGATACCAATACTTCTCGCTGTCTACATCATTGTTGCAAGGACTAGTACAGGTACAGCAAAAAGTTCTTTATGCATCTACTTTTCAAGCCAGCTGTATCGAATAATTCTCACTCCACCATTCATCACTCTCCCTGTTACTCGCACATAGAATACATCATTCCCTGATTTCTCCCGAAGTTTATCATACATTAACATCTCCACATGTCTTCTTCCTTTCCCTTGGGTCAAGCAAGCCGAGATCGTATTTGATCTCAGCCTCCATCACCATCTCGACCTACGAGATGTTGCTGTGCTCATATCAAGCCTATACCAACATGGCCTTTCACCTAGGTTTTCACAAGAACCCATAAAAAAACGCCCTCGCTATGTAATTAATGAAACCGCTGCAGCCCAAAAATGCCCATTCCCATTCATCAGATTCATCCTCGTTTAAGCGAGTGTCCTGTTTTTCCCGTGGTATCAAGCGATTGAAATAAGCACAAAAAAGAACACATTACAAAACTAGAAGAAAAATAGAGAAAAAAAAGTGTGTCGAATCAAACCAGAGTGAAGAACAGCCCTAATGCAAAAGCAAAAACGGGTGCTAACAATACAGCAGGCGCGATACCAACCGCAGCATCCAACACCGGCGCCGCTTTCGTCGCCGCTGCTAATGGCGCCGATGCGGTTGCACCTGCACCTCCCGTTCCTGTCTGAGATTCTGTCACGTGGACAAGAGTCTCAGTGATTCCGCCAACAACAGCATAGAGATCGTTTGCAGCAAGGGAGATGACAACGCCATCGACGGTGACAACGCCGCCTGGTTTCAAGGTCTGGCCGTCAATAATAAAGGTGCCAGCAGCGTTAGCGGTATAAGCATGCCCTTCGAAGGTGATGACAGCCTCGCCGGTTGGCGCAGCGGAGGGAGGAGAGAGTGTCTGTGTGACCCCGTTGACGACCACGGACCGCTCGTTTGGCGCAAGGGAGATGATTGTTCCAGACACGGTAATCTGACCGCCAGGAGTGAGCGTTTGGCCGTCGATTACGAAGTCGTCGGAACCAGAGAGTGCGCTATAGGTGTGGCCTGCGAAAGTGAGTATGGGTGGAGTGAACGCGCCACCGGTGGCAGCGAGGGGTGATGTAACGCCATTTACGACTACGTAGTCGTCGGAGGGGGAGAGCGAAATGGTGGTGCCATGGACAGTGATTTGTCCACCCGGATTAAGAGTTTGCCCGTCAATCACGAATGCCCCATGGCCACCGGGGTCAGTGTAGGTTGTACCATCAAAGGTTAGGACAGGAGGATTAGAACCTGCAACGATGTTGGGACCGTTGGCGACTGGAAGACGGGATGTGACTCCATTGACGACAAGTGCTGACTCCGAAGGGGCCAGTGAGATGGTTGTCCCATGCACAACAATTGATCCGCCAGGCGTGAGCGTTTGGCCGTCGATTATGTATTCGTGCGTCCCGGCTTCAGCACGGTAAACACTTCCCCCAACGGTCAATGCGGGTGCAGCAGACGCGCCTGATCCAGCGAGGTCTGTCGTTACGCCATCTACAACAAGATAGTTTCCTGAAGGGCCCAAGGATATCACGGAGCCTTTGTATGTGATGTGTCCGCCCGGGGTGAGCGTTTGAGCTCCAAAGACATAAGTAGCGCCCCCGTTTGAACCATAAGCAACACCACGAATGATCCCAGATGGGGCCGGAGTAATTGCTGGAGCAGCAATTGTTGAAGTCTTTCCGTTTACCACATAGTAAGATTTTCCAGCTGCGAGACTTACGACGGCGCCTCCACTCATAGTGACAGTCCCTCCAGGAATCAGGGTTTTGCCGGGTCCGAGAACGTATTGACCTTGCGCGTTTGCGGTATAGACGTGACCATTGATTGTGATTTGAGGAGCGCTGGCGGAACCCCCTGCTGCAGCACCAGTAGCCATGGCACCAGTCAGTGCTACCTTGCTGCCACCAACGTATATTGCATTTCCGTTCATTGAAACCGGCGTGCCTTGAGCGACGATGCCTGGACCACCAGCAACGACAGTTTTCCCGTCCACCACAAATCCTATCCCTGGCTTTTCAGCAACTGAAAGACCTCCGACGTTGAAAGCCGTAGGAGAAGCCCCGGCAGTAGGGAGTAGTCTTGTAGTGCCGTCCACAACAATAGCGTTTCCTGAGCTCAACATAGAGACAGTTTTTCCTCCAACAGTGACTGCTGGGGCTCCTGGAACAATCGTCTTTCCGCCAACAACGACTTGAGGTATTGATTGACCAGTAATCACATGTCCACCAACAGTTATTTCTGGTTTCGAGCCTGATTGTCCCGATCCAGAACCTTGCCGGCCGTTAGAACCCCCATTTCCGCTACCCTGATTTGCTCCGCGATTTCCACCATTGCCATTGGAACTACCTCCGTTGCCAACTCCACCTCCACTGGTACCACTACCTCGGCCACTGCCATTGCTACCGCGGCCAGCGCTGGCTCCACTGTTGCTGCCTCCGCCATTGCTTGCTCCCCTGTTGCCGTCGCCATTGCTTGAGCCACCGCTGCTGCTACCGCTGCTGCTACCGCTGCTGCCTCTATTACCGCTTCCACTGCCACCTCTGCTGCCGCTTCCACTGCCGCTTCCACTGCTACCTCCACTGCTACCTCCGCTGCTACCTCCACTGCTGCCTCCACTGCTGCTTCCACTACTGCCTCCATTGCTGCCTCCGCGGCTGCCACTGCTGCCACTGCTGCCAGCCCCGCTACTTCCTTCCGATCCGTGGCCACCTCCGCCAGAGCTTCCGCTTCCACCGCTGCCAGCGTGACCGCCGGAACTGCTTCCGCTACCGCTACCGCTACCACCGTTGCTACTTCCACCATTTCTGCCTCCAGAGCCGCTGCCAGAACTGCTTCCTGAACCAGAGCTACCTCTTGATCCACTGCCAGCAGAGCCACCATTTCCTCCACTACTGGGTGGCTTACCTCCTGAACCAATAACGCCGACCACCCCACCACCAGCTGCTGCACCCGCTTTCCCTGCCGAGCTTCCTTTGCCAATCGCGTTGACAACGCCGCCTCCAGCCTTTGACCCGGATCCCGCGCTCTTTGCCGCCTGTCCCACCTCACTCGCGAGATGGCCCAAAGCTGCGGAGGTGGGTCGGACACCGATCGTGGTATCGAGCGTAGCAGGAACACGTGTGCCAGAGAGCGTCACGCCGGCTGAAGTAACGGGGGCATCCGGTATAATAGTGATGGCAGAAGAGCCATGGTGAGCAACAAGCGGGGAATGAGTGGGCGGGGAGTCAGAAGAAACGACGGTAGGTCCTTCAAGACTGAGCGCAGAAGACTCGTAATGTGCGATAAGAGCGCTGAAAGGTGGTATACCGTGAGTGAGGAAGTTGGCTGGGGTCCAGAGGGCGGAGGCGGGACCGGCAGTTGTGGGGCCAGAAGTGGTAGCGCCAGGCCCGAGAAGTTGAGTTTCAGAAGAACCAACGTTTCCAACAAAGTCGCAAGCGACGCACATGCCAGTAGGAAGATCAAGAGATGACGCTGAAGTCATCGGCGCGACAGGAGCAGGGAGCCACATGGGGATGATATAAAAATAAGTGATGTCGACGACAACAATGACGGTCGGTGCAGCATCCCAAACGCCAGGGGTACAGGATGCATGTGGGATGTCAACGAGGAAAGAGGGCTCGACTTCGCCAGAGACGGTAGTTAAGCCGTTGGGGTCACCATTGAAGGAGTGGACGATGGGTTCAGAGAGATTGTAGATCCTTGAGTATGTGACGCAATGGACCTGACCATTGATACCAGTAACCTTTTGCTGCCACTCGACCTCATAGTTGCTAAAGTAGAAGAACGCGCCTGACGAGGTGGCAACGTATACTGTGTTTCCTGCAGCACCAGTCACGGCTACCGTGGCAGGAGCTGGAGTGATGACGCTCAGTTGAGGAACTGAGACTGTCGAGTTAAGTCCTTTGGCAGTACTTGCAGTCGGTATCGGTGACATTGCGAGTATCGAGATAATAGTCGTCGAAGCAGCAACAGGGGCAGGTGTAGAATAGTAAGTGTCGTAGTTTAACGTTAGATTGTATGTGGGATCGAAACTTGCAATGTCGCTGAACGTGTCCAATGCCAGGAGGTCCGTAACGTTCAAAGGATCGGCGCTCACAGGGACGAGAGAGTAAGCCGTGGGGACTCCATCGCTATTGCTGGCCACTGAAAGGCTTGAAGCGGCATAAGTATACGTGGTTGGCCACCAATATTGGAGAATAGCGCCTGGTATGTTGACAGTACATCTTCCGCCACAAGTTTGATTAGCCCTACTTATGCTGCTCGCATTATAGGGTAGTAAAGAACTATTCACAGGTATTGTAGGTACCGGAAAATTAGAAGACCTCAAGTAAGTAGTTGATGCATTAGTTCGAGATGGGTATGTAGAAGGCGAAGACTTTTGATATGCAGTCGTGGTATTAGCTTGTAGCGTAATAGGAGAAAGAGAAGACTTTTGATGTGCAACCGTTTCGTTTTCCTGCGAAGATGACACGGGGAGAGATGTCTGTTTGGAGGTAATGATCATGGTCGAGTGCGAAGAAGAAATAGAGGTGAGAACAGTGGTAGTGGTGCCAGCAGTGCTAATATATGAAAGATCACTGCCGTTGGTGGGCGTGCTTGGGGGAGAAATAGTATGCTGAATTATGAAAGAAGCGGTGGTATTGACATCAACGCGTGTAAAACCAGCCATCCCCGTCGTAATCGACGATACTGGCTGTACAAATGTCGGAGAATCACTAGAAGCTGCATTGGTCGTCGCATAAGTCGAAAGCGCTGAAGACTGGGTTGGAGAATTCGCTTCAGTAATCGAGGAGCTATTCGTATGTTGATCCGAAAGACTGAAGGGACTACTTGACGCTCCATTTTGCGTGCTAGATTGCTTGGCAGATGTTGAGGAGCTCGCTAAAGTCTGCAAAGTAGTGACTGAACTTTTGGAAGAGCTCGATGAAGCTGGGGAGCTCGATGAACTTGGAGCGCTCGTTGAAGTTGGAGAGCTCGTTACTGGTAGAGAGCTTATCGAAGTTAGAGAGCTCGTTAATGCTAGAGAAGAGCTTGATGACGATGCGATTGATGTCGAATTTGAGACCACAGCTGCTCATTTTAAACTGGTCAGACGTCTCATACTATCGAAACAGTTCAAAACAGGACTTACAGTTTTCGGAATTAGTAGACCTCTTTTCTACATGTGCCCCACATTGAATATTCGAGCACAACAGGCACAAAACGATTGTAGTCCAAAAGTTTGGCGCCATTATGGCCACCGCAGTAACGAAAGAAAGACCTAAAAGTTGGCGGTAAGAGTTTTTAGCAACGCAGGAGCCATATGGCTTTTCAGGAACGACAGTGAGGCTACAGTAAACGAAACGCTCAATTCAGCGAAGGTGGAATAGTTAGAGAGGATGCATTGAATCGAAGGGCGCGATGCGGATAAGATGAGCCCAGAGTGGGCGCCCTAGAACTCTACGCATCTCGTTATTGCGAGGCCAAACCGTCCGCATCATCCCTTGTCGGACTTGTGCCTGTCGACCTCGACCCCAGTTTGGGTCTCGGCCAAATCTTAGGCAGCCACGGTGGAGTCATGGCGTTGTTGTAGTGCTTGATGGAGAGATCAGCCGTGTCGCCTGTCGGTTAATTGACAAATCGGCAACTGTAGGGTTCGGATGGCAGCAGGTTTTCTGCGCAGACGGACGAATCATGTCGTAGCAGAAGCCGTATTGGGATGACGGCTGACATGCCCCTTGCCAGATCGAGAGCCATCTCGACGCACGAAAGATGCACAGATGCTGGACCATGTCGGGGCCTCCCGTCCTGTTCGCTTAAAATACCTTGGCAGGGAAATTGGCTCATAGTCGCCATTCCGAGGCCTTGGAGCAGGCCTTGGAGCAGGCCTTGGGGCAGGCCGTGCGCGTCCGTAGCCAAGCCGGCAGATCTGGTGCTACTCTCCATACGCAGTAGTCGTCATCGCGACGCGGAGCGTTGGTGCAAAAGGATTGTCGGAAAGTTCAAAGGACGGCGCGGGATGGGAGATTGACTTAATGGAAAATCTTATACATGGCGCAAGCAAGGTTGCACCGGGGTGTTTCACGTGGTTGACAGCAGCACTGGCAGCGTGCAGGTGGCAGCTGAGTGTCTCTCGCTCATCCCAGTCTGCTTTATCCCGACCCCTGGCACGCTGGGCCAGACGCAGACATGCAAGCTGAGCCAGACATACCTTACATATCTGTCGACGGGCTTATCTTTCCCCTCATATTCAAAGGCCAAGTCTCCACGGGACCATTGTCTTGATCCGTACGTGAGCCTCCACCAATGTCGGACCCTGTTTAATATCTGGCATTGCAGGACAGCGAAAATCGCTCCCTGTTCCTGACGCATGAGGCTGCTTTTTCCCAGCAGCGTTGATGTGAAGCGATCGCCAACATCAGGCGTCCAGGCGGGGTCTGGCAGCGCTACGGTTCGCGGCACTGTCGATCTGAAAAGCTAGACATTCTCAAGGATCCCTCGTGCTGGCAAGCATTCCGAACGCAAGCCATTCAAATGGTGCAAATGATACCCTACCTGCGCCTTTTCCCTCCCGTGCCTGCTTTCTTGGCGCTCCGTCCATTGGGTTATCGTTGGTGAAGCCAAGTTCCTTCGAGGTCTAGCTCGCCCCCATGTCGAGTGCCACCCGACAAACATGAACATAATATCGCACCACTATCCCGGTTGCTTGATCGGTCCCAGCACGCCTCCAGTGCGCCTCTCGATCCGTCTGATACAAGCCCATCCCGCCTCCCGTTGACCATCTGCTTGTCATCTCCGCCTTGGAAATTCAATTTTTCGCACCGTTGATTTTCAGCAGTCTGTCATGTTGCACTACAGGAGCCAAATGCTGCAAACTTTGGCATGACCTACAACGACAAGTTGCTTCGCTGACAAGCTTGGTCAAAATGGGTAGATCTGTGTGTTCCTTGCAGGACATTTTCGTCTGTTTATTGCTTGCCGTTCATGCATTATGCTCGGGAAACACTGCATTAGAACCACGTGCATCATCCACTCCAGCGCCCATTTCGTTCAGCCCTGATGAGAATTGGTATGCTGAACTTCTTCTCCATTGACTACAGCTCGAGACTGACATTGAAATTGAGGGATGGCATTGACGGGTCATGGAATTCTTTTACCATCAGTGTAGGGACGCCGGCGCAATACGTACGAGTCTTCCCATCCACTGCCGATCAGCAGATATGGACTGTACAGCCTCTTGGTTGCGACCAGTCGCCAGATCCAAAGTGCGAACAAGATCGCGGCTGGTTCTTTGATTACAACCAATCCACGACGTGGAAAGATAACGGATTGTGGGATTTATGGATCGAAACGAATCTGGGCTACTCTGGCGATGCTGATTACGGTTATGATACTGTCGGCCTCGGAGGTGCAGGTCAAGGGGGGCCTTCTTTGCAGAATCAGACAGTTGCAGCTTTGGCTGTGGATGACTTTTATCTCGGCCTATTTGGGATCAATCCAAAGCCCACAAATTTTACCAACTTCTCCGATCCATCGCCAAGTTACATGGAAAGCCTGCGCACACAAAATCTGATCCCGAGCAAATCTTTTGGATACTCCGCAGGAGCAAAATACAGAGGGTTTACCGGGACGTTAGCGAGCTTGACGCTTGGTGGCTATGATGCCGCTCGATTTGAACCAAACAATCTCAGTTTTGTTCTTGGGCCTGATAACGAGCGGGATATTGTCGTTGGTATTCGCTCGATCAATGCTACCGGTAATGGCCTTAACAATACCAACATGTTGTCAGAGCCAATGGACGCCTATATCGACTCAACCGTACCACAAATATGGTTGCCGTTGGATGCTTGCAGACAATTCGAGGATACCTTTGGCCTTGTCTACGATGCCGACACAGAACTTTATCTGGTGAACGACTCTTTACATGACCGGCTAGTAAATCAGAATGCGAGCATCACATTCACATTAGGAGTTGGGCCTAGCGGTGGCGAAACTGTCGATATCGTCTTTCCATATGCCAGTTTCGACCTTACTGCGCTTTCACCGTATCAGGGGCTTGCCAATGCATCTCGATACTTTCCGTTGCGTCGAGCTGCAAACGAGACTCAATACACTCTCGGTCGAACCTTTTTACAAGAGGCATATCTTATCGTGGATTGGGAGAGCGCTAACTTTAGTGTCTCTCAGTGCATATGGCCGAGTCAAATGAATCAGACTATTGTTGCTATTCAGCCCCCTCCCGACGGTCAGGATGCCAGCAACTACCAAATTGGGAATGCGTCATCCACATCCACACTAAGCATCGGCGCAATCGTTGGCATTGTAATCGGAGTGGTGGTTGTCGTTGGCACTCTGTTATTAATTCTTGGACTCTACTTCCGCCGAAGATACTGTCAAAAATTAGCTGAAATGGAGGAGAAAGGAGAGTCGCAAACAGCCGAAAGACAGGAGGCTGATCAAGTCATTCCCAAAGCTGAACTCCCAGCAGTGGAGCCAGTCAGTCGGAACGGCAAAAACAAGGCTCAACATATCAACGAGCCGAATCCTTTTGACGATCCCAATAATCTTCAGCCAACTTCATCCATGACACCAAGTACGCCGGGAAGTCCAGGGAGTCCAGGTACTGGTTTCTTTACTCCTTATATGTCAACGAGTGCCCAAATGGATCTCAGCGCGCCCAGTACACCCAACGAACCTGTCGAAGTAGACAACAAGGAGCGCGAAATCTATGAGATGCCAGGAGATGCCCCAATGCGGCAAGAAATGGATGCACCTCCAGTGGGTGAGAAACAGGCCATGGTGATGCGAGAGCGCATATACAATGGCGTAGATCCCTTACCATCGCCGACGTCAGGCAATGGGAGAGACAGCTTGTCTAACCGCGGAAGCACTACATTCCGCAGCAGCAATCTTGCACCGTCACCCACGTCCGTTTACATGAGAGATAGCATGTCGAATCGCGAAAGCAATACATATCGGAGCAGCACCCTGGCACCTTCACCAGTGCACTCATCAGATATCGTGTCGCCCATACATGCTGCAGAAAGAGGAGGACATAATTCTATTCAACTCGAAGATCGAGGACCGATATCTCCTTTGCAACCAGAGTTTGGTGGATTCCGATTTTCCTTTGAAGGCCAACCAAGTGAGCCCAGTGATTTGAGCGATTCGAGTGGACTCAACGAGTCAGGATCGCGCGGATGAAGTGATGAAATGCATTAGTACATTAGCAAGGCGTTGGCCGGTATGGACTGTTTGGGCCAAAAAGCATTGAGATGATATGAGATTGGCTCCATGGGCCAGTCACCGCTCGATATTGCGGTAAAGTTTTATGAGTGAGATAGCGCTACGCAGTAATGGCTTTCGGTGAAGCGGAAGCACCACTTACATAGAGTCTGTAATCTAAGAGCTGTATCTATGACCCTCATTTCGGGCACGCTGCAGACATGCAATGACGTCGGCACGAAAGCCAAATAGGAGAGAGAATGCCGAGTCGTGGGGTGTGGTAGGAGATTAGGCCCATCTAGCACCCCGGCCTCTGAACCTACGGGCGGCAGTCACCGCTCTCGTGGGCCCGTAGGATTCACTCCGGACCTTGGTAAGGGAACGGCTGATCAGCCATCTGCCCCATGTACCTGCGGTGAGCGTAAGCTGGCGCGATGGGCTTCATCCCGGACTGGTCGTTCAAGCAAGTTTGGGGAGGGCAGGGAGGGCAGTGAACGCCTTCAGGCCAATGGGAACTGCCCCGCACTCAACCCACACACACCCCTCAAGCGCCATTTTGTTCGTGGCACCTCCCTGAATGGAGCGTCTAGAAGCACGCGGTCGTTGATGTGCTCTCGTCTGCCTGTACGGTCTTACTACAAAAGTCATTTTGCTCTGTCATTTCTGGTCTTTGGCATGCTACTCTGCCTTCACTTCGTGTCCTCCTTTTACTCCACGTTACAGGCATCCCGTGGGGTCCTGTCACATCATTGAGTGCGGCGCAGTACACGCAAGCGCCGACCAAGCCTTGCACGCAACTGACACAGATGCGCATGAGCCTCACCAGAGCACCCAGAATAACCTGGCCCATTACTATTTGATTGAGCTTTTTTGTCCGACCTGAACTATCTCCTCCAATCTGATCCCATTCCAAGACCAATCCAATCATGGCCGATCTTCAAGGCCGCAAAATATTCAAGGTTTTCAACCAGGACTTTATCGTTGATGAGAGATATACCGTCACAAAGGAATTGGGTCAAGGCGCTTACGGCATTGTCTGGTAAGTACGCTGTGGATGGGAGGTACCGGACAATCAAACACATACTGAGAGAAATTTTCAGCGCTGCAACAAATAATCAGACGGGAGAAGGAGTTGCAATCAAAAAAGTCACCAATGTCTTTAGCAAGAAAATTTTAGCCAAACGTGCTCTTCGTGAAATCAAGCTTCTTCAACATTTCAGAGGTATGCGCTCTCCGTGATTGTACTCCGGAACGTCGGGCAGCTTTTGCTAATATCCATCGCAATCAGGTCATCGCAATGTACGCGCTGCAGTAGAATTCACCCCGCCGTGGTGAGCAGATACTAAACAAGATAATAACAGATCACATGTCTCTACGATATGGACATACCAAGGCCGGACGGTTTCAATGAGACGTATCTCTATGAAGGTGACCTGCCGCTTTTCACATGTCAACTATAAACCCTAATTTTGTCCAGAGCTCATGGAATGCGACTTGGCCGCCATCATTCGTTCAGGACAGCCACTCACCGACGCACACTTTCAATCGTTCATCTACCAAATCCTCTGCGGTTTAAAATACATACACTCGGCCAATGTACTCCATCGTGATCTTAAACCTGGAAATCTCCTAGTCAATGCCGATTGCGAGCTCAAGATTTGCGATTTTGGTCTCGCTCGAGGCTTCTCCATCGATCCCGAAGAAAACGCTGGGTACATGACGGAATATGTCGCAACGAGATGGTATCGGGCGCCTGAAATCATGTTGAGTTTCCAGAGTTACACCAAAGCTAGTAGGTCGCGTGTCAAACAAGCCACAATGAACTGCAGCGCTGACATACCCTAGTCGACGTTTGGTCCGTTGGTTGCATCCTCGCCGAACTCCTTGGCGGCAAACCTTTCTTTAAAGGCCGTGATTATGTTGATCAACTTAACCAGATTTTGCACTACTTGGGTACTCCGGATGAAGCAACGCTCTCCCGCATCGGCTCGCCCCGTGCCCAAGAATATGTTCGCAACCTACCGTACATGCAAAAAGTCCTCTTCCAATCCCTCTTTCGCACCGCAAACCCAGAAGCCCTCGATCTCCTTGACAAGATGCTTGCCTTTGATCCATCACGCCGCATATCAGTCGAAGAAGCTCTTGAGCACAAATATCTCCATATCTGGCATGATGCATCAGATGAACCCTCGTGCCCACAAACATTCGACTTTGCATTCGAGGTCGTCGAGGATGTCCCCGAGATGCGGCGCATGATTCTGCACGAGGTCCAGCGTTTCCGTCAACATGTTCGGGAAAGTCCTCATGCGCAGATTGGACAACAAGCAGGACAGGGACAGACAAACGTGCCGATCCCGGATAATTATCCCAGGTCGTATGAAGATCCACGACCGCAGGAGGCAAGCCAGAATGTGAATATGGGGTTGGAGCAGGAGTTGCAGGGTGGGTTAGATGCAAGGATGCATCAGTGAGGAATGCATTCGTGAGGTGGTTGGAGGAGGGATGCGATCTCTCCGGGGGTTCCTTTGAATTCATCTTCTTGCTGATAGGAATATGATGACTTGTTCAAAATATGGAGACGCCACCTGCCTAAGCTTGGCAGCATATACAGGAATTTTCCGGGTTTGGGAGTAATGCAAATTTCGATTGTCTGTAATGCCGCTTAGCTTGAGGAATAATCCTCATGAATTTCCATGATCATTGCGAACTCGTCTGAGGCTCAAATTGTGAATGGAAATAAATGCCAAGGCGCAAAGTCGGAGTCTATCCTAACAAGCGATTAATATGGATAAGAATTCGCTTTCAAATTTCGATTGTCGCAAACTTGTGGAATCTCATTGGTTCGCTGGCTATTCTATTAGCACATAAATGGTGGCATTTCAAAGGTAAATTCGATCATCATCCACATCGGAATTCGAAAAGACGATGACGTACACATCCAGAACACACAGCCCCACGAAAACAACAAAACCCTCCATCCGTCAATCTCTCTTCACCATTTCCCTAACACTCTATTAAACTCTTAGCTTGAAATTTTCATTCAGCGATACACAAACACTGCGAATCTTTTGAATACAAAACCTATAACAACCATGTCCCAAGAATACGCAGGCCAAGATCCTCTTGAGATCGCCAAACAAGCCGAAGCCGACCTCAATTCTACTGCCGCCAAACACGGCCATGACGCCGGTGTCTCTGCTCGTGTCGCTAGAGGTGCCAGTGACTCCAGTACGGTCTTTCTCTTCTAATTTCTGCATTACCTCTCAGCCTCATCCATGAGGATTCCGTCCTCCAATATTAATTTATATGAGCACACGACACAAACCCATCCTCCCTTGCCAATAAATTAACTCGCTAATGCATCCATCAGCCGCTGAATCCGGCGTCGATGAATCTGTCAGCCAGAAATTTCCCGGTGCAGACGTGACATATGGTAGCGCAGCAACTGGTCGCGAGATACCCCCATCACAAGGAGGCGAGATCAATCCAAGAACTGGACAGTACGATTATCCTCTTTCCTTCTTTGCTTCTTCCCTTGTGCCTGAACTCTACGATTGTAAGAGAAGAACACTCTTAGCTAACGGTGTAACGGTAGACCGACCAAGGCGCAGGACTTTGAGGGAGAGGGTGGACTGGCAGACAAGGCGCAGAAGTTGGCAGAAGAGAACCCAGGTTCGGATGAGGTGCAGTCGAATGTGCGACAGGGTGGAGAGACGCGGAGGCCGTGAGAAGTCTCAGACCGTGAGTGACAGAGATTTGGGGATCAAATAGAACAGAGGATGAGATAAAAGGATGAGATAATACCTCCCCTAACATACGGCGAAATAGGGAAAAGACAGAAGTTGCTGAGGATGGAGGATGAAGCACAGAACAGTGAAAATTGAGCAGGCACAAAATGAAAATTTAAATTATACATGTAGCTCATCAATATTTCTTCTACCATTGCAAACATCGGCTTCAAACCACAAAGCAACGTCTATGCGTTCCTCTCCTTACCGCAATATCCATCTATCATTCTATCATATCAACACAAGACATTTGACAATTAATCCCACGCCAACGCTGAAGAACTACGGACAAGATACCCTTCCCAAATAATCAATCATGTCAGCAATCCGGCATAATTCATACAGCCAGCATACTCTGATTCAGCGCCGATTTGGGTGGCGCATTCTCCTTTCTCAGCTGCCTTACCAAAGCCTCCAGCTTCCTCCGTTCTTCCTGCTCAGCCTGTTTGCAAAAATCGTCAGCAATCTAACACTCTCCACCGACCGCACCAATCTCGCGGGACTGATAATAAAAAAAATTCTCACCTTCAAAGCCCTCACATGCTCCGCCCTCGTATCCCTCATCATCCGCTTAAACTCCGTCTTCAACACCACCGTGCTCGTCGTCTCGCCACTCTGCCCCCCTCCCACCCCAGCACCCGCACCACCGACCGAATTCGGACTCTTGACGCCCAACCAGCGGATGCGCTCCTCGGCCAAGCGCGCCTCCAAGCTTTCGCACCGCTCGCGCCACCCGTCCAGCTCGCGCTCGCCCGCCACGCCAACGCGCACCAGCTCCGCCTGCTCCTCCGCCATGCCGCGCAGCTCGGCCTGCAGCTCGCGGTTGCGCGCCGCCAGCGCCTCGAGCTCCGCGGCGGCGACCTCGCTGGCGGCATTGCTGGCGCCGTTGGCGTTGGCGTTGGCGTTGTGGTTGTGGTTGGCGGCTGCCGCGGCGGCAGCGGCTTGTTGCTGCTCTGCGAGACGTTGTGCGCGGCTGCCGTAGGCGCCGTCTAGCTCGGCTTTGGCGACTGTGAGTTCAGTGGTGAGACGCACGACTTCGGCTTCGAGCGTGCGGAGCTCGGTTTCGGCTTGGATGGCGCGCGCTTCTGCTGCTGCGGCGGCGGCGGTGGCGGCGGCCTCGGTGGCTAAAGAGTTGGTGTCTTGGGCGTTGGTGGAGCCGGGCTCGATATTGCGAGTCTGTGCTTGGGTTTCGGCTTCGAGAGCACGCTGTTCGGCGGCGGCGGCGGCATCGCGGAGGCGGTCGAGCTCGGTGGAGAGCGTGGCGAGCTCGGCACGGGAGTCGCTGGCTGTCGTCTCGGCGATGGCATGACGGGATTGAGCTTCAGCCAGTTTGCCATCGAGATCTGCCGTAGCGGTTTCGGCTTGGGTACGGAGGGTGCGTTGGTCGTGAAGCTCGCGGCGAAGGCGGGTTTGCTGGTCGCGGAGGACAGTGGCGCGATCGCAGAGATGGCGGATTTTGGTGGAGAAAGCGCCGAAAGAGAAGGGCTCGTTCCGATCAAGGTTGAGTTCGTCATCGATTTCGTTGTCGGTGATGCTATCTTGGCTGGGATCTTCACGTTGCTGCAATTTCCATTGACGGGCGTTCTCTTCGTCGGTGAGGACAACCTCCCAGAGATTGGCTATGACGCTGGTGGAGTCGGCGGATGATTTGTTGGAGGCAAGCTCGCGACAAGTGCGCTCCACTTCGTAGGAGAGTTCGTCAAGGTAATTCATTTGTTCTTGGGGATCAGGGCCCGGGTTTTCGGGGGGTTCTGGAAATTGAAAGGTGTTGCCATCCTGTTGTGTTTCGCGCAAGAGGTTCCGTAATCTCTTGTTTGATTCGGTGAGACGAGATGCAATTGATGAGAGAGCAAAATTGTCTGCAGCAGCGGATTGTGGAGGCCTGGGCAAAGGCTTTTCCGGATCGGGATCATAGACTGAGCTTTGCCTTGCACGTAATCGCTCTACAAAGCTGTCCAATTGATCAGCCTCGCGGTAAAAGCTGCGATGATCGAAATTATCCGGATCCAGCGTTGATGCACTTCGTGTCTTCTCCATTGTACTATAAACACTTTGCGGACTATCCGGGGGTTGTGGTCGCTGCAAACCGTTCGCATCGGCTCCCTTCATTTGTACTTTTGGACCTGCATGTGTCGCTTGTAGGACACCAGCCGTATGTCGCAACAACTTTCCTTCGATTGCACGATATCTGACATCAAGATCCCACATCTGTTTGGACAATTCATCACACTTTTGGGTACTCGTGGATAATTCGTCTTCAGTGTTATCGAGAGCTTGACTATCTTTACGTATGATGCCTTGATCGCCGCTTTTCTGACTTCTCCTATGTTTCTTGAGTGAATTGAGTGTAGGTACGGAATCTAGCGATTGACCATTGCGAGTGTATAGTCGGGTCAACGAGAGAGCAGCATCTCTCACTTTCGACTCGAGGGCGAGCTTTCTTCGAACACTCTCGATCTGAGCAGAAAGCTGTGTCTTTTCCTTTTTCAATTCTTCGACCTCTTCAACAGATAAAATGTCAAATTTGTCGCTGTCACCCAGGGCAGTTTCCACAAGAAGATGCATGCCGACAGGATCGTCGAAATGCGGCATGTTCTGGTTGCGCTCATTCTCTTGTACATCTTTTTGGTTATCTTTGAGCCATCTTTGATAATCTTGTAAGACCTTCTTGGAGGGGGCGTAGAGGGATGTGCTGTCGGCCGCTGGTGGGCTCGTTGGTTTGATAAATTCAGGGCTGGTCAAGTCTGGAAAGGAGCTGATCTCTTCATTGTAGTTTGAACTAGCTATCGGAGGACTAATAACCATCTGCTCGTTGCTCACCCTTCGAGATGAGGCAAAGGGATTGCGGAGGGCGGTTCGGTACATGGTGAGAATGATATCTCAACCACGTCCCGACCGGCGAATATGTGAATTCCGTATTGGAAAGACAGTGGAAAGGCAAGTAGTCGCTGCGGAAAACTGATCGAAGTGGGCGAGGCAAGAGCAGTCGAATAAGGAGCGTCAGTTAAGAGAGAAAAGGAGATGAAAACAACAAAAGCTGCGCCAAAGGATAAAAAACGATTAAAAAATCTGTCTATCCAAACCTTCCAAAAAATCCAGGAGTGAAGGGAACAAAAAGGAGAGAATATGGAGAGAGATAGGGGCGACTCGAGTCGTAGTGGTGGGTATGAGGTAGCAAAGTCAGTGGATTATCAGGGGATGAACACAGGGGTCTGCTACCGAACCCTTAGTGGACAAGGTACTCGAGCTCTCAGCTTTGCATTTCTTGGGCTAACATTGGGGAACTGGCGGGAATTTTGTAGCCCTTTGGTAGCGAGCATCATTGCAAAAGCATTGGAGCTCTGCTGAAGGTGAAACGGAAAGCTGGAACATCGTCACGGCGATCCCGTAAAAAACACCTTTCATCATTCTATTGTTGTATCCTGGCAGGCGATCGACGCGCCTCAGAGTCCAGGCGACGCGGCGTGGAGAGTGCGCGCGCATGGCCCAGCCACCGCATCCCTCTCCACCAGCCACACCATCAGCATCCCGACCTGAGTACCATCAAAACAAACTACTGCCGCCAGTTCACCATTCCTGCATGCCCCCTTTTTCTTTGCTTGTTGTCGGTCAAGAATTACACTTGTGTTTCCATCTTGGACTGGAATTGCTCTTAGGTCTGTCTGGACGCCAATTCACCCTGCATTGTTCCGCCAACACCCTGTATACCATTATGATAACATAGGATTCCGTCCTGATTGCGCGGCCTTACACTGCCTTTTCCATCTTTGTTTTGGCCGAACGGACCGACCTCGTAAAACCCATTCTTACTCTGCACCTCGCAAAATTCGATCATACTTTTACCGAGCATTTCTAGCCAGACTAATCACTAATTCCAACCATGGCGAGCAGAATCTTGAATAATGGTCCCTTGAATGGTCCTCACGTGGCAGGCATCTATTCCGACATGACGGTGGATGGGGAAGAGATTGGCACCTTGGTGACAGTTGTTGATCGCGCCAAAAACTTGCCCAACCGGAAAACAATGGGTAAACAGGATCCTTATTGTGCAGC
The DNA here is from genome assembly GCA_021030915.1 of Astrothelium macrocarpum. Classification (NCBI taxonomy): domain Eukaryota; kingdom Fungi; phylum Ascomycota; class Dothideomycetes; order Trypetheliales; family Trypetheliaceae; genus Astrothelium; species Astrothelium macrocarpum. The sequence goes on from JAGEMR010000021.1 coordinate 108,338, forward strand.
AAGATTGGGAAAGGAAGCCAAGAAAACCGAAACAGACAAAAGAGGTGGTCAAACTCCTAGATGGTTCGAATCTACAATTGTATCCTTGATATTACCAATGCTGACCTTTTCACAGGGATCAAGAGCTCCGCTTCACCGTCCATGATTCTCCGGATTACTACAATCTCAAAGTTTCCGTCTTTAATGATGACAAACGAACAGACCTTATTGGCGAGACCTGGGTCAATCTGGAAGAAGTCATTATTCCTGGTGGAGGCAAAGGCGACAAATGGCACAATCTCAGTTGCAAGGGCAAATACGCCGGCGAGATACGTATCGAGTTGACATACTACGACACTCGTATATCACCTGAGAAACAAGCTTTGGATGGAATGCCAGGAAACTTGAGAATAGGCTCAGGCGCGACAGGCAGCCCCGCAGCCACTGGACCAAGACAACAACCACCAGTACGAAGAAGACCATTACCCACCGATCCAACAAATTCTTCGCCGGCCAGCACACCAGATCGAGCTCCTCCTATTCAATCTTTCGGCCCAAGAAGTTATCACACACCACCAAACCAACGACCACTTCCAGCAACTAACTCACCACTTGGCTTTGCTATCAGAGAGTCACCGAAACCGTCTCTGGTCAATTATCAGCAGGATTACTATCAACACGCGGAGCCGTCAGTAGATTACGGTACTCAACACGATGACAGGTCCAACTATGCATACGAAGAAAGTACACTCGAAAACTATCATAATCAGCCCGAAGCATCTCCGTATGCACAAGAATACATAGATGATGTACAGAGCATTCATCCAAGCGAGCAGGGATGGAATGATTCACCTTCATGGAACCAGCAGCAGCATCATCATCATCATGGCCGTCATGGACATTCTGCTCCTCCCTTGCCACATTCATATTCGGCGCCCTCTGCGATAGCTCCGTCAGAAAGCTACAATGGACTTCGACATTCTGTTACCGAGCCTTACAACATGAGCGAACCTGAGGACGACCGGAATTCCAATTGGAACAGAAACCAGAGATATTCTCAACAAATACTTTCTATGCAACCAACAGTTGAGGATGAGCATCCCGCACCGCCAGCTCCACCGGCTCATAGGAACAGTGCACCAACTTTGCACAACTATCGATCATCTACCAACCTCAATAGCTCTACTGATATGCGAGCATACGCTGCCCAGCGACATAGAATGAGCATCGCAGAAAATAGCCCTCACGGCTCACCATTGGCTCATTCGCCATACGGCAACCAAGGATCACCGCATCATGGTTCCCCTCAAGCTCATCCATCTCCAAATCCTCCATATCAACCGAATCCGCGCATGTCTCGAGACATGGTACCACAACAACACTCCCCGCAAACTTCACCCCTCGCCTACCAACGACCACAATACAATCCATCTGAGACAATACCATCCCCGCTCTCACTGCACGAACGAGAAGCCACTCCAAATTCCGTTCCGCTCATCAAACCTCGTCCCATCTCGCCCTCCTCCCAAGCCTCACCCATCCCGGCACCTTTACGCCACTCTCAGCCTCCGCCGTCCACATACTCAACACCCACCCGTAAATCCATCTCTCCACACCCCACCCCACCCGGCCCCACCGCCGTCACTCCCCACTCAAGCAACAGCACCCCCTTCTCCCCTGACTCCTTCGACGCCTTCAATCCCAATCTCACTACCCACCACTCCCCCTCCCCGTCTCAAAATTCACAACAACCTCATACCACCATCTCTCCCACAGTCACTTCCCCCAACGAACCAATCATCACTCCAACCGGCCAGCTCGTCCACCCCTCCGACCACCTCCCATCCACAACCTGGGCTCCAGAACCCGACCGCAAAGGTCCCCGCGCCGCCTCCGAGCTCGGCGCCGAACGCCGGCGCGACAGGCCCAGCCCACGTGGGGCCCAGCCGATGATCACGGTGCGCGCGAAGATCGGCGGTGGCGGCGGGGGTGCGGGGACCAGCGTGCCCGTGAGCGTAGTAGCTCGCAAACAAGGGGGAGAGGTGCTGGGGGTGCGGCCGAATCCGCCGCCAGCGCCGCATACCACGACGAGTGATGGGATGTTGGGAGCCGGGAGAGGAGCGGATGGGAGGAATCGGCTGGTGAAGAAGAAGCTTTCGCGTGCCGCGATCGCGGACGGGAATGGAGAGGCGCCCGTGCCGATGCCGAGTTATGAGAACTTTGCGCATCACCCTGCGTCGGGATACGATGGCTATCCTCCGCAGCCGCAGAGTCACGAGCAGCATGCGCCGCAACACGATGCTTCCGTGTATGCGAATCCTTATCCGGCGAGCAATGCAATAGTGGGCTATAGGGGCGCTGCGGCAGCGGCGCCACCGGTGCCGGCGAAGATTCCGTTACAGGCGTCGTATGTGGAAGTGCCGCCGACGATGGGGGGGTATGGCGCGCAAGATGCAGAGATGATGGCGCTGAGTGAGGAGATGAAGAGGATTGATATTGGGCCGAGTCCTGGGAGTGGGGGAAGGAGGGCGAGAGGACGGTGGGGGTAAAGCGCAGATTTGCTTGAATCTGGTGCGAGGACAAGTTGATGTAGAATAAAGAGCAAGAGATTGCTTGGTGGCGCAAACACGGAGGCATGTGGACTGTAATGTAGAGGATTACATGTTCCTGGCGTTATTGGAAGACGGACGGGGGAACGGGGATTTGGTCAACGGCCTCTATAACGGCCTCTTGGAATTGGGCCTGAAGTGATAGATGTCTCTTGCGTGTTATATGATTAACGTGTTAGTGCACACTTTGCGCTCCGTAACTATTAACCATAGTCCGGAAAATGTTCCCCCTTACCTGCAAAATCTAAGGAGCAGGAAATTTCATAACCAAGAAACAGTGGAATTTGGTGATTAGTAAGCCATGTTGAGGTCTGGCTTCATATCTAAGTCTCATATCGTTTTCGTCCCTTTCACAGCTTCCCATGACAATAGCTCATTTTACATTTAGCTCATCATATGCTCCTGCCATGGTGATGTCCGCTATTCCTTGGCCTCGTGGAAGGAGCCCTACTCCCAGTCTTTACGAGACCTGCAATGAAAAACCACTCTCCGATGTCTCGTCTCTGAGTATATGTTTGCTCTGTACGTTGAGCCAATGACAACATCTCAGAAACCTAAACGCGCTCCGGCACATAAGGCGCCGTTCGCGCATTTCTTAAAGGTTCTCGTTTGGCGAGCCTTCGTGTTTGGAATCGCTAATGCGTACCTGGCATGCTCTTCAGCTTCGCTAGAACGACAGTCTCGTGCGGGGCGGATGCAGTGACGCAAAGCCACACATAAGCAGAAAGCGAGAGCATTCATAAACAGTGTCTTGTTGTGAATACATCACTATGTCTTTGGAAGATACGAGTCTGTCAAAGATTAAACGATTCATCATGTCATCGAACGGGGTGAAAGCAGTGGGTCCCGATTTGGCAGATATAAACATCAAGAAATGGGACGTTGACGACAAGCAATTCATCCTCTGGTCACCGCCGCGCCAGCCTGGAGGGCGACAGCAACGGTCGATAATGATCGAACAGGACCTCATGAAGCTCCGCAGTCAGAGGATCGCAGAAACTCATAATTCTCTTACGTGGATCCATATTCCTGTCGATGACCGTGCAATAAGCGAGGTACAGTAACGAGGAGGATCAAGGCGTTGCCTGACTCAACTGTAACGTGAGAAGTGCAATAACGTCTCCTTGCAGAAGGTCCTACGATGCCTTACCGAAGATACCCAGTTCCATGTGCTCACTGGTGAAGAATACTGGTCGAACCTTGAGCGGGGAAACTTTGATACGGACTGCAGGGGAAATTCTAAAGCGACCCGTTACATGGATCCCACAGGGTTCAAACTGTATTTTGGTTGGTCGAATTACTCCCTGAGAATGCACTATTGACTCAACTCAAAGACATGCCCGATCCTCCCAAGTTGCCAGAACAAGATCTCGAGGCCGATGTCTCACGACAACGAAAATGGCAAGAAATGGGAGATGAAAGAGATCCAAGAAGCAAGCCGCATGTGGAGAACACGATTCTCTATGTAGGACGTCATTTCGGATTTTGAAAGTTTGCTGATACAAAGCAATAGATGCCTTATGTTCACTGGGAATATGTGAGTGAAGGTAGAAATCCTACAGCCCAGGACAGCGATACGGTTCATCACCGCAGGACTCTCGATGAAGCTGGCTATCCATATGCATCTATTGAAGACCTCCGAAAAAGGAACTTTGATCAGGTAATGACCAGGCACTCAAATAATGAAGTGCGGATGATGGTCGATCAGCTCTGGATCTGGGTTTTAGATGAATGTAAATATGTCCTGACCAGTTCTGTACCGGTGTCTGTCTGACTGGGCTGGTCTTGACCATGGATAGATACGCTTATTACGTGTTTCCCTGAATCTCCCAGGACACACTATGAGGGCGACAAATGCAGCTTCCAGCATCTGCAGTGTTTAGCGAAGGAGCGGGCTGTGAAGAGACAGGGGAACCTCAGTGCGACATACATGATGGTTCATGTAGTTCGTCAATGCTATAGTATCTTCTTGAGCCGTCAACGTGGTTCTACAAATTTGCGATACTTGGATGTATATGGGACCTCCATTGCTCGACAGGTAAGATTGAATATTAGCGAAGCCATCACTAAGTCTGAATGATACCAGCGAATTGAAGCAAGTCGACTCTTCGAATGCTTAACGCCCATAGACAACAAAAGCCTAATATCCACAAACATTAAGAACTTCTTCGGCAAAAGAGAGCTTCAGAAGGATATTCAAGCTATTAGGATCATCCGCGATATCCAAGAAGAACTTCGTATCCTAATCATGATTCTGGATCAGCAATCCAATGCCCTTCGAGGTACTAAGCACAGGAATTACGAACATTACAAATACTCGATTAGCTGGGAGAAAGTTCTTGATAATGGAAAGGTAGCTTTGCAAGTGCTTGATCAGCAAGCGAAAGACGTCGATGACATGGTGAGCCAGACTTTCAAGTCTTGGATCTGCTAACCGCTAATCTCAACAGTTATCTAAGACTCTAGAATTGAAACAGACTCAGCTCAGCATGCGGCAGAATGAAATTGTGCTGGTGTTTACCATCGTGACAATCATCTACGTAGGCCTCAATTGACTTTTCGAAAGCTTCATCAAGCTAATAGAGCACTCTGTAGCTCCCTCTTGGCTTTCTGAGCTCCATCTTTGGTATGAATGCAGCGGAACTGAATGGTGGCTCTCTTAGCATAGGCATCGTCTTTGCGTATATGAGTAAGTACGTGACGCTCCACTCTGGTTTCAGCATATCTGACGTGTTCATGCCCATCTAGTACCAATCAGCCGAGTCTTAATATCAATCGCTCTCGCTCCCGCATTTGCTTCCACTCTCAGGAGCTCTTGGAGTCAACGTACCAGCGATGGTACGGACGGCAAAAGCGGCATGGAAGGCAACAGCAGTAGGAATAGCATCCCAGGGGACTCTAAGGTCTAGCTCAGGCGCCAACTCTGGGTTTGAACCTAGCTGGTGTTGCGCTCTGACTTTGAAGCTGGACGAATTATGAGCTCTTCGATGACACGTTTCTCGGTCTACTCTCATGGTGTACTCGTCTCATCGCTTCCAATATTCCTTTGCTTCGGAAATTACGTCGAATTATTATTATACTTGTTTGCAAATTTTATGGGTCTGTGGAGCTTTTTGCATTGAACCTACTGCTTTCTTAACGTTGACCCGTGACCCTCATGATCGACAGCTTTGGTGGCCAGAAACCTTAGAGTAGTAAGCGATTTTCATTATTTACATCTGCTACGTTATTTTTGACGTAGCATTAGGATTATGCCCCTGCGAGGATAGATGATTTAATTGTAAGACGGCAACTCTTTGAGGGAGTGTTGTCGATAATCAGCCCGAATTGTCCGAGGCGATAAAAATTCTGCTAAGCGATGTACATGTGAAGAAGAGAAACTTCGGCACGATGGCCAACATCATCTCTTTAACAAACAAGGAGCTTAATTAGTAGAAGCACATTTATGGGCAGAAGGGTAAGGCTCGTAACTGTCCGAACCTCCAACCTAAATATAGCTCGGTCGGCCATAGGCAGCTGGCTTGACAGTTGTTTTCCGTTACTACGGAGCTAGATATTCGTTCATCAGCAATACTATTTCATCTTGTCGTTCCAAATCAGCTGCCTTGACATCTGTAAGAAACAACAAGTTCGGCTTCAAGAATTCCAAGCACGTTTCATTCCTGTGGTGGCTGCCTTTGGAGCCTAGGTAGTACCAGCAACGTATTTTTGTCAAGGATCGGCCGTCACAAAATTACATCTTTCTAAAGTGAACTACGGGCTTCTAGATGTCTGCGAAAACACTGTTCAGCGAAAATTCCACATCCAGATCCAGATCCAAGTCCAGGTGTAGATCCAGGTCCAAGAGGGCCCTCAAAACTAGGCTCCTCATTACTAGTTCCTAGCGGAGTCAAGCAAACATGGAACTTGATTCGAATCTTACTATGCAGCGAGATACTGATTTCACAATCGGCGACGTCATAGGTACTCCTACTCAGGGCGGTTGTAGGGCGATCCCGCACGTTACGCAGACAGTATACTCCGATCTGCGATTTATCGAGGTTCCTCCTGCTCAAACTAGTGTCAACAGCGAGAACTCTCCCGTCTGCATAGTGTCCGAAAAAGGCTCGCATCGTGATGAAGTCAACTATGTGGCCGTCTCCTATTGTTGGGATTCATTCATCCAGTACAAATCTGCGACCGGCACAGAACCTGCAGTCTTGGTTGAGCAGAAAGGTATCCGTCGCCCACCTCGATGTCCTGAAGATGTCTTACTTCGCGCAATCGCTTTTGCTCGCTTCCATAACATGTCGCTACTGTGGATTGACCAAGAGTGCGTGGATCAGGGTGACAAGGAGGATGTGGAGAACCATTTACACTCTAATCATATGATATTCAGCCAAGCAAAGCGCACAATTGGATTGCTCACTTTCATGGTGTCCACTTGGGAACAGGTCAAGGGCGTGTTATACGTCAGCGCCCTTGGCGAGTCTTTAGTCGTAGAACAAAGCCATGATGCTCCAGACATTGCATACATGACTCGTCTATTGCGTGCTATAGCCAAAGACCGGTGGTTTTCGAGGAGTTGGGTCCTTCAGGAACGGCAGTCAGCCCACCACAATATATATCTACTCTTTCCCATTTCGCGGCAGATGCAACAGAAGTTTAACGCTATTGATGGTAAGACCTCAACAAGACAATCCCTGGGAGTACCTTATTCATATCTCAAGAAAGTTGCTGGGCTTTGGTATCATAGTCTCAGTAGAGTCGAAGCAGAAGCAGCACGTTCTTTGCTCATGACATTGCACCAGGCCGCTCAGGGCATAGCAGCCCCTGAGTTTATCGGCGAGTCTCTCGACATGCTGATTCAGAATCTCGAACTTGGATGTGCGCCAAGTGAGACGACGGTTCCACACGGTGGATTTTTAGTGAAGAAATATTTTCAGGAACTCGAGAAATGTGACAATCACATCGTATCCGACCGTATAGCAATACTTTCAAACCTTGTCGATTTTCAAACACGTTTCAAAACATTCGCTTTTGGCAGCTACAGCTTTTCAATCCTAGCGCTCCTCCATGAAAATAGATATTTGCCTTCTATCATCATACACCGAAGGGGGGATCATGCAAATCGCTCTCCTTGGATTAAAAATGTGACTTTGCTTCATTTGATCAAAAGCTATGAAATTCTAAAAGACTTTGCATGCAGAGGATACAAGATAAGGTCATCGGAATTGAAGACTGTTCAGGAAATTGTAAGCCGCAGCTGTGGCGACTTCTGTCTCAAATTCATCCGAGACGCTTTCCACGAATTTCCCAGCCAAAACAACAAATCCATGTCGGAGCATCTAGATGCTGTCATTATTGATAACCTCTATTCTGCAAGCATTATACCGCTGAATGCAACAATTGGTGAGATTCTCCAAGGCATCGTCAGATTTGACAATAGAGAAAATACAATGGAAGACGTCGCTCAGGGAGAGTCGATGGTCGAGTACGGGTTCCGATCGGGTCAGTTTGACGTTGAAATAGAATACGTTGCTTTCGCTGGCTCTTTTCGATGGAGCGCTGAATTTGTCGAGCAGTTTCTCAAGTGACACAGATGAAACCCAAGGCAAACTTCCCTGGCTGGAATCACGGGAGATCTAATCGCCTGCTCTTGATTCTTCTAATATGAGAATGCAAGGATGATTGTATTGAGATGATTTTTCCATGAGTTTTGTGCTGTAATTGAAGTATGTACGTATAAGCTATATCTACACTAATTACTGACTCACATATTTCGCTCATCAGTAAATATACACGATTGTATGCCAAGGTCGATGCCTTGGAAATTTACCAAGGATACCCTGGGCAACCACTCCGTCAATCAATATCCATCATACATGCAGGCACGATTCATGATGCCTTTCTACTCGCAGCGGATTGAATTGCGCCGACCAAACCGCTCATATTGACCGCCGACGTGGCCGCTCCAGCTTTAGCATCTGCAGTCGTCGTCGTCACAGGAGCCACCACAGTCGTGGACGTTGTTGGAGTCGCACTGCTCACAGACGCCGAACTCGACGTCACCGTCGACAACGTCGTCGGCGCAGCCACCGAACTCGAACTCGAGCTCGAACTCGCACCAGGCGCGCTTGCCTTCAGCGGCGCCCCGGCATACCTCACCAACAGACTGTCCATCACCTCCAACGCGCTCATCTGCTGCCCGGCCCCAGTCTCGCCATCGAACCCGCCCCACCACCACCGCGTCCCGCAGCTCGCATTGCCCAGCCCCGTGCAGCTCTCGGCGGCCGCCATGGCCGACGCCTCGAGCAGCGGCGCCACGCTGCCCTCGATCGCGGGCGCCACCACGCTGGCCTTGGCGAGCCAGCGCGCGAGAAAGCCCTTGAACGCGAACTGGTCGACGTCGCAGGTGCCGGCCTTCTCGCACGCCGCCTCGAACATGACGTCGGTCGTGTTTGCGAAGGGGCTGAAGTAGGTGGCCGCGGAGCCGTTGACGATGCCCTGGGTGTGCGCGAGCCATTCTGCGGCGGAGGGGGACGAGGTGGCCATGGAGATGTTGGCCATGGCGGCGGTGCCGTAGACGAACATTCCAACGTTGTATGTCCATTGGTCGTGGTCGAGCGAGGTGCAGTTCTGCGTGTCGTCGGTGCCGTCGTAGATGGCGTAGTCGCCGGCGATGTCGACGAGCCCGATGGCTGTGGTCCAGTCCCAGACTTTGGTGGCCCAGTCGGTGTAGGTGGTGTTGCCGGTGTAGCGGGCGAGGCGTGCGGCGAGCTGGAAGAGGCCGCCGTTGGAGATGGAGTTTTTGTAGTTGAGCCCGTTGACGTTGGAAGCGTAGATTTGCCAGGTCAGACCGCCGTTGCAGGTTGATGTGTTCCAGCGCGAGGCCAGGTCGTTGAAAACGTTGGCGGCGATTTGAGACCAGCTGGGGAGAGGGGAGGGAGGGTCGGGGAAGCCGTATTCAGCAGCGGTCATGGCGTTGACACCCCAGAAGGATTGGTCATCGTTGCCAGTATCAAAGATCTGATCTTGCATAATAAAGTCGTTGTTGGGCCCGAGTTGAGCGGTGAGAGCGGTCATGGTTTCGTTGAGGTAGGTCGTGTCGCCCTGGAAATGTTGTCAGATTCTTCCAGTCCGTTTGATTTTCTTGCTACTCCTGCTATTTGTTGTTGTCTTCAAAACGTACAGTGTATTTCCAGTAATCAAGCATCGCTCCCCACATGGCTCCACTCTCCCACCAGTAATATGGTGGATTTACTAGCAATCCAACTTGTCCTAAATCGCTATTCATGCTGTTGTTGTAATATGAAAGCAGCCCGTGAGCTGCCGTTTTCGCTGCCAGGCGAATAGATGCTGTATTCTCGATTACTTTGAGCCCTATGAATGAACAAGGGACTTGGAGGGCATACCGTCATCGCTAACATTGAGTGGTATGCCAGCAGCATATTGCACGCCGGTTGCAACAGCCAAAACAAATGTAGAGATCGTAAAAACCATTGTATCGGTCGTGTAATGAGCAGACTTGAAACCGAAAAGAGTCAAAATGTAAAGGGAGGTTCTCCGTAAGTAGTTACAGACCAACGGTCATATTCCCATCAATGGGGTAATGGAATTGGATAAAAGGAGTGTACAAGAAAAGATTGAGCAGCAAAATGCACAATAAGGAGCGATTCAAGTGACGAGCGGAGAAAAAGAGTGTATAGAGAGTAAGGTGGGTTCACATGGTCGGCGTGAGGTTGCAAGTGTTTTTTTGGTGAGCGACACCTTCCCAAACCTCCTAGTGCGTCCGGTGGGTGTGAATACGCTTTAACGAACAAGCGAATGTCCAGAATGCATGTCCGCAACCCGAGGTGCGATTGCTGACTTTAGCCGGTTGCATCTGAGCCAACAGCATCCTCTTGCTGATTCTCACCCTCCCTCCGGTCCGACAAAGCTCCAAAGCTTGTCCCCTCTCCTCCGAAGCCGCGCGGTATGACCCATGTCAACGCCTGCGGTGGGGAGGACAGATTTGGTGTGGGTGACGATGCAGGCACAGACAGGAACGCGGGCGGGAAAGGGGAACAGCCTCTCATAGAGAGATCTTGAGGGTTAGAGGAGGGGCGTGAAACAGGGGCCCGAAACAACGAAGCGAAAACAGTTGAAACGAATCAAGCGAAATAGATGATTTGCCACCAGAGTGGGGGTGGTGTTCGCGCTCTATTCTGAATCTGGCCGGATGCCGATCGACCGCTACAGTGTTGTGGAGAAGTCTTGCATGGCAGCTTATGATTGGATGACAATTGGATCAGGAGTGCAATTGATATTGCATGGACTATCTTGCATTTGGACTTGTTGAAGCAATGCTACCTCTACAAATCAAAATGACTTTCTTCTGCCTACTCAATAACTGGAATTGTAGCAGGAATACCAAAAACTACGAATAACGCATCTCGACGCTTTCCACGCTCGATACAAATGAAATGCAGTAAGAGTCCGCGTAGAGCCGAGATGCTTTGACAGTGAAAAGTCAAAACGCCTCTATCCATTTCAGTGATTGAAGAAAAAAAAAAGGCCCAAAGAATTTTCCTCCTGTTTGAATTCCATCAAGAAGATTGTGCACCATCCACCGAACTGCCACTGAGACCCGCAGATCCAGGCGAAACCACTGGAGGCTGTACTGAAGGTGGAAGTAGATTTTCTGGAAGCTTGATCCCTGGTGGCGCTTGGGGTGATTCATCAAGCTTATCTGGTAATTTTTCACCTTTCAGAATCTTTTCGACTTCGTCCTTGGTAAGAGTCTCATATTCAACGAGTGCCTTGGCGAGGGTATCGAGCTCTTTCCTCTTCAACGTCAAGAGCTTCAACACCCGCTCACGGCTTTCCTCGATGAGATTTCGCATTTCATTCTCAATCTTTTGTTTCGTCTCAGATGACAGGCGATCGTAATCGCTGGCCAAATCAACATTACCCAAATCGTCTGACATGCCAAATCGAGCAATCATACTAAAAGCAACGGCCGTTGCATTTTGAAGATCGCTAGAAGCACCACTGGTGACATTGCCTGCCCCAAAAATTATCTCTTCCGCTACTTTGCCACCAAGCGCACAGTCAATCTTGGCAATCAATTCGTTCTTGCTCATCGACACTCGGTCCAGCTCAGGAATGGTGAATGTGATCCCAAGAGCCTGCCCACGTGGTAAAACAGTGACCTTGTATAGTGGGTCACAGCTAGGATTGAAGAGCGCAACAAGCGCGTGGCCTCCTTCATGATAAGCAGTCATGACTTTGTCCTTTTGCTGTATCACAGCGCTCTTGCGTTCGGCACCCATCATGATCCTGTCGCGAGCCCAGTCAAAATCAACCATGTAGACTTTCTTAGCTTTGTTCTTGCTAGCACGGACGGCCGCTTGATTGACGACGTTTTCCAGGTCAGCACCAGAAAAGCCAGGGGTGTTGCGAGCAATAACTGTTGCATCAACATCTGTGCCTATCTGAACGTTGCGCATGTGGTGTTTGAGAATAGCAATTCGACCACGGACGTCTGGGAGAGGCACAACAATATTACGATCGAACCGTCCAGGACGCGTCAAGGCCTTGTCGAGAAGTTTCGGAAAGTTGGTTGCAGCCAAGAAAATGACTCCCGAGTTCTGATCGAAGCCGTCCAGGTCGGTCAACAGTTGGTTCAGGGTTTGCTTGGAATATGCTGCGTCACGCTCGTTACGCTTCCCTCCTACTGCATCGAGCTCATCAATAAACACAATTGCTGGTGCTTTTGCCTTTGCTGCATTGAACAAGTCTCGAACGCGCTTGGCACCGACGCCAACATAGACCTCATCAAATTCGGATCCAGACATGTAGAAGAATGGTACGCCAGCCTCGCCTGCTACAGCTCGAGCAAGAAGCGTCTTTCCAGTTCCAGGAGGTCCGACGAGTAAAACGCCCTTTGGTAATTTTCCGCCGAGGTTGTTGAATTTGTCCGGGGCTTTTAGAAATTCTACCAGTTCTTGCAATTCGTCCTTTGCCTCATCACATCCATGAACATCGCTGAAACGAGTAGTCTGTAGTTCAGGACGAGTCTCAGCATTCTGAGTACCACCAATCTTTTTGGCAATGCTAGTGGCCTCCACAAACATGGTGATTGCAACAAGAGTGAGATACGTGACGAGACCGAACCAGAGTAGAAATTTGACCCATTTAAAAATCGAGTTGCCGATAGATTCATCGACGACAACGTAGAGGGGAGAGTTCTTATCACCAGACCCGCCTCGTACCGTGCCGCTGCTGCCTCCACGGGCTCTCGCTGTGGCTGCTTGAGCAAGCGCAGACAGCTGCTCACCAGTGAGGTCTTTAGCCCCAGGCCCAGAAGTAGCTAGCTGTGAGGTCGATATGGCGGATCCACCTGCCGTCGCAGTCCGGTCAAGAGCACGTAGGTACATTTGCTCACACGCTGCATTGGATGCATATCGTCCATTCTGGTATCTCTCCACCACAATCTCTGGCATATTAGCCCGGAGAAGCGCAGAGTAAAAGGCATTTTGAGCAGTAGCACTTTGAGGATTATTGTTGGCCGTTTGTTCCAGGTGAGCGAGAAGATTGCGCGACGTAGTGCCGCCCAAAATTGTTCGACGTTGTGTCAAACCAAGTCCAACAGTGTGTGCCGGAGCCTGCAATTTTATCGAACCTATGCGCAAAGCAGTCGAATATGGGCGTGAGATGGGTCGGGAAAAGAAAGGAAGCGTTCTTGAGAGCGGGTTGCTGCGGTGGAGAGCATCTTGAGGAACTGTTTGAATTAGCACGATTTCAGTGACATTTTCTAGTCGAGTCTTACCAGCCCGGATCAAGCCAAAAACAGTGTGATTTCCCACGTCTCCCATCACGGGTGATTGGTGTTTCAACGAAGACAGATTTACATTTGTCATAAACTCCGGTAAAGATACAGAAGCGTCCTTTCAATATGAGAATTTAATTTCTTATTCGCTGGAGTCATACACACCTCTTGTTTGGGGGCATTCGTTTTCGTTGATATGGCTCTTGAATTACGTGATGTTGTTCCTCGGACGGCGGACACGTCGCGCCTCAAAGTCCGCCAGGGCGTGGAGAGAACAGAAGACATTGAAGGCCAGGCTTCGCTTGTCGCCGCTGCAATCGCCTAAAAGTTTTATGTAAGAGAGAGGCATAAGAAACGGTTGGAAAGTTGTCCGGCTACCTGAAGGTTGACTGGGGCCTGGAAGGCCATCATGTCGGACTTTCAACTTCCCCCCCAAGCCAAACGGCCGCGTGCGACGGATACGGATAGAACTCTAGCCAGTGAATGAAACGAGCGATAAATGACATGCGAAAAAATGGCAAGCAATGTTTATGGCCAGAGTGGCCGAGTTGAAGATGTCATCAAAGCGTATTAAGAATTGACGATGGCGAGGCGAGGCAAAAGTTCGGCGAGCGCGGCCGGAGTCACGTCACTCACGTGCTCAGAAGTCGAAAATGAAATCTTCTATAAACTTCTCAAATTGCCTTCTCTGGTGGTATTGAATTCCAAGTGTCATCTCATTTACTATCTTCGTCTTCAGTTCAAAGATGATGTCGAGCATATCTATACATGCAGCGGACGATAAGCAAGTCATAATGCTGCGTAAGTCTTAGGTCAACCTTTTACTTCCATTCTCATTGAAAGTTTACTCTCAACCACTCTCTAGATTTCTATAATCGCTGTCCCTGTAGATTTGATATTCTATTATACTGATCTGTGAGTACGGCTCTTCTAACCATATATATAATTATGGTATCTCGTCTCATTCATTTATCCTTGAGTTGATACATCAGAGTTACAAAGTAATAGCCCTACCTAGATACTCAAATTATACATCAATAGCTTGTCTTCCACTTGGACAGGCCACCAAATTCAAGTTCTTCCACCGCCACCTAATTGGCGATGACCTCCTCAGTCATCTGCAGCCGCTCCGAATAGTTGGTGAAGTATTATAGCGGTAGCAGGCGCAAGATGAATAATTAGTAGCATCATCAATCGCCAAGATTTGAGTGAATTGCTTCTGCTTTGCATTTGCTAGATGTTTTGTATTTTTTTCCAAAACTCTCACATCAACATGCTTTTGTGTATTCATCTATTCCAAAACAAATGCACAAAAGGAACGTAGTGTGAGTTAGAGTTCGAAGAACAGAATTGCAGTTTAGACTGAAGTACTTGACATGGACGTTACATATTGTAGAAGTTATTCGGTTTTTCAATGGACAAGTTGGATAGTAAGGGAAGCTAACAGGCGGCGTGGGGAAGCGCAAACTTTCACCTTCCCAATATGACTTGTATGACTTGTATGGCTTGTACATGTAAAAGCTCATGGTGGCAGCTAATGGAGACAAATCTTGAAATTTTCCGATACATTGCCTTGGCAGCAAACAAAGGTCAGCACTTTAATAAAGTAAGCGCATAAACCGGCTGGATCGAGTTGCTGTGAATATGTACGCGAGCGGATGAGGTGACGGGATGATCAAGATCAAAAAGCGGCAGACCCTGATAATCAAAGTTTTCTTGGCAAGGCTAGGCTCGACCAAGGCCATGGACATGACTTGTCCATGTCCTGCACGCCTGCAGAGAGTAGCAGTACATATAACAGGATGGCGTGGTCCCACATGCAAGTCAATGCAGCATTCACAACGCTGATTAGTAGCTTGACACCGGCAATTGCTCGTCCACATTTAAATTCTGACAGACGAGTGGAATGCAGGCTGTGATAAAAAAAAAAAGCGGGCAGATGGTAGGATGCTGGTGATGCCACCGACCAGCCACCAGCACACAGGGGAGAGAAGCGGGACCAGCCTCCCGGGGCAGAGTTGGAGCCAATTGATCTCGCAGGATGGAGCAAGTGCTTTGGTGGCAGACGAGCAGGATGCTGTAGTAGAGGCCGAAACGGTTCGAGCGGGCTGCAGGCTGCATTGGTGCTACTGTGCCTTTTCGTTGTCGTTGTCGACTTGGAGAGCCATCTGCCTCTCTCCGCCGCTCCCTCCGAGCCCATTCGTCCACTACCCCAACTCCCATCAATCATTCTTCATCTGATTATTCGCCCTCTGTAATTATCCAGCCTCGCTATTAACTTGGGCTGGAGGGGGACGTCTGTCCGGTCATCGCCCAGACCGAGGCGACCCGCTTCGGCACACGCCCAATCATTGTTGTCACAACAAGCCTAACCTTCAGCTTGGAGCAACGACATCGCCCCCGAAACCCTAGGTACGCCCCTCGCATGTGCGAAATGTTTCCATTTTGTCAAGTATTCCTGTAGCAAAAGAAAGCACACTCTTTCTTTTGCGCTACACTGTTCAGCTTCTGTTGTTGTTAACGTTGCTCCAACAGCTGTGTTGCGCCCCTCCTCACGTCTCCACATCTCTCCACTGCACCCAAACTGCCCTCCATGCCCGCAAGCCGGTGAATTCACGCCTTGCAACATGGGTGTCGACACCACCAAGCCTCCTCTCCCAGCTCCGACCGATGAGTCCACCATTAGTTCCCCCGGAAAACAAAGCTTCGTGCCAGATGATCTCGCCACCGATGTGTCGCGAATGACGGACAAGACTTCATACTCGATTCCTGAAGACGGCAGCCCAATCACCATTTCGACCAAGAAAATTGGAAATGATAGCCAAGCTCTCAGAAAGGGAAAACATCAGTCGCAAACTTCGCTTCTGATCGAGTATTTTGAAGGTGGAAAAGAAGGTGACAAACCCAAGTCCCGCCCCAGCGTCCGCGTCAAGGTCACCCCCTCTTCTGCACGAAAAGCATCGGCTGGCAGTGATCATATTCAAATCACCGAGACTGGCAAGAATCGGAAGCCCTCCTATACCCGTCGAATCTCGTTAGGTGCGAAGAACGAAAAGCTTCAGTTAGGAGTCCCAGAAGGCACCGAGGTTTCCTATTCTGATGAATCCAACATCCCTCCTGTCGAAGTTGAGGTCCTACACCATAATGGTAGCGAAATATCTGCGTCAAACGTCATCAGGGATGAACGTGGTATTCCAGCTGCTTCCGACATATCATCCATGCCACCAGATAGCATTCTCGAAGGAGGAGTCGCACCCATTAGCCATCAACGGCGACGGAGCAGAAGTGTCGAGCGAAGCGTTGATCCAAGTGATGATGGTACCCTAAAGGCTCCATCCAGGACTCGAAGTCGAAGCTTGAGTCGTGAACGAATCAAGAAGAGAGTAATGCAAGAACTTGCCGAGCGACCGAGAGAAATAAGAGAATCTAGTAGCAAGCACAAGCATCGAGGCGAACGGCCCAGTAGTAAAGATTATTCTCGCCACAGGTCGCATCGACACTCGAGAGATACCGATCCAATCAGCGGCGCTGAATCCAGTATACTCTCACCAAGCAATGTATCTGGAAGCGCTGTATCTGGAAGTCAACAATCGTACAAATCTAGCAATTCCGGCTCATCTATTACCAACCCTAAGCTACTGCATACAGTCGAAGATGCAATTCGGAGGCTTATCCTTCCGGAACTGAGTGCGTTGAAACAAGAACAAAAGGCCGAACATAACCGTCGAAGATTTGACCGCGATAGTCGAGACACGTACCCATCTACCAATCGAGATTCATATGCATCCGCAGGAACTGATGCCACTCGTGAAGATCCTGAACGTCGTCTATCTAAATCCTCGAGCGCTCCAAACGTCGCACGAAAGCCAAAAGTTGTTCTCAACCGCGATGAAGAAGACGCAGGTTTGGTCCTCTCCCATGGTGACTCTGTCAAAAGCAAGAAAGTGCGTCGATCCAGTCGCGAATCTACTTCGGAGAGGAGTCTCAATTCCCGGGATACTCAGGATACGGCAATTCACGATGAAAAAGTACATAGGAAAAGAAGCAAAGAATCTCACAGGCTTCGAGATGCAGCTGCCGCAGGCATTGCTGGCGGTGTTTTGACAGCAGCTGCATTGAGACATCACGACTCTCGAACAAGCTTGGACTCTTCCGGGAGGAAGAAAAAGAGACGGAGCAAGAGCAAAACTCGATCTCGGTCTCATAGTATAGCTGAGAGTGTGGAGGAGTTGCCGCGAAAAGATGATGTGCCACCAATGCCAATGAGAAGCGAGCAAGGCTCGGAACTAACTAGGGAATCCATCTTGTCCGCTGAAACGCAAAGACCACAATCTATGGATTCATCGAATGATGAACCCCTTATTCGAGAGGTTTCCAGGGGCTCAGTCAAAGAAGCCATGTCTCCTGCCTCTAGAACACCAACAAGAACACCGATTGCAGTTCCACGTAATACCAGCACTCAACATAGCAATACGTCTCGGGAAGACATCATTACTCGCGAGTCGAACTCTCCTCGTAACGTTTCTGCCAAATCCAAAATTGCTGGCTCAGCAGCCGCAGGTTTGGTCGGAGGCCTCGCAACAAAGCATATATACGACCAATTCAGCGGTGAACCAGAACCAATTACCCCACAAGAATATGCATCTCGACATTCCGAAAGAGCCGTAAGTCCCGTTCAAAGTGAAGTTAGCTATCACAAAGGCGAGGCAGAACGACGTGATCTCAACGACGGTGGTAGTCTATCTCGCCGAAGCATTTCGAATCTCTCCGCCCACTCAGCTGCTTCTTCCCCAAGCATGAAGCAAGCTCGTTCTCGCAGACGTCCAAGAGGCATCAATCTCGAAAGTGGATATGAAGTTTTGGGTGAGGACCAGATAGATGCCGAAGCTGGTACCCAGACACCTCGAGAGGATACTTACGACGACTGGTATGATCGTCAGCACGAAGAGAATGAACGAATTCGCCGGTCGATAGATAGCCCAAGTCAAAGAGATTCGTCCGTGGCCGATTACAAACGCATGACTACCTACACTGATGACAGTATCGACGCGGGCCAAGTGGATAGAGGTTCTGCCGAACAAGCTGTGCGTGAGATTGGAGCAAACCCCGACTACATTCACACTCCCCTTGCAGTCGAGTCTGCCGTCGCCTCACTCCATGATCCATCGTCTATTAGTGTTCGTTCTTCACAGTCAGGACCCTTGCTTAAGAGAGATGGGCCTTCCAATCAAGAGCTTACAATGGAAAAATCAGAGCGTGAAGTTGTTGATGATCAGGTCACACCTACTGCAGATGAGCGTTACAGTCCCAGCAAAGACCGTTGGGCTGCTCTTCGGGACCATGCACGTACCATTTCTGGAAAATCAACCGAGTCAGCAGAATGGAAACAGTCATTCAATGAAAGCCCCAAAGTCGAATTTGGTGCCAGTGGTTTACCTGATATTAACAATCCAATGCCTGAAATTGGCCACGGACTTGAAGATGGATCTGATATTAATACCAATCCTTCAATCATCCAAGGGCCCATTGGTGGTACTCCCGGCACAAGAGACACTTGGGGATACGACGATTCCCATTCGCCTGCTCAGATTTCTACGCCAGTTGGTCATCATGATGCACAGCAAGTTTCAATGCAACGTGGAAAAGCGTCGCTTTTACCTACAGTAGTTGCTGGAGCCGCCGCTGCTGGTGCTGGAGCACTAGTGGGCCACGAAATGGGCAAGACCAATCACGCTCAAGATCAGCGCGACATTCCCGAAGAAGCTTACGCCGAAGAAGATGAAGACGAGGAGATATACGAGAACTTGGGTCAGGATCCTTATCCCACAACAAGAAAATACATGCCATCAAGCCCTGAACAAAACAGAGACGAAGGCTACATGTCAGCCCGTTCTCCAAGAAACTATACACCTGAACCATACCGGAAAGGTTCGAAGCTACTTGATGATGATGGATTCCGTAGCCTTGACGATGGCATGGGCGTTGATGATCCATTCGCCGCTCCAAGACATGTACGCCATCTCAGTGGCAATTCTCATGGAATGGCATCACCTCTATATGATGCTGCTACGGGCAAAGGCATGGACAGTATCAAATCAAAGGATGTTGTCGCACTCATGGATCATCTCACTGTTCGAGATGCACAACGCAATGCGAGAGATACAGAGATCCTAGTTACTCTTGTGCGGAGTGCAGCTGAGATGCGAAACTCTTTTGAAGAGATGAAGAAATTCATTGCAGAACAAGATCGCATGATCATGGCAAATACGGACAAGGATGCCGATATAACAGTCCAAAAGGTCCTCGGGGGTCCACGACCTCAGCCCCTTGGTTCTTCTCGTACTCCCCGGAGAGCGACAGACGATGATGAAGATGTACAGACAAAGAGGAAAAACATCTTTAGGCGTGCATTAAAAGGCCTGAGCAGTAAAAGTTCCAATGATCTTTCTCGGATGGAGGGCATGCTTACGCAATTACTTACCGAAGTGGAAGAACTAAAGGCAAACCCAAATCTTGCATCGCAGCCATTAGCACGCGATCCAAGCCTCAATTCTTATGAAAACCTGCGTTCCGCTCCTGACCCTGGTTATGAACCCGAAGGTCAAGCTGGTACCAGTTCAACTGCAACAAACTCGGGTTATCTTTCCAACCATCCATCTCGGGAACGAAATATGCATTCTGGCTATGATGGCCGGCGAGGATCCCAACGTGTCAGTACCGTGATGGAGGGCGACGAAGATATAGAAGAAAACGAAGCTAATATGCTTGACAATGGATTCGAAAACACTGAGAGAATGTTAACCCCGACACAAGAGGCACGGCCAGGTAACAACTTGGCCTACGATAGTCCTACTCGGCAGGCGGCACAATTCCAAAGTGCACAAAGCAATGAA
The DNA here is from genome assembly GCA_021030915.1 of Astrothelium macrocarpum. Taxonomy (NCBI): domain Eukaryota; kingdom Fungi; phylum Ascomycota; class Dothideomycetes; order Trypetheliales; family Trypetheliaceae; genus Astrothelium; species Astrothelium macrocarpum. The sequence goes on from JAGEMR010000021.1 coordinate 128,611, forward strand.
AATACTCCAAGGACGGAAAGAAAGTCTAGCAAGCATCAGTCAAATACTTCCTCAATCTTTGGGGGCATACCAAGGATTTCGCGATGGTCCAAGACCACTGCCTCATCAGCTCCAGAGTATCGTCGTGACAGCCAAGACAAGAATCGTGCCGAATCTGAGCCGTCGCCTACAGGATCCAATGGAAACATACCCAGCCCATATGATGATGATTATGAAATCCATCCAGACGATCGTCTTGGCTCGCAAAACTCACTCCACGACCCTGCTGCAGAAGAGCATTATCAACAACAACAACAATACCAGCGCACTCGATCTCCTTTGGTTCCTCAGGAAGAGCTAGATTACGAAGATGAACTTCAGGTGGACGACCCGAAATATCAAGCCCACCGTGACTCCTTGAACTTGGAACATCCTCAGCCTCGGCCGCCCCCGACCAGCCGTCACCGAACCAATCTTGAAAGCCAAGCCTTTTCATTTGGAAATTCGCGAACCCCTGATGCCGATCTTCTCGGTTCCAATCCTTCCCTGAGTCTTGCTCGCAACAGGCTTAGCGGCGGTATGGTTAATATGAGTCCAATTCAAAGCGATGGCGGTTCTTCCAATGACAGTTACAACGCGCCCTCTCGTCCTAACAAAGCTCGCGATGATGGACCTCTTGTACCACAACAAGGAAACCAGCAAACTTCTTATGCAGCACAACAGCGTGCTCCAAAGATCGCGGTACAAGACAACAGCGGGTACAACTCGCGACCATACTATTCAAGTCCTCTGGGCAGTGGCACGCTTCTGGAACCGATCGAGGAAGTTCGCTACAGTCTCGAGAGCGATAGTGGCGCTCTCCGGGGCGGTGGCCGCGGCTATGATCCTCTCACTTCATCCAGTAATAGGTATCCAATGGTCGAGATTGGTGCCGACACGCCAGACTTACATCGTCAATTGAGTCCCGACCCAAGTGCGTCCCCTGGCCTTGGCGCCAAGGGAATGCCGGCTGGACAAAGAAAGATTACAGGACCCCGACCAATGGGGAGTCGAAGTCCTAGCTCAAAAGTGATAGGGAAGGAAGGAGCAGGAGTTCGAAAGATGAGATCAGGGCGTTTATCACAGGGTAGGTTTTCTATTTAGTTCGGATGAAGTTTGGAAGAAGCAAGACTGACATCAATCCACAGAATCATTCGGCGCTGCGAGCGGCGAGAGTGAGACTTTCTAGACATTTGAACGGCCGAGAAGATAGACTACGACTTTAAAGCATGTTATCATGGTCTTCGGCCCAATTCCCCCCTTGTGTTCCATTTTTCAATTTCACGGTGTTCTTTACTGGGCGAAATTCTGTTACTTGACGGCCCAAGCATCTTTAAAGACAACAATCAATTCTAATTAAATCAACGACCACGACTTCATGACCAGCGAGAGGCAGACAGAGAGACAAAAAGGGGATAGTTTGCTTCGTACCTTCTCCACTTTCTATTTAAATTTGATTGACGACCAGCTTTGAAGCTCCTGCCTCAAGCTACTCAACAAGTCACTTTTCACCACACATAGTCCGTGTATTCTAGCTTAGTCCAAGCCAAAACTCTTTCCATAGTTCTAAACCCATTACCTCACTTTTCCACCCACCCACCCCAAACCCCCCACCCATCCCTCAACAAACCTTCCAATCAGCAACAACAACCCACCCCCTCCCCCCAACTCCCACCCTCCACATCGGCGCTCTAACCTCCACCCCATCCCCCTCCCTCACCCCCCTCCCCTCCCCAGCAAGCAACACATCCACCCTCCCCGCACCGCCACCTCGCTCGCTCCCACGCACAACCACCATCCCCGTCCCGGCCCTCGCCTCCTCCACCCGCACCACCCTCGCCCCGCCGCTACGCCCAGCCCCGCTCTCGCCGGCCTCCACGACCCAGCTGCGCAGCGTGTCGGCGGCGCCGCCGGGCACGAAGCGCTGGCCCCGGCGGTGCGGCGAGAAGACCTCGGGCAGCGGATGCGCGTGCGTCGGGCTGCTGCTGGTCGGAGGGTTGGCGCGCGGGACGATGTATCGGCGCGGGGCTGCGGGGGTGAGTGATGTTGAGGGGGGCTGGTGGGGAGGGCGGAGGAAGGGGGATGCGTGGTGTGGGGTGGGGCGGGAGGTGGGGGATGGTGGTGCTGGTGCTGGTGCTGGTGGGTGGAGGCGGGGCCGTTTGTGTGGGAGGGGGGAGGGGAGGGAGGTGTCTGAGGTGGTGGTGGGAGAGGAGGAGGCGGGAGGTGAGGCGTGGGATTGCGGGGTTTGCGAGGGTTGCGAGAGGATTTGGTCGGTGGGAAGGATATCGTCGTTGTGGAGAATGGGCGGGTCAATGTCCTGAGAGGAGTCGTCGATGGTTTCGTTTGGGTGGGTAGAGGGTTGAGTCCAGAAGCGTGGGGTTGGTCGTGCGGGAGTTTGGGAGGGTGGTTGGGCGCGAGGAGTCGAGGGATTGGGAGGTCGTTGGGAGGGTTGGAGAGAGAATTTGGGGGCGCGGGAGAATTGTTGGCGGTTCGACATACTTTGATTTTTTGATATTGTGAGATGGGATCGGAATTGTGATGGGTTCGTGGAAGTTTTGGATGAAAGATGGGAGATGGGAGATGGAGCGATGTTAAACCTCAGCTTCTCTTTTTCGTGTCTACAAGGACGTAGGACCTCAGCAGTCAGCGAATCATTTCCAGTGCTCTAGACTATACGTGAGGTCAATGATATCAGTGAGGGTAGAGCTTTGTGGTACGTGACTTCACTGTATCGATGTTATTATGGCAGGAAAAAAATGTGTATCTCGAATGTCTCTTCTACCTGCAAATGCCTAAAACGTATGTAATAAATTATTCGAACGCAAGCCGAACATTCGCGATAAGATACTTGTGCCAAGTAAAGTAAAGACACTGAAGAAAATGCTGCCCACCCTGTCAAGCCAAGTTTTCAACTCGTGATTTCTTGGCAATGTTGATGGTTCATGGTTCTTCAGACTAAATGGCATCTCCGACATTGGCCTCAGGCAAACGACGTCATGCGGGGCGATTCGTGGGGCTTTGAGAACTTGTATGAGGAATTTGAAGTATGCTGTTTCTTACAATACCTACCTTAGCCATAGTTACGAATTAAACTACAGGACTTTTCGACAGCAGGTTCATACAAGGCTCCTGTCTTTGATTCTAGTTACCTATATGCCAACGTGTCAAACTTTGTAGACATGGTACAGGTCCCAAACTTCGAAAGGGTAGGCGTATCACGTAAAAATGGTCTCATCTCTATTGACAGTGACTACAGCTGGCCGTGATTGGCTGTGGTAGTATGGGTGGCGGTCTAGCTCAACTATTCGCCGAAAATGGTCTCCATGTTTCACTCAGTGATCCATCGGACCAAGCCATCAATTATATCACCGAGCAGGCCAAAAAGGCTGGTATCGATGGTCGTATACACAAACACAAAGGTTTCAGACTCCATTCAATCTTCAGCACCAAACCAACTTGATATCTTAGATTACAAGTCTCTATGCGGATCGCTTGGTAGCCCAAAGCTTTTCGTCTTTAGCCTTCCTCATGGAACCGTTGGAGATGCTGTCCTTGACGGACTCATGCCTTATCTCGAGAGAGGAGACATAATCCTAGACTGTGCTAATGAGCATTGGGAGAATACGGAAAGAAGACAAGGTAAGTGTGTCACGAAAGGGATTCGCTATATTGGCTGCGGAGTCTCGGGGGGTTATCAAGCTGCACGAAGGGGGCCAAGCATGTGTCCAGGGAGTGATGACGAAAGTTTGGAAATGGTTCTACCGTTGCTGAGAAAAGTGGCGGCAAAAGATGCAAAGGGAAGATCCTGTGTGGGAAAGGCTGGACTTGGCGGAGCCGGACATTATGTGAAAATGATCCATAATGGCATCGAGCACGGGATGATGAGTGCCATTTCCGAGGCATGGGCCATCATGGTCTGGGGATTGAGTATGAACAATGAAGAAGTTGGAGCAGAATTTGAAAAGTGGAACCGGCAAGGAGGTCTTGTAAGTCGAACATTCTGCAACCAAAGAAGTCGGATTCAGCGTGCTGTTGGTTTGTTATACTGACATCTTTTGTGGCGAGATAGCGCGGAACGTTCCTTGTTGATATAACCTCCAAGATCAGTAGTATGAAGGATCCGGAGAGGAATAACGAGTACGTGCTCAACACGGTCATGGATAAGGTCGTACAAGACATTTGCGGCGAAGAAGGCACAGGAGTCTGGTCTAATGAAGAGGCTGTAGCACAACACATTCCTGCATCTACATTAACCACTTCTCACTTTCTCCGTCTCGCGTCCGCTCAACGTGGTCAACGTGTTCGTGCAAAAGAAACCTCTGGTGGCGGCTGGCCGGCACAGACCCTTGACGTTCAGGATCAAGTACAGTTCCTGGAAGACCTTCGAATGGCTGTGTATACATCGTGCCTCGCGGCATTTGCTCAAGGTCTCAACATCATCGAAGCTGCGAATCAACAAAACAAATGGTGTGTCGACTACGCAGAGGTGCTTCAAATCTGGCGCGCAGGCTGCATTATCCAAGCGGACGGCATCGAAGAGCTGATTCAACCCATCATGGAAGGGTACAAAGAAAGCCGCAACAAAGCCGAATGGATGAATATGCTATTCCATCAGCATGTGGTAAAAGAGCTGAAATTGGGAATACAACCACTGAAGAGAGTAGTTCTGAAAGCAATCGAAGGCGATCATGTCATTCCCGCTCTCTTTTCGACATTGGACTACCTCAAATACTCCACGAGCGTAGGTAAGTATAAACGCCACATAGCTCTAACGACAAGGACTCAACATATGCTAATGTATTGAAGATCTCCCGACACAAATGACCGAGGCACAGCTCGATTTCTTTGGTAAACACATGTATGACAAGAAAGACGACCCCGAAACAGCAGATCCGATCATGGGCAAACACCATTTTGAGTGGAAGCCTGCTTAGACTAAGACTGCTTAGATTGCTCGTAAAGAGAATGGCGCGTACGTAGGATGGATGGATGCTGAATGTGTTTGTTAACAATACCAAGTCTTGAGAGGCATCACCTTGCTCCTGCTGCCTACGACTTAGGCCTTTGACAATCATCTTTAGAAGTAATCGAAGTAAATTAGATTCCAGAACTCTGAGCTGTACCAGAAGCTCGTTCTAACGTGGGCCAAAGGCAAGAGAAAAAAAAAAGGCTACAATGTAGTCCACGGATGGAGAGTTGAGCTGGAGCGCTGGAGCCGGAGCTGTAGACATAGATAAATCGATGCGCTTGGCTGACAGGCTGATGTCTCTTGGTAAAAGTATTATCGATTCCTTAAATACGTCGGTGTTGGGATGAGAGTTGACTTCCGTTGGAACGAGGTTCGAGCAAGTTCGCCGCCACGCTTATATAACGTCATTTCTACCTTATCCACCTCGGCCAAGAACCGCATTATCCTCGTCCTTTGCCTGAGCTCATCCATCTTCCTTTTATTCTCGCTAAGCTCTTGTTCTATCTACAAGACGATGGCATTCATCCTGAGGCGACCCTTCGCCGTCGCCTCGGCTCTCCGACAAGCTCCTAAAGTCTCTCAGCAAACCTTCCGTGCATTCCATCAAGCGCCACTGAGATCCAAACCCACCAACTTCTCTCCAGGCAGATCAACCGGTCTTGTTTCTTCATACTTTGCTGGTCGCAATGCCCTCCAGTCAGCATTCCACCGCAGCTACACAAATCAGTCGTCATCGATTCCTGGCGCTGGATCTGGCAACCTGACTCAAAGGCTCTTGTACGGTGGCGCCATCTTCGGCGGAACACTTGTTGCCATAAACCTCATCTTCAACCGTGAAACCCGCGAGGATGGAGGCATGCCACCGTTTGAGCGCTCTTACCTCAATGACACATTCTTACATACTGGACTTGGCATTGGCATCATCGGTCTCGCTGCGAGACAGTTTCATGTGAGCGGCTGGTCGTATAGACTGATGGCTTCAAACCCATGGCTTGTTCTCGGTCTTGGTCTGGTTGGATCTATTGGTACTATGATTGCAACTCGTGCAACTCCACCTGAAAAGTGAGATATCCCCATCATACCATTCCGCCGCGGTCAAGATTGCTGATTAGAAGTTTAGCTACGTTGCAAAGTACGGTCTCTGGACTGCCTTCAACCTCACTCAAGCCGCCCTTCTCGCGCCTCTTATGTTCATGCAACCTGCTATCCTTGCACGCGCGGGACTTTATACAATCGGTATGATGGGCTCCATCGCTTTCGTTGGCGCAACAGCCAAGCAAGAAAAGTACTTGTATCTTGGGGGGCCTTTGCTTGCGGGCGTCGCCATCGTTGCTCTTTCCGGTCTTGCTCCTCTTGTCATTCCTGCAACCGCTGCTAGAACGTTAATGTGGACGGAAAACATCTGGCTATATGGTGGCCTAGCAGTTTTCGGTGGCTTTACATTGTATGATGTACAAAAGATTTTGCATCATGCGCGAATGGCGGAGCGTGGGTTGATGAAGAAGGACACAGTCAACGAGAGTATCGCGCTGGAATTGGATTTCTTAAACATTTTCATTCGGATGGTTCAAATATTGGGAATGAGTGGCAACAGAAGGCGATGAGTAAAAACAAAATAGACAAAATGTGCTTATTCAGGGACTCTCGGAGAGCTTGTGACATCGGATACAGCAGGCTAGGGAGGCTGAGCGGTCGTGATTCAAACATGTTTCCAGCATCAACCAAATAGGTAGCTACTGAATTGAACAACAAACTCATCTTTTCACAATGTATTCTTTGGTAATTGTCTCTATCGTGAAATAACATTTTTCGGCTCTAATACCCTTATATAGTAATAGGAGAGAAACATTCGACCCGATCGTGATCACGCATTGGACACGAGGTGGCGGAGATGACAAGCAGTGCCATGCCATTAAAAAGTGAAAAGTCAGCCTGGAACGAATTCTGGAAAGGCGCGTAGATAAAGGAAAAACTCTGGGACTCGACGATCTATCTCCGACTTGCCTGAATGCTCTGCCGATCCTACAGCATCTTCGAAACTCTAGGACAAAAAGCTTGACTCGACCGCGAGACGGAGACGCTCGCTTGTAAGCAGAGCAGTCGTCTGATGTAGACCGCGAAGGTGCTGCTATCGCCATCACGGCCCCAAGGAGGAATTGTGAAGGGAGACTCGGTTTCTAGCTCGCGTCACGTCCTTGAATGGCCCTTCAGCCGAATTGGCCAAAGCATCTCGCTTTTCCACCAGCCACTACCAAAAGAAATATCGAGAACGGCAAGAAATGCATTCGGTTCTGTCTAAATGCTTCCGGAACCCCTCAACAGCATTTATCAGTATTGCCATGAAAAATATTTTTCAACCAGTTGTACGATAAGTCGGTTTGCTCAAAGTGGAGTTGAGGGTCTACTTGATATGTATGTGGCTACCTGGCGCCAGAGCTTCCTCACTGTAGATCCTGAGTTTTCCACATTCTTCTTACACATTTGTATCTCTCCAAGAAGACATGATCGGCGGACTTCATATTTCATGCTCTTAATGATTTAGGCGCTTCTTCAATATATTCTCAATTTATGCGACCATATATGTGGGCTTATGATTGCATTTCGTCCTGCGGTGCGGCCGCAGACTGACACATTGGAAAGGTATGCTAATAAAAGTTACGCTGATGGCAATGTTCGTTCCGGTACTTCTTGTTGCCCGCTCAGCGCGCGATGTTTGTTAGTGCATTCACTGCAGAAGATGCACTTCCCAGGAGACGAAGCTATGAGATGAATGATATCTTGTTCGACGCGCTCCACTGGCAGCTTCTTTGGCATCTGGCCCGCCTGATTTACTTCCCAAAAAAATCATTTAGATTTATTCTCTCTTGATCTGACCTCTTCGACTTCAATGCTATGCTCCATCTATTATAGTGGCCTACTACAAGTAGGATGTTGCTACCGATTCTATCTTGTTCTACCGAGCTCTCTACTATGCCATATTTATTGTTCTCGATTTTGCCTTCGTAGCCCATTTTCGCCGCGCCTTGTCTTCAGTTTATAAGATCGACGTATTTGAGGTGGTATTCGCAATTTCGCCTGTTTTGGATTCAAAGAGATGAGGCAAGTTCAACCGAAAGGAGTTTTCGACCGGTGAGCTGCAGACTGATTATGATCAACGGCACGGCGTGTGGTCCAAGTAAAGTAACATATTCACAATTTGCTCCAGTCTTGCAATCCAGTGCCGAGTTGCCATTTATCTCGATCTGACGAAACCCTGGCGTGATACAGGAGATGACGTTTAGAGACGTAGGATTTTATGTGTTTTGAGAAAGCTTGGAGAGTGTTCGGAAATGATCATTTTCCCGAAGATCGATTTCCACTGTTATTTTTGCCGGCCTAGTCACGAATGTCATTTGTGATATGCGTTAGCTATTCCGTGATTTGGCGTTAAGCTTGTTACGCTGAAAGTGTGCACAACGGCGATTGCATTTCTCATCTCAAAGATTGCTCGATCCAACGCGTGAATGAAGTCGGGATTGGCTGAAAATGCCAAGGCACGTGAGCATCGCTTGCTCGGTAGCAGCCGAAAGAATGATAGAATTCATGCAGGGTCATCAGGACGACATGCCTCCTGAAAGCTGGTTCACGCGTATAGAGGCGGCTGAAGGCCATCTTCATCTCGATGATTACGTTTGACATATGTCAAGCCCACCGAGCCTTCGAAACGGAGGAGAGCGGAAAGTCAAACCGTCTCTGCGGACACGGCAGCAACGGCACTTGCATGCTCGCACATGCTGACACAGCTCCAAGTGCTACAGTAGGGAATCCGAGTAGCCGGAATCATGCTAGTTTTTTACCGGTCGTGGTAACGGTCGACAGGGGAAGATGGATGCCCCATGCCGTCAAAGTATTGGCAATGCAGAACGCGGCGAATCAGATGAGGCGGAAGTTAACGTCGGCCACATTGGGAAGGATACGTCATGAAGGTAGAAAGGTCTGGTGGGCCAGATATTTTTAATTTGCCAGCAAAAACCATCCGTGGCCGCCATTGGAACAGTGCCAAGCAGGAAGCAGGAACGACGCGTAGTCGGACAGATTCTATGCAGTGTGCCCCATCGGCCGAGTTGAGGTTTTTTTTGTTCTTAACAAACCTTCTTCTCCTTTGTCCCTCTTTCATCCTCCCGCCACTTCCGTATTACACTCATCTAGCTTCGAGCTTCATTTACTTGTAGTCTCTAAGCCGAGGAGCCTCTTCATACGCTCGCTAGTAATATTTTTCTTTGCCTCCGTCATGTACACTTCTACTTTCCTGGCCCTCGCGGCATCACTTGGTAGTGTCTCTGCTGTTTACAAGGGCTTCAACTATGGCTCGACCTTTAGCAACAATGCCGCCAAGTTTCAGACTGATTACGAGAATGAATTCACCAATGCCTCAGCACTCGTTGGTACTTCAGGCTTCACCAGTGCTCGTCTGTACACCATGATTCAAGCCGGAACGACCAATACCACCATTGAGGCCATTCCAGCAGCAATCAACACAAATACAACTCTACTTCTCGGTTTGTGGGCTTCAGCTGGACAGGATGATTTTAACAATGAGCTTGCTGCCCTTTCCTCTGCCATCTCTCAATACGGTAGCTCCTTTGGCGATGTAGTCGCAGGTATCTCTGTTGGCAGCGAGGACCTCTACCGCATCTCTCCTACTGGCATTGAGAACATGTCTGGTGCAGGTGCTGATCCCGATGTCGTTGCCAATTTCATTAGCCAAGTTCGCAGTGCCATTGCCAACACTGTGCTTGCTTCCAAGCCTGTTGGTCATGTTGATACTTGGACTGCCTGGTAAGCTTACATATCAGTAAAATTCATCTGCTCATTCTAGTTACTAACCGGCTTCATCAGGGTCAACTCTTCCAACGACGCGGTCATCAGTGCATCCGATTTCATTGGTATGGATGCATACCCATATTACCAAACCACCATGGCCAACTCCATTGCAAACGGTAATGCCACTTTTTGGGATGCCTACGATGCCACTGTCGGTGCTGTCAACGGCAAGCCTGTCTGGATCACCGAAACTGGATGGCCTGTGTCTGGCCCGACGGAAAATCAGGCCATAGCTAACCTCACCAACGCCCAGACCTATTGGGATCAAGCCGGGTGCGCCGCATTTGGCAACATCAATACCTGGTGGTACACCCTACAAGATGCAGCCCCCGACACCCCAAGCCCAAGCTTTGGTATTGTTGGTTCGACATTGAGCACACAACCCCTCTTCAACTTGACTTGCCCTGCAGGGACCAATGGTGCCAATGATCAGAGCGTCTCATCTTCGAGCGACCCTGTGACTACAGGTACTGCGACTGCCATCTCTGGATCTGGTGCTTCTTCTGCGCCCATTGCCTCAAATACCCAGCCTGGACCAGAATCTGCCCCAGCCTCCGGCACTGCGTCTTCCGCACCTACATCCGTATCTGGCTCCGGCTCCAGCTCCGGGTCTGGTTCCGGTTCCGGGTCAGGGTCAGGGTCAGGGTCAGGGTCAGGGTCAGGGTCAGGGTCTGGGTCTGGATCAAGTACTTCTGATGACTATACGACCGAGGTGGTCACTTATACTACCACCGTATGTCCTACGTCGATTTCTACGTATACAAGTAATGGTGTTGTCACCTCTGCAGTCGTGACCCTCACAGAAACTTCGCAAGCGACTACCCAGACTGCCGTCCCTGTTAGCGGTTCTTCTAGCAATGCTGCTCCAGCTCCTTCATCATCCAGTGGCTCTTCATTACCAGCCTGTCCTGCCAACCTCAACGGTCCTTATGAGTACCCCCACCTTATCATCCCAATCGACAGCACGCAGCCCGACACTGCGCTTGGCACATCTTATAATGGCACTGTGAGCGCTACCGTCTCTTCCATTTTCAATTTCGATATCCCTGCTACGGATGCTGGCAAGACCTGTTCCTTGACCTTCCTCCTCCCGGAAGCATCTCAGCTCGATACTTCAAACTATGAACTCAGCGGTAGCGGCGGAATCCAGGTTAGCATATTGACAGCCCCTGCTACTGCCGGCACAACCTATGCGAATGCACCTGCTGCTCAGAGTGTTGTTGGAAGCGTCGACAACGTCCAGTCTGGTGGAGCGCATCACATCTCCAGCGACAACTGCCCAGCAGGAACGCGGGTGGGGTTTGAGGTCAAGGCGACCGGCACTTTGAGTCTCAATTACTTCCAGGATTATAACCTACCCGGTATCGGTCTTTACGTCACCGTTTGCTAATTAATAATGCTCAAAAAATGGAGAAGCATCAGAACAATCATGGAAATCTAGGAACTATCTTATCGGCAACGATGGGTTCACGATATGGCGTAATCTTGAGCGATGAAGCTCGTTAATGTAATCATAGAAACTAATCTTCAAAGGTGTATGAAGAAATCAGATGGGTTTTAGGCTTCTTGTAGATACATTCTCTATACCAACACCGTTCGCTTCTTGTTAAGCCGACTGTTCATGATGTGACTTGTCCGTATTAACGTAATCTAAGTTTGTTAATCCTTGCACAAACATGGTTTTCGGGGGGTTTTTGGGTTCTTGATTTTTTACATGATGGCATTTTGAAATGCCATGTTTTGATGATGCGATTTGGGGGCAGGCGTCATCGAGCTAGCGATGCTGATAAGATTAAATGCCATGCCAGCGCCACATCGTCGCGCCCTCCAATCGCGCAACGTACGGCTGCCTTGGACAGATTTCCGTGCGTCAACGCGTCATGATTGACCTGACGCCGATAGTGATCTTATCCGAAGATCCTTGGTAGAAAAATATGTTTCAGTCCCTTTTGATACAATTGCTCATGCCCTAGAACTACTTTGTATCAAATACGAAATAGATTTTCCTCGGACTTCCCTCCATAAAAATGTGCGGTATTAGCTGTGTAGTCGTGTTGCGAGATGGTCAATACGAAAAAGACAAGTTTTCGTCACAGAACGATGTCAGTCTAGAGGATCGGCTTGACACGAGTCTCGAGTACATCCGCCATCGCGGTCCCGACGCCACAGGCAAATGGATCTCGCAGGACAAACGCATTGGTGCGCTTTCCAGAAGCGCATCATAGCCTGATTTTTCAAATTTTCGAGTGCTAACAATCTGAAGCACTCGGTCATGTTCGGCTCGCCATTAATGATCTCTCCCCAGCTGGCGAACAACCATTCCACGACTCCGACTCTACCATTCATGCTGTTGTGAACGGCGAGCTCTATGACCATGATCGCATTCGTGAAGAGCTTTCGCAAAAGACAAAATTTAAATTCAAATCAACAAGCGACTGCGAAATTGTGATCGCGCTTTACAAACAATACGGACTTTCTTTCTTGGAGCATTTGCGAGGTGAATTTGCAGTTTGTCTGTACGACTCTACCACCCAGCTTTTTGTCGCGGCAAGAGATCGTTACGGTATCAAGCCTTTGTTCTGGACAGTTCAGAATGGGAGACTATTAATAGCAGCAGAAGCTAAAGCCTTTTTACCGTTCGGATGGACGCCAGAGTGGGATGTTAAGAGCCTTGCCGATGCCGGGTGGAACAATGATGGCCGGACTCTCTTTAAAGGTGTACAAAAAGTGAGACCAGGTCACTATCTGATATGTCAAAGTTTTGAACATACTGAGCAAAGGACGTACTGGGATCTGGAGTACTCGGACAAGGTACGTCGTTTGACGACTTTTGATTCCGAGAATTGAATACGGCCTTATCTTTGCCATAATTATCAATATACTAGCTGACAGGAACTGACAGAGACTTAAAGAAACACGTTCAATAGAAGAGATGGTCGAGAATGTCAGGAATTACCTACTCGAGTCCGTCAGACTACGTCTTCGAGCTGATGTGCCAGTTGGCGTCTACCTCAGTGGAGGCATTGACTCGTCAACCATTGCTGGTATGGTGACGCATCTGATACGAGAGCGAGGAGAAAGGATGGGGAATAGCAAAGAAACAGAAAAGGTTAGCTGTTTCAGTATCGCTTTCGACGAAGACAGTGGCTTCGATGAGTCTTGTTCGCCTCCCTATATGAAACAAACCCTTCGATAGCACAGCTAATACAGACTAGCTATTGCCAATCGAACTGCAGATTTTCTCGGCGTGAAATACTACAAGAAGCATATGAATGAGACCGAGCTGGCGAAGCGTTTCGAGGACGCTACTTGGCACTGCGAACATCACTATCCTGATCTTAATTATATCGGAAAGTTTGCTCTCTCGGAGTTGCCGAGAGAATATGGCTTCAAGGTTGTCTTGACAGGTATATCTGGCCCCTACTTTCACAGCAAATGAGGATCCCTGATTGACCACAAGTTCCCTCACTCTAAACTACAAACAATCAAAGCTAAGCCGGTTAACATGCTTCGACTAACGGATATTTAGGCGAAGGGGCAGACGAGCATTTCTCAGGCTATCCGATGTACTTGCCAGACTATCTCCGCGAAACTGATCCCTCCATTTCAGTTCCTTCGTTTACAAACTCGATCCGCAAAGAACAGTTCGAGCGAGCCGAGCGCGATCTAGTAGACTACTACACGTCTATCGGGGCACACATGTCCAACTCCACGGACACGATCCCTCGGCGAATGCTCAACAGGATATCCACGCCATCCTCAATGACTGCATTCCGCATCGATTCACTATTCGCTCCTTGGACTGGCAAACAATACGGCAATGCTCAGCCCGAGACCACAATTGCAAACAGCGTTGATGGACGCGTCCGTTCACTCATCACGCAGACTTGGCATCCCCTGCACAGTGCGCAGTATGTCTGGACAAAGGGCCACCTAGCAAATTTGTTTCTCAGCTGTTTGGGCGACCGCACAGAGATGGCGCATAGCATCGAAGCACGGACGCCATTTCTCGACCACAAACTGACCGAATACGTCAACAGATTGCCCCCGAGCGTTAAGGTGCGCTGGATTGCACAGGTAGATCTCGAAAATGGTGAAACGAGAGGTGGGCAGGCGGGTCAGCAAGGAGAGTTTGTGGAAAAATGGATTTTGAGGGAAGCTGCGAAACCCTTTATAACTAACGAGCTTTATAAGCGTAAAAAACACGTAAGGCCACCATCCTTTGCTCAGATGGCTACGATGAAATCAATTTCGTTAATATCTCTATAGCCTTACTCAGCACCCACCACGTATCCTGAGAATGGTCCTCTTCACCAGCTTTTACAGCGCTTAATCACGAAACAAAAGGTAGAAGCGCTAGGTTTTGTAGATTGGGAAAAGACAAAGGACTTGGTTCATCGAGCATTTGTGGATAAGGAGGCTTTGTCAATGCGATTTGCCTTTTCAATAGCACAGTGGGTTGTTTTGAGCCAGCGTTTTGGGGTAAGGAGAGCACAGCTAGACTCTTAGACTAATAGAAAATCCATCGACACCTGCTGAGCTGCAGAAGAATTCGGGAGGTCCTCAGCGGAATTGAATTACTCAGCTACATGGAATAATTGATAAAAATACATGAGTGAAACTAGTATATCAAGTTATCAATGGGGCTTCCCTCAACTTGTGAAAGCATAAAGCAGTCACCAAACCACAATCATGCGCTCTCGTAATTAATGAATTGGTCGAACAACTCATCGTAAGACTCGTTGGTACTTAAACAAGCCTGGGGGTCTCCCGAACCATCTTGGGGGGTGTTGTCTGGTGGGTGATTGGATTGTTGATATGGGCTAGGAAGGAGGCCCGTGTTGGAATTAGATGGTGGACCATTAGTGTTGGATGATAGTCTGGGGGCCACCCCGTAAGGGAGGCTCGTAATATGAGAGGAGGCCGAATGCACGTTGGTATTTTGTGAGGGTGCCAGATTGGAGGAAGTTTGGCTGTCGTGATCACGGGAAGCCCCAGCGTTGGCGTTGTGGGAGGATCCGCCGTTATTTTCACGACCTAGAGCCTGTTCCAATAATTAGCCTCTCGCAGATCGTAAATGATATTGTTATCCTTACAGCCTGCTCCCAACACTTGCTGCAGGGTCCTGGGACTGGTTCGTTACGAAGAAGGTACATCAACAATAGGTTTAACATGTCATCACGGCATTTATGACATGTTGTCCTTCGGTAACGGGTAGCCAGGCAACTGGGACAGACTTGTGCGAGATTTGCACAGTGCTGTGGAGCTAATGGGTCTCCGCACTCGAGGCAAGTGTATTGTGGTGCCATGTCGGAAGTTGATTGTCGTGGACGAATGTGCTGGTCTGCTCGCTTTGGTTGTGTCAAAGATCAAGTGGAGCAACGCTACAGTCGCCGTATGCTGACAATACAACTTCGAGTGGTCAACTCGCCGGAGCTTGGAACCGTGCTGGAGGAAATCCCGTGAGAGGCAACGACGGAAATGGATCTGTGCTCAGGAAGGTTCAGCCTGTCGAGCCTCGTGATCGAAAGATTCCGAAATGAAGGAGGCTGAACCGACGCCCAAGACCCACGCAGAAAGCTTGTTACGGAAGCCAACGTGTGAGGAGCAACACCACTTCCTGTCAGCATGCTTGTCCCACAGCCTTCCCCACTATGGAAGCCCTTCGCTTGGCCTCTATTCCCAATCTTTTTCCCTCACACCCCAGTGATAGATCCTCCTCCGATGCGATGAAGCAGCGTCGACACCATTATAGATGGAGCTGCGTTCATCCTCTTGGACTGCACAGACAGTGAGTTATGTTTTAGATGCGCTCGAGAAGTAAGATAAGCACCTCGTATTTTCTTCCACGGCAGTCTTGACGGTACAGAAGAGATGTCTCAAGCTGTGCTGATTCTTCCGAGCCAGGACATCGCGTTGAAGGTGCATCGAATGCGAGCACATACGGTCAGCTTGGCGTTTCCGCGGTGACCTATTCTTTGCTCGATGTCCATGTGCAGTCTTCTCCGAATGCCATGGGGGCAGTCTGTCCTCGACGTCGTAAACTTTCTGATGCCAACACAGGCTTCTTTCCTGATCCAATCCGAAAATTCAACCGCCCACCAGACAACACCCCCCAAGATGGTTCGGGAGACCCCCAGGCTCGTTTAAGTACCAACGAGTCTTACGATGATTTGTTCGACCAATTCCAACGCTAAACCTTCCATATCCAAGCAGGATGACGACCGGTAAACGTCACTCAACAACTTTCCGATCCATAAAAACATAGAACAGCGGTTTTGGTCACAAATGATAGACCATTCTTCGGGACCAGAAGTCGAGCCATTCTCACAGAACGACAGTTTTTTGCAACGGTCATTGGGACCTCGAAAACAACACCACCACATTTCGAAGACTTAGACTAGGCACGGAGGCATTGGTAGAGAACAAAAGCCTGAAATTGGCCTCGAATGTTGGGTCCTTGACGAATGATGACGTTGTGGGAGCTTCCAAGGACTTGCCACCGTTAATCGACTCACATTCGATCTGAGGCTCGCCGGTTTGGCTACAGTTCTTTCATTACGTCTTGGCAATGCATAGCCTTCGTGCTTTTAAGAAAGCTTCGCTAATTCTCTTTTTGATGTGCAGAACCTCCCAACGCAGTGTGGCAATCGGTATTTACAAACCGTCAATTATGTTGACAGACAATAGACCGCCACATGATCAAGTCAATGTGAACGAGTGGTGTTGGGCTTCTATTGTCCTACGGCTTGCGTTTTCAATCTTGGAGGCATTCTATGCTCTCATGGTGTTCTCCTTAGAAGTGAGCCGAAGATCAAGCGTCGAAAGGCACATCTCATAGAATAACGTCATGGGCAAGATTTTCCATCGGCGTTACTACTCTGAGATACATTTCAAAGCAATTGTTGGAGGGATATACATTTTGCTTGTATGTGATGTTGAACAAACAAATACGACTACGCATGACAATCGTATTATGACTTCTTCATAGAGAATACAATACCTTGAATTGCCGGAATCGATTCCGTCACTCCATCTCATTCTACGTCCATTGTTTTGGTGACTGGGCTGATTGGCATCGCCCTGGTTTTGGTTAGACTGATTGGCATCGCCCTCATTCTCGTTTGGCTGGCTGTTATTCCCCTCAAAGCCGCACGACCGGCTGCCGCTGGGTTGGTCATGCCGATTCGAGTATTGGTAGATTTAATTTCACCAGGCCGCATGACCCTAACTTGTGTACCGTCAGGCCATATACGACCAACCCGTGTGGCGCTGCAGGAGCTGCCGATGATCAAGTTCACCGTTCAGATTATGCGCTGATCAACGGTCGATGTGCTGTGCACATGATGAGACACAGGGGCTCGAAATTGGCAGCGACTTGATATTGCTCACACGAGTCTAGCTGGGCCGCGTAATTCCTGGTGACCCTGCCTCTTGCTGATCTGCAAACCCTTTAAACATATAAATGGTCATAGTCCCCGACCCCCTTCCAAGGATTCTGACTCTCTCTCCAAAGGCACATAACACGGATTGACTATACCATTTCAATATGAACGGTCACTCAGATCAGCGTACGTTTGAAGTCGTTTTCGAGAAAGATCATGCACTGATAATCTTGTAGACCAGCAAAATGGGAATCAGCCAGGAGATACACAGTCTGGCCACACTCATGTAAGTAGTATTGATTCAACAGCAACCCAATCTGACGACGACCAGCCAAATCAGAACCAGGGCGGTGCCAACCAGCCCAGCCAAAACCAGGGCGGTGCCAATCAGCCCAATCACCAAAACAATGGACGTAGAGTGAGAAGGAGTGACGGAATCGATTCTGACAATTCAAGGTATCGTATTCTCCATGAAGCTGGTGTTCACGTTCACACCTCTAACAGACTTGAATAGCAATGTATCAAGGCCGCGACTCCACTCCCCGCCTCCCCCAGGACGCGTGGATTATCCAAATCCGCATGACTATCTCCCCAGAGGCCAAACAAATGGGGACCGACAAAACAATAGTCAAAAGGAAGGGGGATAAAAACTCAGGTTGAATGACCTGAAAGTGGGACTTTCATTGCCACCCCAAAGAAGGACAAGTTTATGAACCGGTAGAGCTAGTCCAAGGCGGTTCAAACCGGAATTTTATAGCTTCTTCAGCGATGCGCTTAGAAACTCCGGCATAACATAGAGAAGTTCGTTCATGTCGATGTCTGCATTGCAGTAAAAGACGGCTAGTTGGATTGTGACGACTTTCGATCTTAGATATCAGTGGCCTTCAAATTGCAATGTCCGTTCTTAGTGCATCGAGCTTTTGTCTCTAGCCCTTATAAAAATCTGATACTCGTCTCACTCAACCTGAGCTTCTAACCCCGTCCCTTTTGACTATCATCTTATCAAATCCCATTTCCTTAGCCTCTCAGAGAAGGAGATGCAGATTTGGATAATCATCGCACCCTAGGGAGGCAGGAAGCGAGGCTGCTGCCTCGAACGGCACATCATCGTAGCTTGCTAGCGCAGCTTGGAACACTGTGACTGATAGAATCAAACGCGTGCACGGCCGCTCGTTGCTTCCCGCCTGATGGCTGTATCACCAAGTTTGCTGCACGTCGCTTGTCCGCGACCCGCTCGTCTCCGGTGAACCTTGTTACACTGGCAGACCTTTTGGAGATTTGTACCACAATTGAACCTTGTCTGCGGATCGATCGAATGTTCGGCAACCTGGATAAGCACCATCGACTTTCTTGAGCGGTATGCTTGTGGAGCTGGTTGTTTGCAACCCCCAAGTTCGACGGGCGCAACGGAGTCAAACATTGTGGTCACAACCATTTCTTCTCTCGCCTGGTCAACGAACTTGACGCTCATTCCAATGATGAGAGCCATTATAATGAGCAAAGTCTTTGAATTGTCAAGGTGCGTCGGCTGTTAAGCGCTGGCATTTTGCTTCCACTGTGTGAGTCCTCCAGCCTCATCGTACATGATGAATCAATCCCGCAGCTGCGTTGAGATAGGAACCTTGGCAGGTTATCCAAGTGCGGTGTTTACAATGCCTTTCTCTGACGGAAAGTTCTTTCCTCCCGGTCGTTCCAGCGCGCGTACAGATTCTACAGAACGCTGGTCCGGCTACGCTACAGGCTTTCCCAAAATTGAGAGAACCACGCAATCCCGAGGTATGTTGCTCACTCTGCTCGCATTCGAATCACCAGAACCCTGATTAAGCCGTCATGATGAGTTTTTTACCACAGAATGGGTAAAAGCATGTTGAAATATTTTGTCGATCTGAACGCAGCTTCGAGTTGCCGGCATTGCGTAACTGATCTTCTTTGCTTGCGCAGCTGACTTTCGCCAGGGCATCGAAGTCGAAAATTACTGGGAAAAGAGCAGATCCAGGCACTTCAAATCATGTCCTTGAATCCACTCTGTTGGCTTTGTAGGAGCCGACTGCGAGTATCTTCAGAAGCATCTAAAGAGAAATCGAAAAGCCGCTTGACACAAACAGCAGGTCTCCTCCGCGGACTCCGTTTACCTGGGGCAGGACGCTCCTTTCGAATCCTTCGAATCCTATCGTAAACCCAATGGATTTGCAAATCGTCGGCTTGTCTTGAGATGCACAGTCTGTAGGGTATCATTGGCCTGGCGGACTTCTACCTGGTAAGCAACTTCACGAGACATATTTGAGAGGCTTCCTCAAGACACCGTGCCCTTTCGTGATGAATCGCCCTTTCAAGGGCCATTCTGTTTGAGCCTTTATGATGAATATAGCATCTTCTCAATGACCATATCATAACTCTGATTTAGTAGTTTCTGAACCCAGATCAAGGGAGACCATGTTCAATACACACCACTGATTGACTGCATTTCCCGTAGGACTCATAATATCGATTTCGCGGTATTGGAAAAGACTTACAATAAGCGAATCGGCAAGGCTTTGACTTCATTACAAACGACGCCCGCTTGAGTTACCGATCTAGCCTGTCTTGAGTTCGTCGACATTGTGGCTCGCAGACCCAATCTTTGCTTACTTAATACTGCCGGTAAGTTACCAACCCGCATAGTGGCGAAAGACTGACTGAAATGCCACATTAGACAAAGAACGACTCCACTCTTCGCAATCTTGACTATGAAGATAAATAATTTGCGCTGATGAAAGAGAAGAGCCACCATGGACAGATGAATTGTGGCAGAAAAAAGGTGGATCGATCGAGGCACATAATCCTCCAAGTGGTTCTGGCTTGCAGCATCCCTGTTTATTCAGCTGCATCATGGACCTTGCGAGAGGCTATGCATAGCTGAACGAGTCGTGGTGAGATGTAGACTACTCTCATGCTGTACTGCTATCTGGTTGCTTCTTGGCCCAGCATTGCAGTGGATGGACTTCGCGACAGGAGAACACTACATCAGTAGCTCAGTTCATAGAATATTCTAAGGGACTAATATTTCCAAAGAACGGAACGATAGGCATTTTGAATCACGTAGCAATAGCGACGCCGATGGCTCGCAAGTGGCACGAGCCGCCAACTTGACCCCAAATACGATGAATTTGCAATCTCATGGCCTCCTGACTTCCTCTCAGCCCGAGTATCAATCGATCAGCGCGTGATTCTGCTCTGGAGGTGGATGAACCAAATCTTCGTTTCAAACCAGAACTGGGACATCCAGAAGACCTATCAAACCCCAAGAATCATGGATTCTACCTGTCTCGAGTAGCAGAAGCAGCAGCACTGGAAGTTTGGCAAGGACTCGGATTCCAACACTATTCTCAAACCAAAGTGACTCGGGTACGATCCAGGACAAATCATGTCCATATGGCTTCGTATAAGTCCACTACTTTGGATTTGAGTTAAGACGGAACCCCAAATTCTGTAGGCTTAACGTTGCTTCAGAAGTAGATCTATAGGATTACAATGCCAAGCCATCTGTAACGGGAGACGTGCCCATGAAAGCCTCCCTGCAAAGTCTTCAAATAGCTCTCCAATATCCAGTCAATGACTCCAGGGCTTCTCTATTGTTGGGATGATGTCACCCCCGTTTAGCCGCTCTGTGATGATCGTTTGCCTGGTAACCGATGCGGACTACTTTGATTACTCCTGGTGACCCTGCAACTTGAACAGGCCAAAGCTTCGGATCCGATGCTTTTGCCGCATCATATTCTGCTCACATCTACTTTGACTTAATCCTCTCCCAACATTAACCCCAGAGCTATCCGTAGTAAAGACACTGCCATCGGGTTCCATAGGATCTGCCGTAAGATTCCATCCAAAATAAGCAGGAGTCCAGCAGCAAAACCATGAATCCTCGCCGGGGTCGATAGTTACAATAGCCCTTAGGTAACTGAACTCACTACAACGATACCAACCGCGAATGGTTGTCACAAGCCTCGCGCAATACATCGCTGCCATGACTTCATTGTGCATAACGTGGTAGCAGGAGTTTGCGCTAGACTGAACATGACTCGTTGGACAATTGAAAATGGGCTCCCGTTTCTCAACAACCTCGTCCAAAGGCCCACTTATCAAACATGCATCTCACCAGCTGTGATAGGAAGTATAGCATTTGGGTAGCCTTGCATTGTGCATGACTCGCAAGGATTTCGAAAAAGAGTTCGTGCTTTTCGATCAACCAATTTATAATCCCGCGCGTCAAACATGCATTTCACCAGCTATAATAGGAGGCACCTTGTGTCATGTTGGAGCCGAGTTCACATTTGAGCGGAGGGAAGACGTAGCTTCCACAAAAGTCTCCATAGAAACCTGAAATCAATATGGGCTGCTCTGTAGCTCGACGACCAGCAGTGTCAGACGGTGGATCAGTAATCCGATGCACACAAAAACCAGATCTGAGCTAATGGCTGGCTGTTGTGATTGACCGCAGAGCAGATACGGTATGACCAGTGTGGCAGTCAAGGGGGTGGACATAACTTTGAGTGATACCCAGTGAATCCATTGCGTAAGTTCATCACGCTCTGCTTCAGAGTGAAGGCGATGGTCAGGGGGGAGGGAGCACGGAGCACCCAGCCTCGCGAATCCCAGGTATAAGGGCAAAGCTGTATCAGCGGCTGCCTCTGCCCTTTCACTTCTTGCTCCACCATCTCTGCCCCATCATTCAACAACGTTCAGGCGTCGACGATAGACATGCTTGCTCGATCTTACTGACCTAATCTCGCTCCGACGACGCTCGTCGCTATCTTGAGGGATCCCAAAAGATAGCCACAGCGTTGTCGTCGACGTCGAAGCTCGGTCAGCGAAGATACGTACACAGATCGGTCGCACCACATCTTTTTCATCATCCACCAACGCAAAGGCTTCGACGATAGGCCTGCTTGCTTGATTTACTTGACTTGGTATCGCTCTGCTGATGCTCATGACTGTCTTCGGGATACTGAGACAGCCACAGCGTCGTCGTTGATGCGGACGTCGGGTCGGCAAAGACGCTGGGATAGATCGGTCGCACGCCACCTTCAACAACTTCACCACGCCATCATGGTAATGACAGTAAGTACACTCCAGCTCCACTGCTTGATCTTGCCGTACTTGTCGCTGCTTTGAAAGGCCTACGGCGATGATGACGATAATCTTCGGCGACGAAATTGATGCCGCCGCTTCGAAAAGGCTTGGCCAGCCTAGCATCGAGTCATCGTGAAACTCAGGTGCAAGTATATCCATCCTGCCCATCTTCCCAGTGTCAAGAGTATACGCATCAATACCATCGGTAGCCACCAGCAATGGTAGCATTGCGGTTGGTAGTTAACATTCAGCGACTCTGTTGCTGACTCTGGCGCTTAGATCGGTCGCCACAACCGCCAGCCTTCTTTACTCCTTTGCTCTTTTCCTCCCTCCACCGACGACTCCATACAATCCACACAACAGTCGAATGGTACTTCGTTTTAGGTAAGATAAATACCATGGCCTCAACGAGTCTAGAGATGGCACGG
Organism: Astrothelium macrocarpum; assembly: GCA_021030915.1. NCBI lineage: Eukaryota > Fungi > Ascomycota > Dothideomycetes > Trypetheliales > Trypetheliaceae > Astrothelium > Astrothelium macrocarpum. The sequence continues at coordinate 151,383 of JAGEMR010000021.1, forward strand.
TCGCTGATGGCCGAACTAATCTTTCGCCAGTGATCTCACCCTTGGGAATCCGATCTTGAACCAGTATAACCAACGCGGGACAATGGTCACAATACAGGATGGGTTCTGATTTCACTTTGCTCTCTTGTAATCCTCTGCGCGCACCTCTGTGCCCTGTTGTCAAATTTCGCTTTCATTTAGATAGACCATGGAGAGCGCAGCGGGGACCATACGGACATGTCATTGCTTCTTTTCTCTTCTTTCTCTTGCTTTCATCCACTGCCCCAACCTCCGTGCCCTGTTGACGATTCCTATTGTCATGCAGAAGGATCATGGAGAGGGCAGTCGGACCCACATGGGGCTTTCTTCATCATTCCCTTTCCCTCTCTTCTTTTCATCCACTGACCGCGTCTCTGTGTGCCCTGCTGAGACTTCTCACTATCAGTCAGAACATGGAGAGGTCGGCTGGACCCACATGGGGTTTTCTTTATGTCTCTTGTTTTCTCTCTCTTGGTTTGTCTTTCTTCTTTCCATCCGCCGTACCGCGGCTCTGTGTACCTTGCTGGTGCCAATATCAGTCGGGATATGGAGAGGTCGGCTGGACCCACAAGGGGCTTTCTTTATGTCTCGTCTTTCCCTTTTTTGTAGCGTTTCTTTTGTGTTGCTTCTTTGGCTTTTCTTCTTTTCATCTTTGACTGCGTCTCCGTATGCCCTACTGGCACTTGCCATGGCGAGTCAGAACTTGAAGAGGCCGGCTGGACCCACCAGGGGCTTTATGTTTGTTCCTTTCTCTCTTCTGCTGTGTTTCTTCTTTTGCCTCTCTTACTTTCATCCACTGACCGCGACTCTGTGCGCCCTGCTGGTGCCACTATCAGTCAGAACATAGAGAGGTCGGCCGGACCCACAGGGGGACTTTGTTTATGTCTGTTGTTTTCTCTTCCTCTTTTTTTTTTTTTTTTGCCTTTCTTCTTTTCATCCGCCGTACCGCGACTCTATGTGCCTTGCTGGTGCCACTATCAGTCAGAACATGGGGAGGTCGGCTGGACCCACAGGGGGACTTTCTCTATATCTCTTGATTTCACTCTCTTGTTTTTTGCCTTTCTCCTTTCCATCCACTGTGCCGTGACTCTATGTGGCACTCTGTCCAGGCAATGTCAGGCGTCGCTCATAGAGAGGACAGTTGGACCCACATGGGGAAACAATCCACTGCATCGCTGATCCAGACCAGTTGGACCCATTAGGGGGTTGCTTTTCTTTTCTTTCTGCTTTTCTGGTTTTGTCCATCTCTTCTTTCTATCCGCTGTAACGCGACTCTGTGTGGCACTCTGTCCAAACAATGTCAGACGTCGCTCATAGAGAGGACAGTTGGGCCCACACTGGGAAGACACATCTGTTTTTGTATCCTATGTACCTCCATCTGTGCCCTGCTGCTAAGTCCCGGCTTACAGACGTGGAACACAGACCTTGATGGAGAGGACATTTGGACCCACATGGGGACGCATACGCTCTTTCTTTTTCTTTCTTTTTCTTTTTTGGGAGGGGGGTCCTTGGAAGGGTGTGGCCTGCTCCGGAACACAGTTGACTTTTGAACCGATGCGCGGACCCCTCACTTGCTTCTTTTGTTCTCCTTTCTCATCAATGCCCTTGCTCATCTCCTTCTGTTGTTTCTTACTCAGTTACGATGGACTGTAGCTGATACCCATGCTCTCGATAGGCGAGGACTTATTCGAATTCCCAGTAGCCACAAGCATAGCAGTATCAGAGACAACTGCGGGGCGACCAAGCCAGATGGGTGATATATCTTTGTTTCTCTCTTATTGATGCTTAGCGGTAGAGCTTTGGAGGATGTTGATCGGCTTATTTTCTTTCTTCCATCCACTGCCGGTTGACAAGCCCTATGGAATGTACGGCAGCCGGACCCACATGGGGTTTCTCGTTCTCCTTAGCTCCCGCTTCTTGCTATTTTTGTACTTGTATTCATCCACTGCTGGTTGTCACACCCTATGGAATGCACGGCAGCCGGACCCGCATGGGGTTTCTTCTTCTCCTTAGTTCCCACTTCTTGTATACTTGTATTCATCCACTGCTGGTTGTCACACCCTATGGAATGCACGGCAGCCGGACCCGCATGGGGTTTCTTCTTCTCCTTAGTTCCCACTTCTTGTATACTTGTATTCATCCACTGCTGGTTGTCACACCCTATGGAATGCACGGCGGCTGGACCCGCACGGGGTTTCTTTTTGTCCTTCACTTCCTTTCCTTGTTATTTTTTCCTATATGTTGAATCCACACAGCTACGACGGACTGTGGCTGACACCCTCATTTTCTCGCAGATCAAGCCCCTCTTATCGAGCCACTGGTGTTTGCAACCAAAGCGGAAATGGCTCGATTGAGAAAAGGGCAAACCTTTGGGATGGGTTCTTGCACACATTATCTCCCTTTTCTTGAATTCACTGCAGATCTCCTTGAACTATCGCAGAAACTTCGAGGGCGCTTATCGCCTGCTGGGCCCTTACAGGGAGCTGCTGTCTGTTCCCAATTCTGATTCCTCTTCCAGGTCTGTACTTGGCTCGTGATGGGCGTTGAGCAGTCGTTGGGATTGGAATCCAAGGGAAGCTGCTATTTCATTCTTCTTCATTCACCGTCGGTAGCTGCTCTTGACTTGTAATTGGGCATGGGCCATTATCGAGGGTTGAACCCACATGGGGAGAAAGTATTTCTTATTTCCTTGTTATCCACTGTCGATAGCTGCTCCTGGCCCGCCACTAGTCATGAGTCGTTGTCGAGGGTTAGACCCACACGGGGAGCCCGTCACTTATTTCCCTCGCATTCATGTTACTCGACCGCTCTCATTTCAAAATGTTTTTGGACAGCCATTGGGAGATTAGACCCACATTGAGGCCATTTGCCTCTTCCATTTAGCAACAGTGAATTATTGCTGACACCCAATGTTTACCGCAAGTCAAGATTTTTGTCAGGTCTCTATGTTTGTGATAGCAGTGACAGCAGCAATGGCAATTACATTCGAGATCATTGCAGCCGAACACGGTAGACACCCACACGCATTGTTTCATTGTTGTTCAATCCACTGTCCATGGCGTACTTGTGGGAGTATCTCGGCCGTAAGCGGTGGACTGTTGGGCCCATGCACAAAATTCTATCCTTATGATCTTTTCCTGTTCTTGATCCACTACTGATCCCCATGTGTCGGCGTTAGAGCCCTTTGGGACATTTGCCCGGCTCCGCTCAACAGTGACGAGCATTGCTGATCCCTCTCTTTATCGCAGGTCAGAGATGTCTGTAAGCTTCAGAGTTTTAGTAGACGTAGGACCAGCAACAAACAACCGTAGCGGGAACAAATGTAAGAGCCCTTGTCTTTTCTCATTTTCCTAATTCACTGACAGGACATCAATCTTGGCTTAAGCGTTCGCATGGGAGCTCCTCTATTTCTTGTTTCTTCTGTCTTTATGCCAGTCGCACTCAATAACAACGGACCTTTGTAGACACTCGTGCTCGCCTAGATCACGCCTGGCTTCGACCTTCAGGTTCCCTGTAGAACAACGGCTGCAGCTGGCCATAGCATGTAGAACTAATGCTGGTTCTCCTTTTTCTTTCTCATCCACTGTCAAAGAGCTGCTCTCTACCGAACAGTGGTCTGAATCAGCATTTGACTTTTGGACCCACACGGGGTTTCTGTTTTTGTCGGCAACAACAGAATGTTGCCGACGCCCAGTTTTACCGCAGATTGAAAGGATCCTTGCGTTGCTAGTAAGTAACCAGATGCAGCAGGCAGACTGAAAGGTGAGTGAATCCATGTGAATATCTTTAGTCCGTCAAGTTGCCCAAAGAGAGAGGAGCGGGCTAAAGTCGGAGCGATGAACCCAACCATGCCTTGTATTGATCGTCTTTTCTGCGTTGATTACTTTTTTTTCGAGGTCTCCGGTGCCACGCTGATACGACTCGTTTGCGATGAAGACAAATAGGATCCGATTTTAATCCCGTCAGCCGGGCCACAACTAGGTGGATTTCGATTCCCGCAAAAGATGGTGACGCAGTCGGTTCAAGACACAAAGGAACCAAGCAGTTCCATTTCTAGTTCTTGAAGCCTTTATTTCCCATCCGCACTCTCGATACTGCAACGACTCGTCACAAATCAATCTCGGCGAGATCATCTGGTTTTGTAGCGTAGCTCCAGAGAAAGGGTCTGCACCTATCCAGCATTGCAATGACAGCCAATCACTGTTGGGCTGGGAGCCATGCGGTCCTCAATTTTGTTCCCATCGACACGACAAGACAAGTAGATCTAAGTCATTGCGGCCGAAGTGCCCACTATGATCCAAGGTCGCCCGCTTTTCTTTCTCAATTTTACTTTTTCGTCTCTCACCCACATTTATGTCTAGGCATATGATGACTATCCTCGAAGAGCCCCTCAAGGTCAATGATGCTTCGGATGTGCGAGCATGTTGTGTAAACCTTCGACTTGTCTGATGCCCCAAATCTGTATGCTGAACCGAGAGTGTGGGTCCCTGTCGGAGTATCTTGGGTCGGGCGGGACGTAAAAGGAACTAAATCAAGAACCAGCCTGCCAGAATTTGATCAAGCGTCGAAGTCTGACACAGGGAAGCGCTGTGAGGTGCTTACACTCTACAACGCTACCCTGTGTCATTCCGGATGTCAACGATCTCGACCATGGCCCATAAGCTCAGTTGCTCACATTCATAACGTAAGTCCTGCAAATGTAGTATGGTGCTATTGTAAATAGGAAATGACCAGTTCAAGGCAATCATCAGCGGTTAGGACTAACATCCTCGGGATCGATAACGGACACCAAGAACACAGCGAGCTGGCCAGCTGCCATCATGAACAAGTACGCTTCGGCGAATGGTTGGTCCCTCCTGGTATATTATATTGAAGCGGAGAAAGTCTTTTGCGAACAGATATATCACCGATGATGAGACTTTGCAACAGTGTGAAGATATTCGGCAGGATGGGGTTTTGAGCAACAGATCCGTAGGATGCTAATCAATGAAATTTTCCGTTCCAGCTCCTGTACTTTGTCCAGCGGCAATGTTGTGTTCCAGCATTTTCGGCATGGGATGTGACTTCTGATCGTCCTTGTACGTGGAGAGTCCTTCCGGGAGCACGGCACTCAAAACCAAAAAAAAGAAGACAAAAAGAAGACAAAAAAAAAGCTATGACGTTCTTGCGGACTTTGTGAGAGGATGATGGACAGAGACGAAAGAGCTTCTCAACAATCTTGCGAACTTGTAAATTGGAAAAAATGAGAAATAGAACGATGAAATGGATATTCCTGCAAGAAACGAAGAAGGATGGATAATGAGGAGAAAGTTGATCAAAAAATTTCTGCAAGCCCGAAAACGAGATGAATGAGAAGTTTGCCTTTTGCTCTTGAGAACTAAAGCTGAGATAAGACTTCTTGATGAAATGAAATAGGACCTACCTCGTCTCAAAACTCAACGCAGGCTTGGCTTGAGAGTTTGAAACAATTCAGAACATGGATGGCAGAGTTGAAGTTCTCATCTCAAGTGGAGGTGTCGGAGCCTACGGAGAACCATCGGCAAAGCAGACAACCGTGTAAACTTTCCCTACCTCTAGCATCATGGTACGGCAGGCACGGCATGCGCAATGTCTGCCAATCGAACTTCGTCATCTAATCCAATTCATGGAGTAATGTTGGCCCTTTAGCCAATTCTGATCTGCCAGAATGATAGATCACGTGATTCTCCATGCTTCGACCGCTTTTCAGGGGTCTATCGAAACAAGGTCGTCTCTATGCGGTCCAATGACAGCACTTGCAGACGTCATGTCGTAAGCACCTGCCCCTTGTCGAGGGCAAGAATGTGGCCTTGACTTGGCATCCCCCCATTGTCGATAGTTAACCAGAATGGCCAGCCGATCCAGCTATGATCCCTTCCTGAAGGTTAGCCTAAGCTGATGTAGCTTAGTATACGTATAGCGATTGGAAGTTGTGGTGATGGGTGGATCGACATGTAATTCGACGGGAACGCGGGGGATGGGGGAGGATAGAGACCGATCAATATGATCTGCATGCTTGCCTAAAGAATGGCAGCAACAATTGCGCATGGCAGTGAGCCTATGCAAGGGGCGAGTTGGTTGACATCTGCCTTTCAATATCGTCCAAGACCAACAGCCAATCTTTCAAATAGGCTCCCCAATGACGAATATGCCTGGCTTTGACGCTTGTCCATGCAACTATCGACATGAACCATTGATGTATCTGATATGGGAAGTCTCCAGATCGATACTGACCGTATTGAGTCGATGCTTTAGGAAGCTGGCGTGATTATCCACTGCAGAACTCATGTTGTATTGTGCGCGTAGGTGGTCATGACCTCTCGACCTTATCACAGGAAGCATTGCTTGCCTTGAGATCCAAGTCAAGCGCGCAAACTCGAAGCGCGACAAGAACTTGCTGGAGCTAAGAGTCTAATCAATTGTTGCAAAGATCTTCAGGGTGTTATAGCATGCATGCACAAGGAGCCTTGAAGTTTACCCGACTTCATGCCAGTAGATCGTAGACGTGAGCTGCGTTCAGGAGACAACACTCAAGGTCGAGTTTAGGTGAAGATGGGTCGCAGCTCCCGTGAAGAGCGTGCATGGTGGAGTCCGCCGAGGTGCTCTTGACGTAGATGCTACTCGATTATGGTGCATGTTGAAACGCATTTCTTCGTTAATGTTCACTATACACGATCTCAGTAATATTCCAAAAGTTTGTGAACAAAGGGGTAATAGGTTGTAGAACGTAGACCTTTGGCATCTGATCCGACCGAAGGCCTCTTGAGCGATACAGTCAGTTCGTATAGTGGAAGATAATGAGGCATACCTTGGAAGTTCGTAGAGCTAAGCACATTCAGAGCACTACCATTAGACAACGTGGTCTGGAAGCGAAGCTGCTCTAATGTGCCAAGTTGATGTGAGTGGTTGACGTGATTTGGTTTCAGAGCGATGGTGCTGGCCGTCTGCAGTCAGACCGTCGCTGCAGTGAAATTTGCACGTTAGAAACCCGATCAAGGTGATCCAGACTAGCTTAAGGAAGGTTTGAGGATGCTCAGGTCGATGCTAGATGGTGAAAAAGAGTGGAGGAGGGTGGTGGAGGGTGAGTAGACTTGCGATCGCCGCTCAGATGCACGCCGGTCGAGCTCTGCTTTTACGGTCACCGCAGCGAGCTCTTGGACGGCTCTAGCTACCTTTGAACTGATCGGACAAGCTTGAGGGTGTTCAGAGGACGATCAACTAAAGGTCAAGAAGAACGATGGAGCTGAAGAAAGAGAAATTGTTGCAAGGAAGGTGGGTGGGTGGTGGGGGTTTAAGTAGGAAGATGGGCAGAAGACTTTGAGCGAGTGAGGATCTGCTGATGAGGTAGGGAGCGTCCAGCTGGCCTGCGCTTTGGGCATTGGTCAATTCAGCCATCACTTGGTGCGGCTCTTCGGTTCCAAGCTAATGGAGCAGTGACAGGTTCATTTATGCAAGGGACAATCAAATGAGGCAGAAAAAGGGCACATCTTTCCGAATAAACAGCTACTTATCCAAGTCAACGGTGACATGATGCTCTCCTGTGATGCTCCAAAGTCAGGAAGCCTGTCGTGCAAAGCGGCTTGGCTGTTCACGAGCAACGCTCAGGCCGCATTGTCCTCGCAACTCCTTCCGCACATTACCTACAGCGTCGTCAGCAACATTGCGTGGTCAATACGTCAATCACCAATGAGCCCACATAATCGCTCACCTCTTGTGATTTCACTTTGGCACATGGCGCCCTATAGCTCCTTCCGTGCCTCCTCTAGCGACTTTTCCTTCCCGTGCGCCATCAATACTTCCTTCACTCCCCGCCCGGCAGGGCAGTCACAGCTCTATCTCACAGGCTCCCCTGCCTGCAAACGGTGGCTTGTTGTCCAAGTGTTACCGTCGGATGAAGTGTGAATCCCGTGACCATATAGAGATGGCATAAGAGATGAGACATGTATTTGATCTCCATACAAGTAACGATACCACATCGACAGCAGCAGTATCCTTCCTGTGATGGCTTTGAAAAACTTGAATGATCAGCAAGGTCCGTATAACCAATGTCTTCTAGTCTTTTGCAGTGACAAATCGTAACTTAGTGGACGTACCCTGTAGTGTCTTACTGAACCCTCTATACCATTGATTTCAGTCGAGAAACAAGTGCCTATTGCTGGATCGTCAGTCTCATCAGCATCAACCAATCATTCCAGAAAGACTTCCAAAGAGACCGCATAGTGCATCGCTACCCACTCTGCTAAGACCAGTATAGGACAGCACCACGATCTCCACCCTTAACGCACCCTGACAGTATTCAGCATGAGCATTGTACCGCCCTATCTCTAAGAGCAGACTTGCCTTCAGTACCTACTTATCGTGTTCCGACCTGGCGAAGTTGCTTGGTGATCATGATAATAACGCTGCTTTGAATAAGAGCACCATCAAACCAACGCTCTGTGGTTGACAAAGCGTCGGCGACAGCCAGATGCCATATGGACACGAAAGACGGGGCAGAAAAGAGATGGTGTAGGGTTTCACAGTCGTTAAGAACATGATAGTCCACTCGCTTATAGTATCAATTGCAAGATAGGCAGCACGCTTCTCCTACGGTTGTCCGGGATCCTCGAGATAATCAAATGAGAACGAGTGGAAGAGGTTACTCTTTTTATCTTATAATTGGGATGAGCCGATCGTGTTGATACCAGGAGGGATGATACATATTAAGGTAAGACTGGATGTTAGGGACGTCTCCGTGTTGTAACCTGCATAGATGCTGCATGGGCCTGCCAAGTGCTACGACGACTTGGACCGCAGTACATCAGAAGCATTGTCAATCGAACTTGGAACGTTTTATGGATGTTCACATTGAGCCGATCAGCAAGCGTACGGGCCTTGGTTGAACTGAACGTCTCAGGTATGTCGTGCCATTCTGTTGCCATCATAGCTTTGACATGAGCATATGTATAGCATAGTTCACTGCAACCAGCTTTGACAACGATACTGCAGTCTCCTATCCATGGAATCCTCTCGCACGGACCAAGAAGTCTTTGGGAGCTGTGCTACAATGTAGCGGTCATTAGCTATGTGCTATTTGCTGATGAACTGTTGATGATTCCTGGAAGTATATGCCTTTATGCTGGGACGATCATGCCTCACGGACGAATCTCCGAGAGAAATCTCGCTCATAGCTCATCTATCTGGATGGCAACTGTCGTCCTGACTTATACTGGTTCACTATGTAAGTCTTATGCAGCAGCACAGTCGGCATTCACCTATGCTTCAGCCAGGTTATCGACCAATACCAGAATAAGGGGAATCTCGGGACCAGATTTTCTTGTGCAATGGGGGAGCACATTCTTGCGGCTCGACGAAACACTAGTATTATGTAACTCAGGCCCTCCTGGTCCAGATTCAATTGCTCCAAATAGTATCGGAGGGCCTTCATGATTTGAACAGTCCATTTCGGTAGTTCCATTGGCAACGGGTTCTCAATATTGAGCTGTTGCACCGGTCTCGGAAACTCTTTGTCCCTTGATGGCCCATTGTCCACTATGAATTGCGGTGGCAGAAAAGTATATGCTCAGCAAATGAAGACAGTCGTCCAAACTGCTTTGGCTTGGGCGTTTTAGGCAATTGTCATACCTCACGTCTCAAGGGACCTTCATGTATTCCAGGTTTTGTTGGCATTGGTCCCTTACGCAGACTGGGTTTTGTCAAACAGGAGCACCAGTTCTCGAGGAGGCAGCTGAATTTGAGTCGAGCGGGTGGTCTGAAGCAAATGACCTTCCTCAGCAGATTGTGAGCCCACGCACGGGATGGAGTGCGTGTGAGAAACGGTCATGATTCTCGTCATTGTTGACGAGTACCATGAAGATGTGTAAAAACGCTGATGCAAAGCCAGTTCCGATGAGTAGATAGACTTGAAATCGCTTGAAAGTTCTTCTCTTCTCTTGGGTTTACCAAAGTCTTCGGTCTCTGGAGCTGCTCTAACCGCGATCTCATTTCGTCTCTTCTTGGATTCATCTCCTCCGCAAAGCGTGACATTTCATCTTTAAATCAATTGAAACCTACGACTGCATTTAATGTCTTTTTTCTTCTTGAAGCTCCAGGCTACGATTCTATTGTCCCCCAGTCGTGTGGGCCAAAAAAGCCATCGAAAGCCAAAGACAATGGTTTTGATGGCCAAGTCACCATGGGAGAGAATGGCACGGGGGTAAACATCCTCTCCATAGCTACCATATGACCTTGGTGTCAAGAAAGCCCTTGTCTGTCCAGGATCCTGGATGGGTTTTGCTACGATATTAACACACGTGTCCATCGACGGAGCAACACCATCCGAATCTGATCCACATAGCAAATTTTGTGTGCTCTTTGCCATCCTCTTTTCCAGAGTTGGCACTTTGCATCATCAAAGGACGATCGAACCCGAGATAGTGCTTGGGATCCCTTAGAGGAGGACCATCTGGCCTGCTCTAAAGGGCTGGAGATACAATGCCGAAACGCGTTTTAACAAGCTCCCAGAGCAAGCCTGAGATGTTGTTGGATACTAAATCGCACTTCCGCATAGTGTCCCGGACAAAGAAATAACTCAATGTCCATTCCGATGATCCGGTAAGTCATCTTGAAGAAATGAAGACATCAAGCTATGCTTATACACTTCAGTGGCTGGTCCACCTCCTGACAGAAATTTGTCGCATTTTTGCGTGGACAGCTATGACATGAATAGACGTGCCCAAAAACAGCAATTTCAACTTGAACAGAGCAATCCGGCTGCAGCGAAAGTGGATGCGATGCAGAACTGATGGGTCACTGCTGCGGCATAAGAAAGCGGACCTGTGGGCGCTATATGGTTTCGTCTAGCATCTCCGTTTAAAGCAAAGCCATTCCGCAGAACGTCTTGGCCAAGGTCATCTAAACCCGTATGTGATTGAAAGAATAACCAGTTCACGCTGATATGTTCCAGATAAGGTAGGCGGGAAGGAGCTTTCATTCAGACACCAGTCTGTGCTCCACCAGTCAAGTCTCTTCTAGTTATTAAGACAAGACTGAAGTATTATCAGGCAGAAACATCCACTTTACACAAGATCATACTCCGACTAGACTGAAGATAACCGTCCAAATAGTATGTGATCAGTTGAAGTCCGATGGAGCGCCTTAAACATATCATCTTTATCGGAGCCGCCACATCAGTTGAGATAGCTTCTCATCAAGTGCTCCAATTAATTTCCATGAATGTCGGCAAGGTCTTGCTGACGTAGGATACGGGGTCCTGCTTTGTGGATGTGTGTGAAATCACCATGGACAAATGCAGACACCTGTAATTGAACATCTTTCCGAAGATGTTGACTTCGGGCCCTGGGGATCGTCACAGCATCTTATTTCTTATCAACATGCACCTTGTATCTGCGTAGCGGAAAGACTCAAATGCACCCCTTGTCGAAAAGTAAGTCGACCGCAACTCACTATAATTCAGATGGGTCATTGACTTCACGAGATTCGCATTGCCTCAGAGCCTGAGCCACAACATCCGTACGATGGGTCCCACTGGCAAAGATGGTCGCTTATGCTACTGCACGCTCCTTTCTCACATCGTGATCCGCGTCCGGACGGTATGAGCTTGCGTACTTTCTTGCATGGGGTCAATGCCCAGTTGAAGACAATTCCACCGTTGGCAAGGGCTTTAAGGAGTTTGTACGCGGTCCAAGACCAAAGCATCTGGTATCCGATCCGTATTTCTAAGCCTGGATTTTTTTTATCGAACGATACTTGTTCAAAGAAGAACTCCATCTTATGGTGAAACAGTGAGTGCATATCTTGCAATTCCACCTTCGTTTCGTTCTCAGAGCAAAGCGCCGTGGTCGTCGACTGAGAAGTAATAGAGAGTACTGGTGACATTGAGAGATGCTACCGGCGTTAGGGTCCAAGATATTGAACCATGTTCCATCATCAAGTCCATTTCGCGCAACGCGGAGAGAGAAACCGCTTCTGAGGTTTCGAGCTCGGGCGTCGTTCGATACCGTATCAACTGTGGGTGCGCTGTTAGCAAGATCCAGCAAACTCCGTTCTCAGGGAACATCAAGGGTACTACCGTCTCAAATGCTCGTCTCCACTTGTTCAATCCCTTCTATCCGACAAAAACAATCACGTAGGAATCCTCAACGACCAAAGAAGCGTATAGTCCTGGTGAAACCCATTTTGATGGCTACTGCAACTTTGCCTGATTGGTCTTTGCCACTATCAGGTCTTACAACACCTGCAACACCACACCCTACACCGGCGTCATGAGCAACAGGTTACTATGTTCTCTTGACTCCGTGCCAATCGATGATAGCCGCGCCAGCGAATCCCGATCAAGCCGAGACACCTTGATGACTCTACCTTGTTTTCTTTCTGCCCAGTACTCTCGGCGTGGTGAAGTTCTCGCATTTGGATCGAAGACTGTAAGTAAGTACTTATGTTCCATCTAACTGGGCGTCGCTTGTCGAAAGTGGCAGCCTTGATCCAGATCTGACAATGCCGGAGGTGGAGGCCTGTTTTGTATACCTCGCATATTTGTTTTAGAAAAGCATACTTCATCCGATTGGTATTCCTCTCTTGATCGGTAAGCATTGCGTGGGTCTTCGAAATGGACTGGCAATGCTCATCGATTTCATGTTGTGGAAGTTGGCCATCCCCCCTAGTATTTTTTTCTCTTCAAGGATTCAAATAGTAAAGGCTGGGCATCCGGCACTCCGTCTTCCGGGCCTCTCCGTTGTGTTTTCCAAATAAAGCTCGCCGACTTGGACTGGCGTGACAGGATCATAGAATCGATCTTCGCCCTCCCTAGTTTACCTGAGGAGAGGCAGGCCGTCGTCACTCATCTCACGAAACTTGTGAGTTTATGGAAAACGAAGTCATGGCCATCATATAATGGGCAGAGTGTTTGCTCATCTGTTCTTTCTCGTCTCCAAAGGCTGACGATGTTGCAAAGGTTGTTTTGTCTTTGGAATTTGACACCAAGTGCGATACCAAGGGCGATCCCGCACTGCCAGGTCATGGCTCCAGTATTCAATGAGGATTCTTGTTATCGCTTTATATATGGTTAACAAGTTCTATTAATGCATCTCTGCTTACAATCTATAGCGAATGCTTCGCAGTCGGTATTATGTGTGTAGGCAGCAGAATCCGCGATCAGTAGTTTCTTTTCGAAGGCGTATTGGCATTCTGTTCCTCATGGTTCCGAGCGGTTGTCAGCGACTGCTCCAATCTAAATCAAAGTGACCTTGCCGCTTGGTTCAGAATACGGTTAGGACTAACCTGGAGGTAGCAGCGTCTTCCGATAAGCCTACGTCGGCTCTCGAGCTCGCTTTGAACCCAAATGGAGCGATGAAACTAGCGGTTCCTTTAAAATCGCTTCTCGGAAAGATTTTAGAGTTGGGTTGACCCTATTGAAGTGCGTTTGTGGCGTGCTACAGCCTGCCGGCGGACAAACGAAGGCACCTTACAAAGTGTCGGAAACCTTCCAGCTTTGTCTGAATGGTATCTGGTATCTGCTTCGCTTCGAGATGTATCTCAAGGCAAAAGCGGCTCAGGCGTGTTGTGGCACACGTGTTGAACTCTCGTCGTGGTAGATTAGGGAAACTTAGAAGTCACAAGAGCTCAGGCAGTTCGAGATGAGGAGCCCGAAAAACGACGTGATTACAATAAAGTAAGTCTTGACAACACCCATTTCCAAGATGAATGACCACGCAGTCGTTCGGCTCTACAGTGCACACCTGGCCTCAAGATACCGTCAAACCTGCAGGGTTTGGACCTTACTATGGACAGCCACTCAGAATGAGGTTACCTCGATGATACCATTGGCGAAATCGAACGAATCAACAAAAAAGAACGACAACATAATAACCTTCGAACCTCCAAGATCCTTCCTCGGAAAGTTGAGAGCAAGGCACCTATGCTAAAGGTTAGATTCTGAATTGAAATTCAAATAAGTTATCCGTCGCTAGCTATTGTTACCAGGCACCACCATTACGATAGACAGCGCCTTTGCAGTCCGGGCAAACCCCAATTTCCTCTCTTGACAGCTCAAATGAGTCGGGTGTCAAATACTGCAACCCGGAATGCTTCTTGCCCATTCTGTTACTTTACTCCTCAACTACAACGTATGCGCGTGCCACAGCTAGCCAGCCAATCTCTAATCACCGCTCGCCCTTGTAATTATTAGAGAAGAAAACACCTCATTCCGTCGCGAGAGAGTCTTGTCGCTCTGAGATCGAACAGACAAAGGCAGTGGGTACATTTCAATCCATTCCTACCACAAGTTTTGCGCCTATTTGTGAAGCTCCAGAGCGGATCACTATGAGAAAAGCGCTCTTATACTGGGGAAACTACCTGTCCAAGTCGACTTTTAAATAGCGGAATCATGTCAATGAGCAGGATTGGGACAGAGCAGTACTATCGTACCGACCTACTTCGCAGCCTTACCAACGGGCACGGAAACTATCACAGAAACGGTTCAATCCACATTCATCACCTAGCCATGTCTCAAGTCGACATAAACGAGAACTATACCAAATCAAACATCATTTCGTGTCCGTGCACATTCGGAGAAGAACGACCCATGAAGTACGTAGCTTATAGATACGGACAACTGGACACTCTAAAGGGGCGCTGGCTATCCGTATCCTTAGGCTCTAAACATGCAGGTTTCCAAGATACTCGCTCAATTCGTGCATTTTTACCTTCCTTCCTAATAGACATCTTCCGTACCAGCGCTATCGTGAGTGATACTGAGATCACAACTCTGGCTAAAGAGATTCAGAGAGTCTTAGTCTGACATAGGGTGTACTGCCGTTGAGATACTACTTCTACGAAATAAGCCTACAGAACCGCTAATAAAGGCTCGCAGCTATTTACATCAAACTTCCGATAAAACCATGTGAGTCTACAAACCTGGCCGGGATTTCATTCTGAAGGTAGCTCCACCAGTGGCTGCAACAAGAAATGTCACCCCCGACTGCGAAAGATATCATGCACCGCAGGCATCATCGGGAGACCCTCAATAAGAACAGATCAGGAAACTTGGAATTCTTTTCTCAACAATTTATTAACAGATTATTTACAATCTGTCATTGTTCAGAATGATAAGGGGTCCTTCCGACGAAATCTGCGGCGAATGATCTCTTTCGCGGGTGACATTTCTTATTGCATCCACTGGTGGCTCTTCCGGTTCAACAGGTCATTGATCAAATATACAAACCATGAAAACCCCACTCAAACCCACATCCATTGCGCAAAGGCTTTCCTAAGAGGAAAATTACCATGCTCTCGATTGGTCAAAAGAACTTTGAAACACAACGCTGCCATCCGCACAAGCAATGTACAAGGTGGCCACATGTCTTGCAAATGCAAGTTATACGACTTGGACCATATATTCAATGCATAGCTTGTGGCCAAGGTTATTTTGCGCGGAACTAAGCGCCATGATCTTGCAGGTGGTTAAACCCCGAGGTTCGTTCAAGAGGCTCCGTTTCTATATCAATTGTTGGTCTTCTCTTGCTCATGAACTCCGGCAGGGTCCGAGAATATACTCTTTCTTGATCAAACACGCAAAAAGCTTGAATGCCCTAAGCTATCTGAATCTTTATGGGGATTGTTATGACATGAATCCAATCAAAGATTGTGAAAGAGTAGGAAGAATATGCATTGATCTTCTACAAAGGACTGTACTACACCGAAGAGTAAGTATATGGAGAAATTCCTTACTATCCAGTGTGTTCGCTACCACTACCTACTTTTAACTAAACGCTGACCTTTTCGCCTTATAGAAGCGATTGAGTTTAGTATACGAGCTCAATTATCGGCCTTTCTTACATCGGGTTGCGTCACTCAGTCCTATAGCTCAGTAATTCACCATGACAGTAGTATCCAGCCAGAACGTATTGAAAGATACCGGCTTTTCTATCATAAACAGCACTATTGGGATAGGATGGATTTTCTACCTCTTGCTCTAGTCATTGGGGTCCGCATCCAAAGCTCCTGCTGCCAATCCTCGATTACCTTCATCGCGAACACTTTGATCATGGACGGAAAATGCAGCCACAAAACGTTAAAAGGACGCTTACAGATTGGGCTCAGCATCCGGACGATAAAAGTCACTAATGTGGAGTGCGATGTTTTAAGCACGCGGCCGACTTGAGTGATTTTACGAAGCCAACCCAAGTTGTGCCAAAACAGAGGCACATGAAATCATCTTGAGAGCACATTCTCTCTCCTTCCGTCGGGGCGCTTAACTTCGGGTAAAATAACGCATCCTCATGATGCCAAAGGACGGGTGCAATTGGAAGAAAAATTACGAGTTCGAACTCTCAAAATATGGTGACCTCACTATGCGTACCATGGACAGCACCAATGGGCATCGCCAAGCAGTTCTACTCGTCCGTATGACCACATAGCTAGTACCATGGAAAAGCGAGTGTCACAGGAGCTTCCGAAATTTTTGTCGATCTTCCCCGCAAATCGCCGGGACACACCCTCGGCGCTTACACGTGCCCGGTTTTGGGGATGTGCGGGGGAATCCACCCGGCGGAGAGTGTGGAGGATGTCGCTTGTAGATGACAAGCATAGCTGCCAAGATACCAATCGAGGTACCCACTATTCTCCAGCCTCTGTCTCAATACGATTGCTAAGTACATGTTCCTACACTTAGATTTGGAAAAGATGTTCTCGAATGACCAGCCACAGTGCAGCAGTCTACTGACGTCATGTTCGTGTCCAGGTACTGCACGTGTCCAGCCTCGTACGGACGAAAATAAGCTTTCATCCACTACGTACAAGCCAACAATAACAGCTGGGTAGGGTTACGGCTGGCAACGGGCTGAGGAATAATCAATGCCGAAGAAACCAAGTTAAGATCGCCGCCGGAGCTGGAGCGGTGTCGCTGTTTCGAGTCAAAGCTACGTGATGACGGCCTTATACTTTCTCCAAAAAGGGAGGCCGGCAGCTAAAGCGCCCTTTAATGAGCCTATAAGAAAAGCTTATCTGCTCGGTCGACTTTCGGTTGTCAAGCCACAGCACCATCCCGCAAGCCCGACAGCGAGGACGCTAAGCTATGACGCAGGACCCTGAGCCATGGATCCAGCTAAGACCCTGGACCATCTTACAAGGAAGCTCCATGGCATTTCGAGAAATCAGACCTACTCCATCAAAGCGTGATTGGCGCTTGATCCAATCCCGATGGGCTATCATGACTTTTGGCTACCGTAATTCGGCGAAAAGGGTCACGATGGTATGATGATCATTGCGCCGGTGTGCCAGCAATTGTGCACCTCGCTGCATTGTTGTCGATCCTTCTCCAGGAAATCCTCAAGCAATGACGATGATCAGTGGGCCTCGCCGGAGCTCTGCCCACGATTGATCTTTAAGAAGCAAGGTAAGTCCAACATCGGATATGGTATCTTCACACATTGTGGCAGTGTTTTGCTCTCTTTTCTCTCTTGGTGACAATTGACGTCTCTTTTGCAACATATCACTTCATTGAATGGCCTTGCCAGGAGCTTGGGATCTTGAAAGCAGCAATTAGAACACCTTTGCACAAACCTATTCTTAACAAACATGTATTATCAAAACATTCTTACCGCGCTTTCGCTCTCAGCAACACTGATTACCGCTGCTCCAGCTACACGGTATGCAGCGAATGATGTGCTTTATAGACTTTGCCAAAATGACTCTTGATTTAGATCTCAGTGGAAACGTGATGATCCACTCAAATTCGCGTATGGGTCTGAGAAAGTCCGTGGCGTCAATATAGGAGGCTGGCTTGTCCTTGAATCCTGGATTACTCCCTCCATCTTCGAGCCGTACAAAGGTACTGGTGTCGTTGACGAATGGACTCTTACATCCCATCTAGGCAAAGGGGCAGCCGAACAACTTCTCCAGCAACATTGGAGTTCGTGGATTACCGAAGATGACTTTGCTCAAATCGCAGCCAATAACCTCAACCACGTCCGCATCCCTATTGGATACTGGGCCATTCCCCAGTCAAACGACCCCAGTGACCCATATGTTATGGGTGCCTATGATTACTTTGGCAAAGCTCTGGACTGGGCTCAGACTCATGGACTCAAAGTTCTTGTTGACATTCACGGTGCACAAGGGTCGCAGAACGGATTTGACAATAGCGGTCACAATGGTTCTGTATTATGGACAGACAATGACGGTTTTATCACAAACACGAAGACAGCACTCAACCAGATCCGCGATGATTACGCCTCTCATCCTGCCTTGGCTGCCATTGAGTTGGTGAATGAGCCCCTCGGTTCTGACCTCGACATGAGCAAAGTCACCCAATTCTACTATGATGGATGGGGCAATCTCCAAAATAGCAATGTTGCAATCACCTTCCACGATGCATTCCAAGGTGTCAACAGCTGGAATAACTTTGGGGCTGGCATGTGGAATCTCATAGAAGACACACACCACTACGAAGTTTTTGACTCTGGATCGCTGGCCATGTCTCCATCAGAGCACACATCGACGGCATGTAGCTTCGGTAGTCAGATGGCCAGTAACAACAAATGGACCATTGCTGGTGAATGGACTGGTGCTTTGACTGATTGTGCACAATATCTTAATGGTTTCGGAGTTGGTGCTCGTTACGACGGTACCTATGAACTTGGAAGTGGTTCATCCTATATCGGCAGCTGTCAAGGCAAAGATGTTGGCACCGTCGACGACATGTTGCAGGTCGACAAAGACAATATTCAAACATTCGTTGCGGCGCAACTGGATGCTTTCGAGGAAGCTGCTGGTTGGATCTTCTGGTGCTGGAAGACTGAATCAGCTCCGGAATGGCACTTGCAGAACCTTACTGCTGCCGGTCTTTTCCCAAAGGACCCGGCTAACCGACCAGGTAAGTTCTCACGCTCGTACGTTATACCATACTCAAAGCTGATATCGCGTGCAGCCACTTTGCCCGATGGCTCAACTGGTCACCCTTGTAGCTAAAAGACTTAATGGATCAAATGTACATGTCGCGTACTGTATATGTTACGACGGAATGTTTTTTTTACTTGCATTGTTGCAAACGATTTATTAACTTTCAAGATACCCTCGCTGCGCAAATGAAGCGCAAAAGTTTTGAACATGTGTAGGTCTCATGAAACGGAGCTCAAAGGAGCTCGAGATCATTCTGGGAATGTTCTCATCAAAGAACATTGGATTCAAATGTCACGACAGAAGAATACTACCCAGTCGTCGCGGAGAAGTGATTTGTACATAGGCTTTGAGTACACAACCGTCGTGTAGATGAGAACAAAGTTGGATACAGTACCGTGTTTCAGTCTCCTCATCATACAGTGACAATGACGTTCTGGTTTAAACTTCAAATTCAGAAGCTCGGCATTCCGATAGTACCAACTCTTAAGCAGCTAGCCCCAAAACCCGTTGTGGCCAAGGTGAGGATTTAGCCTCGGTACTGCATATGCCGTGCCCACTCTCTTCCATGACGCTCGCGGTTTTCGGGCCCTGGCAGTAGCGCAGACCCGAAGACGAAAGCGAACACAAGGTCATGCATATATACGCCAGTTAGGAAAGTCTTCTACTGTTCGCGCTCGTTCGTTAATCTCCAATTCCTCGAAATATTATGAGAGTATTGTAAAATGCTGTCGAAAACTATTAGGTTATCATGTTGATGGCAATGACGTAGGGTGCATTGGTAGGTACGGAATATTCCAGCCACTTCGATGGTGCCGAGGCATACCTCCGTATGGTGCTGCACGAAAGAGCGGATTTCCCGAAAGCAAGACATTTAAAAGCAAAAAAGGAAAAGAAAAAGGTCTTTTTTTCTCAACCCCCACGACCCCACAGGCTCGTTCAATCGAAATATACACAAGTTTAATAAGCAAATGCATTTTGTCGCATGTGCGTTAATCCTGGAATATGGCGCGTTGCGGTCAAACGTGTGCTTCAATGGTAGATAGGGTAGCTCACCGCATCAATCGTGGTCAAGGAGCTCGTAGATGAAGAAAAAGCTCGGCTCAGAGAGTTGTCTTTCGGATTTCAATCTCGTGACAGCCAAATTCACATGCTTCCTTTCTCGCTTTGATATTCGGGCAAAAATTCTGCATAAAAAGTTGTACACTTGGAAGACGCTATTGCTATTTCAGGTGTTTACAAGAAAGAGTTTACGAATCACATTCTTCGTGGGACACCTGGCGCAAGATTCTGGCCTTTTTTGTCAAGAATATGTCTTGGTGTTAGGTACGTTCTTGGCTGATTATATAATATGGAGGAGGCACCTTAGCGTTAGCTGATGGCAAGGGTTGGAGCGTTGTCTGATACTTTATCAGCGCTCCGTCTTCTTTTCCACAAGGGTTTGTGTGTGACCCATCTTGAGCACAGAAGCCAAGGTATACTGGAGCGCTGCATCAGTATGACCCAGTCTTGAAACGCCATTTCTTCTTCATTTCTGGCCCCCGTTAGGCGCTCGCCTGTAAAAACAGTCTTTTCTGTACAACCAACCTCATCCTTCAGCCTTTCGGCGAATCAACACCACTCTTTCTCTTTAGCCTAGCTTCTTTCAGCCTTCTATCGCTGAACGCATCGACGATTTTCTCCAAAAGCACGATTTGGCCCCAGGCTCATCTTTCTTGGTTACTGGCCAGCCTTTTCCCATCCAATCAGACCACAAGAACATGATCCAAATTCTGCGCTGGTGTCGGCCTTAGTGAAAATGATCTATAATCACATTCGATAAGTCCCTGAGTCTGCTTTGCGGCACAGCCGTAAGCATGAGTACCTCTCCATTTATATGCCTCAGAGCTCTTCGCTCTTCCGAGCCTCTGAGACGGCTCCTTCGCCTGCGCATCAGACTCAGACCTGAGCTTTTGCAACATGGCTGTCAAACTCTGTATCACTCCAAATGATCCATGTTCCAACATCACGACAGACCGGCCGTTCGGCTTTCAGGATGCCTGGTATGAAGCCCTTTCTCCATCCACCGTATTCCCGAATTGGCGTGAGATTGGGAATACGGTAGTCATCAACGAGCTTGGTTGTTCTGTAGGAGGCATTCATAATTGCACACAGGCATGCTTGGATCCTATCATGGTCTGGCAGGATCAGAATGCGATGTATACGATGCAGAATTGCATGGCGTATCCAATAATATCTTCCATGCTTAGTTTGGGCAACTTGTCAAACAAGGCTGCGGTTCAGGCAGAACAGTACGGTTTCTTGAACTCGACTATTGTCGATCTACCTGCAATCATAAACGTCATTTCAAAGTGCGTGAATGACTATTGCGAAGGCAATGATTGTCTTCAGTGGAACCTGGCGGCGACTGGTTATTCTCGTGATATTCCTCCCGGGAGCCGTCTAAGCGCGATTCAAAAACAGATCTCTATAGACACCGCTCTCCAGGATCTTCCGACTTTCAGATCAAATTGGTGCGATAACATCACGGACATAACGAAAGCGTCACCTGATCTCGGGGGTCCGGGAGTTTTTGCGTCGTATCTTATCCAGATTTTTCTAGCTTTCATCGTTTACTTCACCCAACGTTTCTTCAGTACATGGCTTCGTAACGCGCTATTCTGGTATCTTCCTCTGCCTTTCCTGAGCCCGCTCATATGGCATTTTCGAAAAGGAGGGATGCAGGCCCAGTGGGACTATGCAAAAAGAGTTCAAGCATCATGGACCCACTCGGAACAAGCAGCGATATCTAATGAGTTTCTGGATAAGTTTCAAAAGGCACAATGCCGCTTCATGCTTCCCGTGCAAATAGCGGCGATGTTAGCCATTTTTGATCCTGCACGCAATCTCCTAGACGCTTCGACTTTGCAACAACTTGTGGATAACAGAGACCTGTTGCAGTCCGTCGCTTGGAACGGAATCATCCCTGTCACTTTTGTCCAATTTCTGCTGCACACGAGTAGGAAAGGCACTTGGCTTACCTTTGTCCTCGCTCTGG
Organism: Astrothelium macrocarpum; assembly: GCA_021030915.1. NCBI lineage: Eukaryota > Fungi > Ascomycota > Dothideomycetes > Trypetheliales > Trypetheliaceae > Astrothelium > Astrothelium macrocarpum. The sequence continues at coordinate 173,350 of JAGEMR010000021.1, forward strand.
CCACCTTCACACTTTCGGCGGTGAATTACTATGAAATCGACAACAGATCTCCATCAAGGGCCACGGTTGCGAACGACCCTGGTGCTGTCATCGCTAGCTGTGGAGGCATCTCGCCTGTGCAATACTGTTATACAACAAGCTCTTCCATCATGCTCCAGGATGATTGGTTGTCACTTCCTTTCGATGGGACACCAAAGCATATTATAGAAGCTTGTTTTGCAATGCTCGTCCTGCTGCTCCTGGATCTTTGTGCAATTTTCCCGCCACAGAGAAAAGATCAGTTACTGGATGAACACAAATCGCGCCGCACTATTTATGTTGCACTTCAAGACTGGGTGAAGACGTGGAAGATCTGGGATAGGTACGAGCGGCGCGCGGGAAAACTGAAGCCATTGCGTTTATTTAACCTTGAGATGCGAGATGGTATTATTCATGCGACATTCCAGCTGATTCTGTTTGTAATTGACATGTTCTTCGTTGTTGGTCTGGGCGTGGTCGCCGGTATATTGGGTCAATACCTCACCCCAAGCTCGGACTCTGTCTCGATTGATGTAAGTAAAGACGCTTGGACGTTTGGGCAATTTATAGCCATTGCGGTATGGGTACCGGTGGTTATGGACTGGATATCGGCTTCAATATGTAAGTGGCAACTCCCAAATCGCAGATTCACTTCACCGGCGGTTGCAACAAGAAATGTCACTCGCAACCGCGATGCATATCATCGCCGCAGGCTTCATCGGGAAGGCCTCATACCATTCCAAAACATTTGAGCCTATCAACAATTCAACGAGCCACATCTCTTAACATTTTGTTGGTCTCTATTGCGGAGGACCCCTCCATGAGGTATGTGGCGGTCATATCTTTCGCGGTCACGGGCGACATTTCTTATTGCAACCCCTGGTGACTTGAACACAAAACGGTGCATTTACTAATCTTTGGGTTTCTAACAACTAGCTCAGATGATGAAACGTGATCAAAAGCCAGAAGGATCCTCGGACCATGAAAAGACCGTACGGGATTCCCCAGACACAGATACGTCACTAACGCGCACGAAGACCTATCATAGGGATTGCTCCGAAAGTTCAGAAACATACTTGGAGCTTCCAAACCTTCAGGAAAATGACGCCGAATGGCAGTACTTTAGAACAATGCCAGATGTCTGATGCGATCTTAAGTTGTGCAATTAATAGAGGGAAATTGATTTTCTGCAAAGAACTTTCTCGGCAACTTGGAGCTTTTTGTAGCGAGAAAAGGGCACAATTATTTGGTGGGCGGAATGTGGCCGCGCTCCTAATCCAGATATCTCGAATTTTGCCCTCATACAGAATCTTAAATTATCTCGCAATCTTGTCATGCATAGGTGCAGATTCTGAGACTTAATTGATAACAATGATAAACCAATGCACTCTCGGGCGCGTTGAGAACAAAGTCTCAATTTGGTTAGCGCACTTGAGCTACAAGCATACAATATTTGGCTGCGAGCACGTCAACCTCAATCGGCTGGGGTTTGCAGGCCGGCGCCCATTCGGCTCCGTACATATTTGGGAACATCCACTCTGTATCCATGTTATCGCTAAAAACCCTATGGACGCAGAGACATGGAAAAAAAAATTCCTCAAGCCGAGACGCTGCGTTCTAGGCTCATCGCAAGATGCATAAAGTGAGATAAGGCCCTGAAAGAAATCTACCATACCACAGCTATTCCGTGTAAGCTAAATTCGTACCTGGTGCTGTAAAGGAGAAATGGAAGACTCAAAAATCGAGTCAGGTATTGGGGTTTCCGAAAGCAACGGAAGCTCAGCGCTCCAATCCACTAAAACCGAAGGTATTGCTCGCTCAATGACTTGCCCTTTGCCCGCGTTAATCTGAATTCAACATAGTCAAATGGTATCGATCGACAATATACAATGCTTTGATACTTGGACTCTGCAATTTTCTCGCCCCGGGTATATGGGGAGGTATGTCGAGTCATCTACTACTACTGATAGATCACTGAAAGTCTATAGCCATGAACTCCCTTGGCGCCGGAGGAGAAGAGAAACCGTATCTCGTCAATGGGGCTAATGCTCTGACTTTTTGTCTCATGGTCGTTTCTTGCAGCTTTGGCAGTGTCATCGTTCGGTTCATTGGAATTAAATGGACATTGATCATTGGTACGATGGGTTACGCTCCGTACGCCGCTGGTTTGTACACCAACAATCGATTTGGAACAGAGTGGTTTGTACTCTTTGGCGCGGTTCTTTGTGGGATCTCTGCGGGAATCTTCTGGATGGCGGAAGCTGCCATAGCTCTGGCGTATCCTGAATCGTACAACCAAGGTCGATTTCTTGGTCTGTGGTTGAGTTTCCGAGTAGGGGGCCAAGTGGTTGGCGGCGTAAGTCACGATTTCATTCGAGAAAACGCGAAATGGAAGTTGATAATGACCGTGCTCCAGGCCATCAATCTCGGAGTGAATGCAAAGATGAACGAGGCAGGAAAAGTTTCTTATCATGTCTACCAAGCCTTCATAGCACTGCAAGCGCTTGGGCCTGTTGCAGGTCTTCTGCTGAACGAACCCGAGCGAGTACAGCGTCATGATGGGGTCCCTGTTAGTATGCGAATCACGAACAGCATCAAAAAGGAGCTCCACCTCACAGCAAGACTTTTCTTCAGCAAAAATTTCCTTTTGATCGTACCACTTATCGGGCAGGCCGTGTATGCAGAAGCAGTGATGTTCACTTTCGAAAGCTTGTGGTTTTCGGTTAGGGCGAGAGCACTGGGCTCGTTTCTGTCCGGTATCGTCGCCATCATTGGCGGCAATGTCCTGGGTGCCTACCTTGATCGAAACAAATTCTCGCTGAAGGCTCGAGCAAGAAGCTCTTTCGTCACAATACTCACCCTCCAGGGCGGTTGGTGGATCTGGGCTACCATATTGGTAATAAATTTCCGAAAGACCTCTCCCACTTATGATTGGGTAGATCCTGGATTTGGCAAAGCATTTGCGGTGTTTCTTTTTCTGGTCCTGGGCTTCCAACTAAACTACCTTTATTTGTGAGTCCTAGTGTGCATCCAATTGCATACACTGCTCACGATTAAAACAGATATTTTGTAGTCAGCAATTTGGCAGACACTCAGGCCGATGTCATCAGGATCGCGGGCTTGTTGCGTGGCGTTGAATCTGGTTGGCAAGCAATCAGCGTATGTAACTATCCCAGGGCACCCACTCAGATTTCGCGTGGTTCGCTAACTGAATCAGTACGGAGTCAACAGTGTTGCAACAATGGCTTCTGTGGGAAGCGTATATCTCAATTTTGCATTGTGGGCGATCTCCATTTTGCCAGGTTGGATTGTGGTCAGAGAAATCGGCGTCTCATTAGGCGACAAGAAGCTAGAGAGAGAGGCCAAGACTCTTCCACAAACGCCACTCGGTGCAGTTGTGAAAGGAGAAGTGTACTCACTTGACTAGAACCGAAATGTTTATGCGAATTAGTTTGAAGACGACCAAAGGTTTCATTGATGATACTGAACAGGTATCCAGTGTTCTATATTTATACAACATCAATATTCTTTTACCAATAATATAGATTATTTCTCATCCTTGATAGTCTTAATAATTGTCGTGTATATTTGCATTACCAAGACAATGGAATTGAAGTTCTGGTATGGAAAATTTGCCAATGAACGACTCCATCGATAGCAAGGATATGAACCGCGGGTCTCCATCAACCACTAGGTTTTACCGTAGCTGGAAGTGTAGGGCTACCGGTAGCGCCCTCTGAGGCTAAAAGATGATCGGTGATGAGTATATTCGCAGCTCTGGGTTGCGCAGGCAGAGCAAAGTAGTTTGTTTCGATAAGAACTGTGGATAGACGCGCTGAGAATGGTTTAGTGGCAAGCACACCACCTTGCATCCAGGACACGCCATCTGAAAGAGAAATAAGTCTCCAAGCTGCGTGACCATGGCACCGCTTGAGTTGATGCAGTCTCCATCTCAACCAGGGCTGCACAAGATGTCCGAACTTCAAACACTCAATAAGAAGATATCAAGACAGCCCCGGCGATGCTGTTCAATCCAGAATTGCGATGAGCATACACCCCACTCAAACCTGGCGAACTGAGCTTGATTGAACGCTTCTGGATTTAACAAAATGTCTGAAAAGCCGCCCAAGAAGCAGCTGATTCTCAATGCTTTTGTCGAATCATGCAGTGGTCATCAGAGCCCTGGATTATGGAGGCATCCGGACGACCAGTCGGCGAACTTCAATTCCGTTCAGCACTGGGTTGAGCTCGCGAAACTGTGCGAAAATTCCAAAATACACGGCATCTTCATTGCAGACGTTCTTGGAGGTTACGATGTCTTTTCTGGACCACGGAATCTCAAGCCTGCTATCATTTCTGGAGCTCAGTGGCCGGTCAATGAACCTCTTGTGCGTGAGCTTTCTGATCAAGTATGCAGAATATCGCTGATTATGAGATTCAGGCCATTATCCCTCCCATGGCCGCCGCTACGAAGAGCATCGGATTTGGCGTGACCGTTTGCACATCATATGAGCAACCATATCACCTAGCCCGGCGACTGTCGACTCTCGACCACCTTACAAAGGGCCGACTGGGTTGGAACATTGTCACAGGATACCTTGATTCTGCAGCTCGTAATCTTGGAGCTACCGAGCAGCCGGCACATGATGAAAGATATGCCATTGCGGAGGAATACATAAAGGTCATGTACAAGCTTTTTGAATCATCTTGGCGAGACGACGCCGTGGTTCTTGATAGGAAAAGTGGTGTGTACACGGACCCATCTCGTGTGCGGGAGATCAACCACGTTGGTAAATACTTTACTGTCCCAGGGCCTCACATCTGCCAGCCGTCTCCACAACGAACGCCCCTGTTGCTACAAGCAGGCACGTCCAAGGCCGGAAAGACATTTGCAGCGCAACATGCCGAGGCCATTTTTGTTGCTGGCCACAGTCCTGGCGTAATCGGACCTTCCATTGCCGATATTCGTCACATGGCAAAATCACAGTTCAATCGTGATCCATCGGATATCAAGTTCCTTGCTATGATTTGCCCAATCTTGGGCCAGACCCCAGAAGAGGCTGTAAAAAAGTTTGAAGATTACCAACAATACGGCTCAGAAGATGGAGCACTTGCACTGTTCGGTGGTTGGACCGGTATTGACCTTGCTAAATATGGTGACGAAGAAGAGCTCCGGCACGTCGAAAGTAACGCTATCAAGTCCGCAGTGGAAGCATGGTCAAAAGCCTCCCCGTCTGTTCCCAAATGGACTAAGCACACTGTTGCGAATCATGTCAAAATTGGTGGCCTTGGCCCTACTGTCATTGGTGATGCTTCTCAGGTTGCTGATGAATTTGAAAGATGGGTAGAAGAAGCCGACGTTGATGGCTTCAACATCGTAAGTCTTGGAAATTTCACTCACTTTGTGTAGCACGTCTCCTATTCGAAGCGTGGCTTGCTTACTGAAGGTAGGCGTATGCCATCAAACCCGGTTCATTTATCGACGTAGCGGAACTCCTTATTCCTGAATTGCGGAGACGCAATTTATTTTGGGACGATTATGCCAACCCTGGTCGAACGTATCGTGAAAATTTGTATGCCCGTAAAGGTCAGACTGGGCCACCTGAAGATCACATTGCAGCCAAATACCGATGGAAGGCCGGCGTCAACAGCTTTGAACACCAAATTCCAGATTAATCGCTGTGATCATCGTTTAGAGGCCCAACAAGTTTTCAATCTCAGCATAATTCAAGCCTGTCATTTAGCCACTCGCTGGGTACATCAGGTGTCACGGTCTTCGCCGAAGTCATTAATGGTCGCTTTCGCATTCTGGTCGAATCTGGGCGAAGGATTATTCATCTCAAACCTAGTCAGTTGGAAGACACGCAAAAATTTCGTAATATCATTCCCGTGCTCTTACTTGCCGCTCGTAGTCGTATGATTTACGATGTCATGACGGTCTCAAACTTACAGGGACCAAGAACGCTCAGAATAAGCACTTGCGCACTTTGGTTTCATTTGAGCTCTTTACTAAGGTACCATCCAGCCAAATCTGCTTTCGTATCAGTGCTGCATCGAAGAGCACCAATTTTGATCAATTCATTTGTCGCATGAAAATTTTTCTTGACTAGTGTCGTAAAATGCGCCTTTACAAAGATTGTACCTACACTAAAATTCGATGACTATTAGATAGCCCAGCGCAATACTTGTAGTAGGTCGCATGTAATCTTACCAATAGTCTCAATAATGCAGGTCGTGGCAAGCTCGTAAATATTACTCGCCTCACAGCACTAGAATCTCGCTTCCCCACAGTACCAAATCCAGATCAGGACTCAGCCCCGATGCTACATCTGACTGAAGCAAGCAAAAACAGAAGGTTATTTGTCTGATCACATGCAAGGATCTTACTGCATTATGTATATTCTCCTGCAGTTACTGTAAAATCCAAGGTTGCAGCTATTTTGAGTCACGAATGCTACCAACCTAATCAATATGTCTCATTACATAAAGGCACACCAAAGTCAAGTAGGATTGTGCAGCATCTGTCAATGTAGCAGACCTGCAGGTCTGTATTTGGCTCGTGCATATCGGCCTAATTCTCGCCCCAAACTAGCTGTGTAATGGCCACAGCACGGGATGTTTAGGAAGCTTAGTACTGACGTATCTGTATGCACGGCCTCTTGATCTCCTAAGTCTTGTCTCAGCCAATCCTCCAATCTCATCTAGTTCATCCTTTCATCTTCCCAGAATTCAAGCCATCGCAACCATGCCAGATATCCAAGCAAAGCTCTTATGTTTAATAGCATAGAACAAAAGCGCGAACTGTTCTTGAGAGCCCTATCTAGTATCATCATCGGTCATGTTTAAATGACATATTATGTTATTCGTATATGCTAAAGTTCACATATCTATTATTTGACGTCATGAGTTCCTTCCTTCTTGACCTTCGTAAGAAGTATTAAAAATGCGATATGGAAAGCAATTGGATACAAATCGGTTACAGTTTTTTCCCATTTCAGCCAGAACGGGTGCGATGGGTTTAGACAGAGTTGGTGGCAAAACAGGAGGAGTCAAAGACGAAGGATGGATGGCAATCTGAAACTAGGGCGAAGAGATGAAGGAAATGGATCTTGCGCATTTGTCGTTGTGGCACAGTCCGCGCGACCTCTGCTTTCTTCATCGCCCCATGAACTGCCATTCATGGCTTGCGTCAAGGCTCCAACACTGAACCCCGGTAGTGGTATCCGGCTTGAGATGAGGAGACAATTGAGAGCTAACTGCATAGGAATGGATGGATAATCGCAGAGAATCTTTTGTATTGAATATAATTGTGAGCCTCACATATTCATATTGAGAAACATCGAATCAATGACCTTCATCAAGAAGCGCTCCAGCTAATTCAAAGATTTGCTATCTGGTTTATGAATTGTACGTTGCTGTTTGCCCATACAAGGCTTGCGTGATCGGTGAAATGTATGCGCTATCATCGCCACTGGCCAAATCGTACGTCATGTAAGCTCCGTAACCCTGCGACACCGTATCTTGAGCAAAGGTTACGGCATCGCTCGATGGTGTAGATTGGATGTCAACTGCGGCAGGAGACAGTCGCGAGTTGTCAAGCCCTGGAATTTCTGGCGGATTGTAACTGTCGTAGTCAGGGTTCCACGCAAAGTCTAGCTGCGAGCCGATGGACGCGCTTGAGGAAGACAGGCTGTCCGCAGCAGGGCCAATATTGTAAAATGTAATAAGCTTGTCCGGTAGATCCGCGCGCAAAGCGGAGATGAGCCAACCAATCGACTGATCGTTCGGCTGGGGGGTTCCGTTAGTACCGTAATCGGCGTATTCGTCATCTAGATCAACACCATCGAGCCCGTATTGATTCAACTCGTCGCGCACCTGACCAGCGAAGTCTGCCGCGTCGGCTTGGGAGGCAAAGTTCGCGATACCAGCTCCCTGATGGTTACCAAGTATGGATAGCAAGACCTTAATACCTTTGGCCTGGAGCGGCTGGATTTGGTTCGCGGCGTCATCCAGCAGAGTCTGAACCTGCTCGTTGTTGTAAAGGACGGCGTTCGTTCCGTTGTAGTTGATGTTCGCAGCGAAGATGATGCCAATATCGAACGCGTTCGAACCATTAGCGAGTGTGTATTGTCCTACACTCGTGATAGGATTATCGTTAACCTCCACATAAGCAACACTCGTGACACTCGACTTTGCTGCTGCGAATAGCATCGCAGCAGTAGCTACCCTAGCCAAGGACGATGTGAGAGCTTTCATGATGAGGTTTTGCAAAAGATAATCTCCAAAACTGATGGTTAAAATGACTGAAACTTGAGCAAAGTACACTGATACGACTGCGACTGTGGTATATCAAGAACGACCGTATATCGATAGACCCAAATCGAATGAAATTGCTGGACGACTGGCAGTTGCAGCATTTAAATAATCGGGCTGATTTGCACTGCGTTTACGACCTCAATGTAACCTACGGCGGGATGTGTTGCTGAAACGGCTAATTTACGGATCTTGAATCCTAAAAGTCGTATTAGCGTATGTCTGGACGATGAGCATGACTGATCCATCTATCAGAGAGGCGACATCTAAAAATAAATGTGAGCATTGCGTGCTAAGCTTGCAGCAAGCGCGTTGAAAATGGCAATCAGTGCGAGGCAACAATGCCTTGATAGACCGAGGTCAAATGCCGCACTACAAGCACTGGCTACCGAGTGCGCAAAGAATAAGCAATGAAGACAGAAAAGGGGGGCCAAAGTACTTTAGTCCGGGAAGGCCGTGCGGAGGGATAGAGAAGCCTGCAAATCGCGGTTGCGCAGCTCCTTAGCCAGTGGCTCGGGCAAGGCTGTTGTCGAACAAGGCGGGCTTTCTATAACTATCCGAGCTTGCATAGGATTCGATAGTGAGAGCTTGACTTCATGGACAGTAGGTCAAGAATACCTATTCCACTCTTCACGGATAAGGAAATCCAGAGCATGGGCGGGATACAGGTAACATTCTAAGTGCCTTCGATGCGCATTCGGACACCAAGGCTGTATTTGGTTGGCGCAGCTTGCCGCTTTTACTGTCGTGTCAGCTTTTTAAACCCCGAGCGTCCCCTGCTTTTGCATGGGTATCTCCATCCCGTTTCCATTATTCAATGTCTGAGAGGATTCATGCAGCATTCCCTTCCCAAAGGCATGCGCGATATTCGCCGGATTCGTTGATCTAAATACGTTTACTCGAAGCACAAACCAAGATGCAGATTTATGGGTCCACCAGTGACTGCAACAAGAAATGTCACCCGTGACTACGAAAGATATCATTCACCGCAGGCCTCGCCGGGAGACTCTCAACAAGAATAGACGAAAAAACTTGGAACTTTTTTCTCAACAAATTATTGATAGATTGTTTATAATTTATTATTGTTCAAAATGATATGAGGTTTTCTCAACGAGATCTGCGATGAATGATATCTTTCATAGATGATATTTCTTATTATATCCATTGATGAATGAAAATCAGTGCTTCTAATTAATAAGATATGCAACGCAAACATAAACCTCATAAAGAGATCCTCAGTAATAATAATCAAGAAATGTTGAGAAATACTGTTTACTGAATTATTGATGAACTTCAATGCTTTATAGTGATATGAGGTCCTCCTGATGAGCCCTGCGGCGGTTATATTTCTTTTAATCGTGAGCTACTTCGGCTCCGTGCCATTATGCAGAGAGCTGTGGTGATGAAATATCCCTGGTCAAAGCATGATCAGACGAGAATGCATCTCTAGGTATCAGCTATAATAGCACAATATCTTATTTGCTCAAAGCATTCTGATAGATGTTCTCACGTCGGAAACGTTTCTACGTAACAGTCGTCAACCCACCGTCAAATGCCCTTCAACCAAACGCCTATTCATCATACCATTTACACCTTCGCCTCCTTGTACGTCACCGTCTTCAGCCTCAAAAACTCCTCCAGTCCCCAGCTCCCATTAAATCGCCCCCATCCACTCTCCTTGACTCCTCCATGCGCCAACATAGGCTCGTCATGCACACTCATGCCATTAATATGCACCGCCCCACTCTCAATCTCTCTCGCCACCGCAATTGCCCTCGCGAGATCTTTGGAGAACACACTCGCAGACAGGCCGTATTGCGTGTCGTTGGCGATCTTGATAGCCTCGGCCGCGCTCGAGATTGGGAAGAGGCTGACGCTGGGACCGAAGCTCTCGGTGTGGTAGATTTGCATTTCCTGCGTCACGCCTGAGATGATGACCGGGCGTATGCGATAAGCGCTGGACTCCTCGATGTGAGATGAGGTATCGGAGGGGTATAGAAATTTGGCGCCGTTGGATTTGGCATCTTCGAGAAGGGCCTTGTTTTTCTTGACGCCAACTTGAGAGACGAGAGTTGGCGCGGTGGACGAGGCTGGGAACCATCCGGTTATGGCGGATTGTAGAGCGGTAGTAAAGGCATCGAGGATGGAGTGGTGAACTAGGATGCGCTCGGTAGACATGCAGATTTGGCCAGACTAAAATAGAGTACGTCAGCGAGGGAAAGGGCAAAGAAGGTAAAGAACAGATGTAATGGAGAGTACGTACATGCATAAAAGCACCCCCAGCGCATTCTTTGGCTGCCAACTCGACATCTGCGTCTTCAAGTACAATTGCGCTCGCCTTCCCGCCCAGCTCCATTAACACCGGCTTCAGTGCCTTGCCCGCTTGTTCACTTATTATTCTACCAATGGCAGTACTTCCTGTAAAGTTGATCTTCTTAATTGCTTTATGGTTGATAACTGAAGTGGTGATTTCGGCAGCATCTTCCGGGCGATGAACAAACACGCTGAGAACACCATCAGGGAGGCCTGCTTTTTGGAAGATGTCGCCAATGATCCAGTAACATTTCGGAGAGAGTTCAGATCCCTTGAGGACACAGGTATTGCCAGTGGCGATGGCGTATAAGCAGGCACGAATACCAAGAATGAATGGCGCGTTCCTGCGGCATGTCAGTTTGTCTTCATTTTCCTCATGTCATCCATTCACGCTTTTCGTTTCTCTCGCATTGATTTCACAAGAGACGAGAGCAAATGACGCCCACTCACCAAGGGGCAATCCCGAAGTTCACACCAAACGGCTCTTTCCACACCATTGCACCCGTATCGTTTCCTTGTGCAGCAGGTATAGATCCCATGATTCCTGAAATCCTCCCAGCCGTGTCTCGTAGCATCTCCACCGCTGTTGGCACCATGAATCCTATTGATATGCCTTCCAGTATTCCTGTCTCCTCGATCTGATACTGTGCTGCTTCCTTGGTCCGCTGCTCCAGTATGTCTGCGGCACGGAGGATAATGTTTCGACGGAAGGTGGGCTTCGTTTTGGACCAGGATGGGAAGGCAGCAGATGCGGCTTCGACAGCGGAAATGGCATCTTTAACGGAGGCGCTCGAGGAATGGTAGATGATTTCGGAGGTGGAAGGGGAGTTTACGGGAAAAGTGACGGACGTAGTGACCTCTTTGCCATTGATCCAGATGGGAACAGGTCCGCTGGATGTGCCATTACTCGTGCCATTTGTGGCTGCCATGATGTTGATTGAGTTTTTGAGTTGTTGAAGTGATGAAATAAAACAGAAATGGGAGCGACAAACAGTTGAGGGAAAAGAAAGACCAGCTTCTGAATGACAAAAAGATACAGCGGAGACGAGATATAATATAATAGGCAGGTCCCGCAATCATTTGCCGGCCCCCTGGCTTATAGCTCTGTATCAAGACAGTCGAGTGCAGCTTCTGACGCCCAGCGGCGGGGGTTCGACCATTGGACTTGGCCATCTTAGCAAACCCTGGCATTGGAGAACTTCTACAGGCAGATGCATAGAATGCAAAAGTCCGCACGTACGATAGTAGGTAAAAGACGGTATCGGACGGTTTCAGGTCCCATGCATCTCGCTTGACTTTATGCGACATCAACCAATTGCAAGGCTGCACCCTGCGTCTCGTTGCACCATATCGCTGCAACCAGATGCCATCCGTGGCACAGGGGTTCATGAGAGACGCGACTTCTCCGAAAAAGCACACAAATAACCTGACCCAAGTCTGAAGTTTTCAAATTCTGCTATGCCGCAATTTTAATAGAAAAGAAAAACATGTAACTTTCTCAAGATAACCAAGAATAAAAAAAAAAAAGGCCCTGAATGTACGCCAAGCGTCCCATGGTATGCTCGCCAAGTCACGAAGCCCAGAATCCATGCACAAGATATCAATCGGAATATGTACAACGAATCTCGAATACTGCCAAATAAGCAATCGGTAACAGACCGACTGCGAAAGACAAGAACATGAACAATGTGTCCGGCTCTGTCCCTTTTCAAGCTCTTACAGCATTATTGCTGCCACAGCTGCTACCAGGACCATTCCCATCCCCGCTCCCATCACCCTTTCCGCACCGTTTGGATTCGCCGGAATCGGCACACTCGGCGAGGCTGTCCCACTCGCGCTCGTGGTCGGTGCGCTCGAGAATGGAGCAGTGCTATTACCTTGGGGCTTCGTGCTGGACAGAGGTACTGTTGAGTTCATAGGCAAGAACGACGAAGTGAAGGATGAGCCGCTGAGGGAAGTGGGGACGGATCCGAGAGTAGAGGGGATGGAGGTGATGATGGTGGACGAAAGCGATCCAGATGATGTTATGCCGATTGAACTAGATGATGTCGTACCGATTGGACCAGATGAGGTCGTACCGATTGAACCAGAAGTAGTGCTCGTCGAGTTGGAAAAGGCGGTGCTTGTTGAGCTAGAAGAGGTGGAGCTAATTGAGCCAGAAGAGGTGGCGCTCGTGGAAGAAGTGGATGAGGTTGTGCTTGTTGTACTGGACGTAGTGCTAGTTGTAGAAGGCGGGCCATTGGCTTGGACGAGCGCAAAGTTTGGTGACCCTGGGTCATATTAGCTTCTACCTCCTATGTGTCTGACAATCGAAGAAATGGGCTACTCACATTGGTACTTGCCATCATCATCACACACAATCTGAATTCCATGGGTAAACTGCCCAGGAGCATCAGGTGCTACCGTCGTTGGAACTTGCCATACATCCAGGCCGACGTTTGGAATGGATCTTGCAATGAGATCTCCTTCTTGGACGCAGTTTTCTGGGCATCCTGAAAGGAGGCGGAGAGAAACAACATCGCATCCGGCAGGTGCCTGACTTGAATCCCATTCGATGCTGAAAGACGAGCCGAGAGTGACATTCGCATATTTGGCCGGGGCGGTAGTAGGATTGCCTTCATTTACAGTAGGAGCATGTGGAAGTGGTTCGAGCGCTGAGGCAAGGGAAACAAAGGCAGAGAGGCCAGCGGTGAAGAGAGCGAAAGCCGAGAAATCGCCAGACATTATGATTGGAATTTTATGTTGTTTCAAGTGAGTGATTGGTACTGCAAATTGGAAAGATTTTGCCACAAGACCTTGATCAGAGAAGATTGGAACGAGAGACTAAAGGAAATAGACCACAGATATTAATAAGAGGGGAAAAAAAACGCTCTTCGTTACTTGTAAGATGTACGATGCTGACGATGAAATCATAATTTGGAGTCTACCTCAATCTCTTTATACACAATCACACCTAAGGCCGCCGGCCTGTGTACTATTTTGCTCGCCTGCTCGCTTGCTCGTATCCTAGCGCAGTAGTGAACACTGTTGCATCGTAACTCGTATTGCACCATATGTAATCTGTGGCTCGGGCAAGGCTGGACCTCGAGGATATCCAATTTAGACGGGATTGGCGACCGTGGTCAGTCAGCCGGGCGTTACCGTAGCTTTGAGAGAAAGTCAGGGCATGAAGAATGATGTGGATTGGACAAATTAACGAGGACAGTGCCGGATAGTTTAAGCGTGGCGCTGCAGCTGGCGGGGTAATCTTCTGGAAACGGCCAGCTGAAAATGGAGGAGATTGTCATCCGGAGAATCAACCATGCCGCGCCAGATTGGCTCATAAGAAAATCTATTCTTAGCTCAGTAGCATCGTCTCGTGGCTGGTAGCAATCTCGGATCATAAATTGTCCGCAGAAAGTCAGCCTTTGTAATTTCCTTGACCAACTCAATTTAAACCTGGATGAAGAGTTCATAAGCGATGCGACGGCTTGACTTTGTTCTCATATGAAGAGAGAAGCCGTGACTTATCCACAAAGTATTGAGCCACTCGCCTATCATGGACTCTTGGCCCAAAACTCTCCTTAAAAAAACAACTTCATGGCCCACAAGATTTTCTTTAGCTCACATAAAATGACGCTTGGCCTCTGATATCCAGACTGCTGGCTCCCACATATACAACAAATTGGCCCGGCTCCACCACATACTGCATTTGCCTATTCCACAGGCCCACATCACTTACATTCAGGGGTATGGTCACGGTTGTGGTCTGGCCGGCAGGTATCATAACTTTCTCAAAGCCTTTGAGCTGTATGTTTGGCACGTCTACTGAAGCCAGCACATCTTTCACATACATCTGCACAACCTCGGCGCCGTCTCTTTCGCCGCTGTTTGTGACTTGCACGGCGGCAGTAATCTGGTCTGACGCGCTGACATTAGTCGCCGAGAGCGTGACGTTGGAATACGTAAAGTTCGTGTAGGATAACCCGTATCCGAATTCGAACCATGGTTGGGGGGTGCCCAATACATACTGGTGGCCGAAGTAGAGATATCCGTCTGCGCTTACGAACCCAGGGCTTGTGGTGCGGCCTGAGTTCAGATAATCGTAGTAGATCGGCAAATCTCCAACACTATGAGGGAAAGAGACGCTAAGCTTTCCAGAGGGATTCACATCACCGAAAATAATGTCAGCAAGCGCGTTGCCACCTTGCTCCGAGGGATAAAACTGCTGCAGCAGAGATGCGGTAGTGTTACTGATCCAGGTTTCAGTAAGCGGTTTACCCGACTGCAAAACAATCACCGTGGGGGTCGAGGTATTGACGATAGCTTCAGCAAGAGGACGCATGGCTCCAACAAGATCGAGGCTATCGAGGTCTACATGCTCGCCTGTCGTAGCATTGAGGCCTTCCCACAACTCCATCTGATCCCTTGACCACGTGCCCACAACAACGACCGCAACGTCAGCTGCTTCTGCTGCTGAAATGGCTGCTGAGAATCCGCTTTGATCCGAACTCCATCTTTCACAACCCTGAGCATAAGTGACGGAGCCATTGCCGATTGCGGTTTGGATGCCATCAAGTGGTGTCACACCACGGTACTGCGATTGAAAAACCACGTAGTCGCCGTAATTCATGAACCCGTGCGCTATCGGACCAATAACTGCGACTTTCTTGTCTTTTGAGATGGGTAGGATGTTTTGATCGTTTTTGAGGAGCACAATGCTGTCTCGATCAATCTCTCGTGCGAGCTGCTTGGCATAGTCATTGTTGATGATGTTGTTCCACTGACTCTGCGGGGCTATTTGATATGGATGTTCAAACAGCCCCATGGTAAATTTGGTTCGCAGCAATCTGCTAACTGCCGTATTCACAGTGTCCTCGCTCAGTCGACCAGATGCAACGAGCTCTGGGATGGTTCGGTAATTGAAGCTCCCCCCACCCATCTCTACATCCCCTCCAGCAGGTAAAGCGTCAAGGGTAATGCATTCGTTCCCTTCAGTGATAGGGTTATTGTATGTATTCAACGGTTCTGGGCAGATGTTGAACGCGTTCGCTAATCGGTCCGTCCCGCCTGCATCACTGGTTACGAAGAATTGGTAGCCCCACTCATCACGAAGAATTTCTGTGAGCGTATGCTGATCCGCTACCTGGGGGACCCCGTCATACGAGCTGTAGGCGCTCATAATGGACCAAACTCCACCGTCGACGATTGCCCGTTTGTAGGATGGCAGCCAGGTGGTGCGGAGCTCTCGTTCTCCACCATGAACAGGGCCGGTATTCAAGCCCTGCTCAGGCAGTGAGTATGCAGCGTAGTGCTTCACCGTTGCTGAGATGTTCAAACTTTGCAGGCCTAGAATATAATTCATCGCAATTTCGCCCGCAAGGTACCCATCTTCGCCATACGTCTCTTCCACTCTTCCATACCTGAGCTCTCGGGCAAGATCGGCAAGAGGGGCAAAAAGCTGCGAAGCTCCGAGTGCTTGGGCTTCTCGTGCAATCTGTACACCCATCTCCTGGATTTGTGTGCGATTCCACGAGCAAGCGTACGCTACAGGGCTGTTGAAAATTGTAGCATTGCCAATTAGGAAGCCGTGGATACCCTCAGTCTGTACCAACGCAGGTATGCCCAATCTCGTACTATTAACCGCAAAATCTTGTCCGCGCTTGATATTGGTAGTCAGCAATTCCCAGCCAATGGGATAGCCGACGTAAAACATTCCGGCTTTTTGCTGGAAGTTTTGGACGAGGCCAGAGTAGTTGAACGCGCCGTTGCTCTCATAAGTTGTATTTAGCCAGTTTGAGATATCGCCTTGCACCAGCTGTGAGGCCTTCTCTTCAATTGTCATCCTCTCAAGCAGGTCTTGGACACGCGTCTCAACTGGTAGATTGGGATTTTTGTACGGTGCATTGGCAAGTGAGGCGTTGGAGCTGTTACTGGAGTTGTAACCGGATTGGGCGAACGCGAGAGAAATGCCTGCCGCGAGCAAGATGCTGTATGAACGGAAAAACATCATTTCAACGATAGACATACACATAAAAAAAGAACGTTAAAAGAGAAGAATCATAGCTACGAGAGAAAAGTAGAAAAATTTTATACCTGCCTCGACTTCCTGCAAGCATCCTTGCACGATCAGAAAGTCTATCTCAATTAATTAGGGAACTTCATCTCCAAATGTCGACTCCACGTGAGATGGACAGGTCAACGTCTACAAACTACCTGTACAGAGACAGTTGACAGGCGGAATAAATTTTGGAGTTGAGGTGCTCCCCGCAGTTGACTTCTTCGCGTACCTGCATGGCGGCTGAATAGCATCGCCGTGCGATCTCCCGAGGCTCATCTCAAGATATAGAATGATGAACGAGAAATACATGGCGCTTCGGAAGATGTTCTAGAATGAATGCAGTACTGCAAGAACGATGAAAATTTATGGTGATCAAGTTGGTTGGTCTACAGGGAAAGGAAGTAAAAGTCAACACGCTTGGAAACGTTGGGATACTGTCTCGTTAAAAATGGGATGTCCTTTGTGGCAACATTCGTCAAGAGACGAGCACTGTCCAGTATGAGAGATCAGGGGACTTGGTAGAGTCATTACAATCGCATCAGCTATATGCTTTGATACAGATACGCTCACAGGAAAAATATATATCTCGAATCCGTCTGTCGATAGTAGAACTGTTAAGAATGCCACCCCCTCGCCAATGTCGTGTAAAGTAGAACATGAAAAGAAAGATTTCTTAAAAGACACAAGAAAAGAAAAAAGCTGTCCCGCCAAAGCGCCGACAGCAAGACGCCCAGCAGAAGGGTATCATCATCATCTCAAATCGCTCATTGCATGGTTTTGCTTGGATTCATCCACTGTCTCCCGCTCATGTCCCACGCCATCCCAGTTCCCATCGTTCCTTCTTCCCTTGATACTACATGACAACACACTTCCCCCCACCCCCACCACCATCTCCTTTTTTCTTCCTCCTGGGTCCCCTCATGCCCAACAACCCTTTCCTCTTCGCGTCCGCCACATTTGCCGCCGCGCTCCTCTGCGCCCGACTTGGCGTACGCTGCGGCGTCTGCGCGGCGATCGGGCGCAGCCGCTGCCGCGTCTCCTCAAAGGGCGTCAAGGGTCGCACAGCGGGATGTGAGGGGTTGGGCGAGAGGCTTTCCGTGGTCGTGGTCGTGGTGAGGTAGGAGGTGGCGTTGATGTTAGTGGGGCGGTGAACGGAGATGCGGGAAGGCGCGCGCGAGGGGCGTGTGGTCGTGGCGGCAGGCGGGGAAGAGGTGATGGGGGAGACGATGTTTGCTGGAGGGTTTGAGGCGGTGAGAATAGCGGTGGGAGGAATGCCAGTGGCTTGGGGACTGGTGGTAACTTGGGTATCATTAGTAGTAGCTGGGAGACGTGTAGCAGTCCGGGGTATGTTATTCGTAGGAGCTGGAGAGGTGGAGGTTTCGACGGCTGCTGGGGGAGAAATGGGGGGTTCGGGGTTGGCCGAGGGAGTTTCGGTAGTAGCTTGGATTGCGGCGCGGGTGGTGATTGAAGGGGCGGTGACAGAGCGAGGGATGGGAGCGGAGGCACCACTGGACGGGCTGCTGATGCTGCGGATCGTGTCCATGCGCCCGATTCCCACGCCTCCAGGGACAGGCCGTCGCCGAATGGTGCTTAGATTCATCTGTTGTGATCTCCCTGTCGTAGCCCACACCCTCATTTCGGTTGATAGAGGTGACAACCCTGCAGCGGTACGACTGGCCGTTCGAGGAGCTGCATAGCTTCCTGTAGCTGAACTGGGCCGTAGATTCTCTTGCGATCCTGCAGGATTTGGCAGACTCGATGCAGAGCTACGGAGTCCGGCCATCTCCCAATAGCGTAGTGGTAAAGGAGCGTTGGGTTCAGCAGTATACATTGGTGGTGGAGGAACCCAATTATCAGCATCGCTCTCGTGTGGTGGATCTCGTGCGAGTCGTCGGTCTGCTCCGTCTGCGCGTCTGTATTCGACTTGTACAGCTGGTGAGGCTCGGAGACGTTGACGAACATATGGCGAAGATTGTGAGACCGAGGCTGCACGAACAAGAGAGACACGAGATCGCGGTTGTGAGGGAGTGTATGGCTCTTCAATTGCATCGATAGGGAGATCTTCGTCTGGAAGCGGAGGGACAGGTGTAGTGGTTATTGCATGTGCGCGATTCTGGTGATGATGCGAGCGGCGGCGGGGCTCGGTAGAGGTATGAGACCGACGTGGACCAGAAATAGTTGGAAGGGATTGATGCTTTTTCTGCGTGAGCGTTCTTCTACGTTCGAGAGCTACTTCGGTTTTCAAATCGAGCTGCTGTTCTGGTAACGGCCTTGCATGACTGGTCTCAAGAGTGAGAGTTACATGCTCATCTTCAAGCCCTGGATGACCAGATTTACTAAAATCCAAGACAATAAGACGGCCTCCTTCGGCAGTGTCTTCATCATCTGAGAAGCTCTCATCCCCGCTACAGAATTTGGACATGTCTGGAATGGCAGGGCTGAGAATGAGCAACCGCTGGGCAGTTTTGTCCTGTACGAATTTCAGACATGGAGTTGTATTCTCATCCATTTCCGGAATATCGTATGTCTCTTCAATGTTGACATTGATGTCAGAAGCAGCGATGTTGTTGGGTATTTGCAGCACCCGGACACATATCCTGTTGGTCAGGCTCGCGATGAGCGTCCCATCCTGAGTTGTTGTGATGACTGGAAAATCCCGAATGCCTAATTCTCGAAGCTTGGAAGTTTTTTCAAGCCTGCAACGAGCGATTGTGGTAAGATTGTCTTCTGGTGCTGTCGCTACAGCTAGATTGGTGGAGGCATCAACGGTTCCAACAACTTCGACCATTCCATCGTGCTGCCATAAACATGCTGACTGTAACTTACTGCTCAACTTTGGGTCGAGCATGTCAGCAGTCCAGACTTGTCGCAATTCCTCCGCCGTAGGATGGCGGGGATCTTCTGCAAATAGAGGAACAGACACAACGAGAGTGCCTCTGCTGATATTCTTGGTTGTTGCCAGTAGCCATTTAGAGTTGTGGGAGAATTCAACATGATCCATTTCAAGGCCGGAAGTGGTACAGCGTCGGGTAGCATCTCCAGCGTCTGGATGTAAAGAGTAAACGTCCACACTGTTTGGCCCACATACGGCCAACAAATGTCCAGTCCGATCCAGTGTTATGGCTTCGGCTGGCAACTCCAGCTGTATCGTCCTTACCAGCCTCGGTGCGGGGCCAATCTTAATATCATATATATTGACGACATGTTTAGTTGACAGCACAGCCAAGAGGCTACCATCATCATGAATGTCGGCGGCAACCGGTCTTCTGGAAACCTCGAATGCCCTCACTTTTTTGTCCGGCAAAGAGCGTACATCAATGACGTGCAGATAGCCGGAATTGAAGGCAATAATGTATCGTCCCTTTGCAGAGGTGGACATGACCAGCGCTTCTCCTAATGGTAATGCTATCTTGGCTGAAGTGCCGGTAATGAGGCGTACAATGATGGCAGGTGGTCTTGAGACTGGTAACAGCGGTTTATGCTCTTGAATGTGGCCGTTCGGTGCTCCATGTCCATTCTGTTGCACGCCAACTGGCAGACGCTCTTCCGGAGCCGAGTCTCCATCTCCGTATAAATCATCATTATCTGCAGAGTATCCTGTATCGGACATTCTCAATGCCAGGCTCTTTGAGAGCTGCTGACAGTCGGGTCGGTTTATCGGTGAAAGGTCATGGACGCGGTTCGATGTGTCGGTGTTGAGCTGTCACTTGGAGAGAATGGCGCAGCAATGGTCGCTCGTGACGGATTTGCATGTCGTCTCGCTGCGTGTAGCATAATACTGTGCCTCGATCATGTTTTGAAAAACAAGCGTGTCAGTCCAGATGCGCCATACAGCGGCGCTGTTCCCCGAAAGGCAATCACCTCCGGTGTGAATCTCGGTGAGATCTAGAGGTTCCCAAGCTGGATTGACAGACAGCGTCCTGAGAGAAATATACGAATTCCGAGGCGTCTTTAGGTCAGACGAATGGTCCCAGCGGCAAAGTTTTCACGACCCCGTCGATCCAGGACTCTCTCGGTGTATGGGATGGAGATCTCTGGGGCGAGCAAGTACAGGCCCAGATCGTCGTGTATTGTCAGTGGGGATGACGGAGCAATACATGCGGCAGCATGGAATCGAAGCGGTAGAAAACAGTCAGGAGAAATCGGGCATCGAACTGACGAAGCTCTCCAGTGCACTTTGTACGCCACAATCGGCCAGCCAGGTCGATGGTTGCGGGGGCCTGGAGGAGAGATTGGGCGTGGTGGGCTTCAGCCGTACGTGGTGCTTGGTACGGATACAGCACGTAACTAACAACTAGCACCGCAACAGCAATGACCAGGTCCGCTATAAATAGGCCCTGCGAAAAGGGGAATTGCCTATACAAATAATAGGGAGGCGAACTGTCCATCCAGACGCTCCATCGGAACATTACCCTTGCACCCATTGTCCTCTTCCATCCTCTTCTATCTCTCCGTCCAGCGTTCTGTTGAGATGCGATGCGACAAGCTTACAGTACATGGCGCATGTGGCTGTTGTTGCGACCATGTGTTCAATAAAGCACAAGCCCCTGCGTTCAATGCTACTAACCCCCCCCCCAGCAGTATTGGATGAAACTGTTCACCGGATGGTGGTAATGCAGTCAGCTCCTGCTGACCCGATATCGCACCGCGACGGCACGCTTCGAATTACACCACTCCAACCCCTATGCACGACAGACCATTTATTGTCACTGAAAGAAAAATGGTTCACGCACACGAGAGCGCACTCAGCACTCGCCAATCGATATCTGTAGTGCCTAATAATGTACAGGGCGGAGATTGTGATCCAATGCTATTACATAATGCTTCCAACGCCATTGTCACAATGCGCTTGCGTCCACAATTGGGGGGTGTCAAAAAAAAAGTAAAAAAAAAAATTTATGCATGATCATCCATGCAAAAACATGACTCTCCAGAAGCCTCCTCTACTTCGATCCCCCACCCTCCCCCCTCCCCTCCCCCCTCCCCTCCCCCTCCCCACCTCCTTCCTTCTTCTTACTAATGCCAAACCAACTCATCGCGCCCGTCCGCATGCTCTTCATCTGCTCCTCCTGCGCCTTCTTCTCCTCCGCCGCCATCTCGCTCAACCACTTCTCGCCATTCTCCCTGATCTCGCGCTCCATGCGTTCGTACTCGCGCTGGCCGCGCTCGCGGATCTGATCGCTCAGCATTTTGCCCTGCTCGAGGCCCTGCGCCACGCTCTCGCCCTCGCCCAGCACGAGGCCGCCGGGGGCCGGCTCGGCGCGGATGCCCAGCGCGTCGCCCAGGCTCGCGAGCCCGGAGAAGCGCGGCCGTCGCGCCCGCTCCTCCTCCAGCCGCTTCTGGAACTCGGCGCGCGCAATCGCCTCGCGGCGCGCGAACTCGGTCGGGATGTGTGTGCCGGCGAAGGAGGCGAGCGCGGGCCGCACGTCGGGGATGGACATGGTGGCGAGGTATTCGAGGAAGGGGATGAGGGAGACGAGTTCGCGGTCGGTGGGGGACCCGGTCCAGGGCCGGAGGAGGATGGCGTTTTCGCGCTGCTTCTGGATGTGCGTTGGGTTGGTGTCGATGATGAGGGTTTTGGAGAGGTCGCGGTTGAGGTAGGAGAGGTCCTGTAGGGAGAGAGAAAGCTTAGTATGGGAGATGGTGGGGTATCAGGTAGGGCATGAGTGCAAAGTGTTTACCTTGATGTACTCGCCATTCTCATAGCGAGTTGCTTCGCGGAAGAGGGGCCACATGACAACGTGGAAGGGGTCGAGTTTCTGGATGACTGGAATCCCGCTCTGAGACGGGACGGTGGTAAAAATGACGAGTTCGAAATATTGGCTCAGGTAACGTAAAAAGTAGTCAAGTCCTGGTCGCTTGGCCATTCGCCAGCCATGCTCTCGTGTCCATTCACTATGAATGAGCAAATCCTCCAAGCTCAACACGAGCGTCATCGGAGGTCTCATGTTTGGGTCCATGTCGGGCAACAGCTTCTGGAATGCAGGCTCGGTGTAATAGCTGACTTGACCACTGAGTCTAGCCTTGATGCGTTTCCACATCAATAGAAGGCTCCAACCAGATGGCGCATCAGGGTGTCTCCTTCCCTCCTCTTCATTGGCCCAGTTGCGACCAAAGTAGATTGCTCCCGTCAAGCCAAAGCCTAGCATGATCAGAGATGCGTAGTAGGCGACATTGTTCCTTCGCCGGTCAACTGAGCTTTCGTATGCGGATTTTGGCAGTTCTCTATCCCCACCCCGACCGGCTCCTTCTGCTGATGCGGGCTCTTCCTGTTCCTTGCTCCCCGTAATGTCAAGCTCTTGTTTAGCATTTTGTTTCATGAATTCAGCATCAAAAGTCGATGGGATACCCTGGCGGAGATCAGGTAGAGGTTGGGTTGATTGTTGTGGGCTCTGGAACTCGTCCTGCTTGGACACGTCGGGACCAGGCTGAGACGTGGGCTCCGTGTTTCTGGCTGGGGTAGCATTCTCATCAAACTCGGCCGTGTCTTTCGACTGTGCCTCTTGTTCGATTGATTCATCACGTATTTTTGATGCAGCCTGGGTGCCAGTCGTTGTAGCAGCACTTGCGCCTGCAAATTTAATGGCATCACCTTTTTTCCACGTTTGATCTTTTCCAGCTGATTGGGGTTGTGGTTCAGTATTGCGGGCTGGTGTTGCATTTCCATCCAACTCCGGTGTTGCTGTGGAGTCTATCTCTTGGGCAGCATTTTGGCTTGGCTTGGGGTTCTGCTTTCCTGCCGTCGTACCTGCACCAAAGCCTCCATGCCGCGTTGGCCCGCTTTGAACTTTTCTTTGATCTTGTAGTGGAGTCCGTCGTGCATTCGAAGGTCGAGCGTCTTTGGCGTAGTTGCGGGCTAGTAGAGATGTTGAAGATATTCGGAGGGATGCTGGTGCAGTATGGCCAACGAATGCTCGGATCGCTGCACGAGGGAGCATTATGATGACCGAGAGCACGCAGCCAAAGGGTGGGAAGAGGGCGCAATTGGAGGTTTACAGTGCAGAATTATAGCCAGGAACGAGGCCAGTCGCGCACTCCAAGCACGATTTGGATGGGATGAAATCTTTCGCTGCCATGCATTGAACTGGGGAAAGTTTGCCGACCCGGATCTTCAATTCAGCCAGTTTGATCACTACTTCGATTGCAACACATTTCTTAGCAATGTGATCATGACCTGACCCTCTTTTTTTTTTTGCCTTTGGATTCCTCCTCACTCCTCTCGCTATTCCATCCATCGGTATTTGTTGCGCTTCTTCGCCAGGGATGCTGCCGTCTTTGATAAGGGAAGAGCCGGGAAGACTCGAGTAGCGGTTTGGAGGAAGGCCACGCAGCATGTACACGAAATGCCTGTCTATTCTGCTTCTTCTGCTGCTAGCGACGCTCGCACAATGCATGACGAACGACGCGATTGCACGGTTAAGGTAAACCATCCCATCCAGCACTTCTGCGAACCCCGGGCACGTGCTTATTCGAACTGCAGACAAGAGACACGAGACATCTTCTACCACGGCTATAATGGTTATATGAAGTTTGCTTTCCCCGAGGATGAGTTGCGCCCACTTCTATGTCAGCCTTTGACCCGCAATGACTCCAAACCAGCTCACGTTGAGCTCAATGACCCTCTTGGAAACTATTCCGTGACCCTCATCGATACCCTTTCTACCCTCGCAATTTTGGCCTCATCACCGTCGCCGAGCAAGGATGGCCGCAATAGAGAGCTAGACGACTTCCAAGATGCAGTTGCTGCTCTGGTCGTTCTGTACGGTGATGGTAAAAAAGGGCGTGGTGGTCAAGGAATACGTGCCAGGGGGTTTGACGTGGATAGCAAAGTTCAGGTCTTTGAAACAACAATCCGTGGAGTTGGAGGTTTGTTGAGCGCTCATCTATTCGCCATCGGTGAACTGCCAATTCGAGGATATAACCCCACCGAGGAAGAGAAGAATGGTAGGAAAGGCATCTTCTGGAAAAATGACATCGTATATGATGGTCAGCTTTTGCGGCTTGCCTTGGATCTTGCCACTCGACTATTGCCGGCTTTCTCTACCTCCACAGGCATACCATATCCACGCGTCAATCTGCGTCAGGGCATTCCTTTCTATGACAATTCGCCTCTCAACACCGACGCTGAGCACGGCCAATGTTTGATAAACGAAAAAGGACCTGCAGACATTACTGAGACCTGTGCCGCCGGATCCAGTAGTCTTGTGCTTGAATTCACTACTCTCAGTAGACTCACCGGAGATGATCGTTTCGAGAAACTAGCGAAACGAGCTTTCTGGGCAATCTGGGAAAGGCGCAGCAGCGCCGGCCTCATAGGTAGCTCCATTGACGCAGAAACTGGTCAGTGGATATCACCTGTTACTGGCATAGGCGCGGGCATCGACAGCTTCTTCGAATACGCCTTTAAATCGCAAATTCTCTTGTCCGGATTTCCATATGACCCGGCAAACTACAGTACAGAAGCACCCGAGGCCTTTGGCGCAGCGTGGCAGGACGCCCATGCTTCCATCAAGCGCCATATTTACCGTGGTCCTTCATTCCAGCACCCGCATTACATTCAAGTAGATCTCCATACTGGCGCAATGCGCGCATTCTGGCTTGACAGTCTTGCTGCCTTCTATCCCGGCCTGCTTACTCTTTCAGGCGAACTGGATGAAGCCATTGAATCACACTTGCTGTATTCTGCGCTCTGGACAAGGTTTTCCTCGCTCCCTGAGAGGTGGTCTACGGCAACAGGAAACATCGAACACGGTCTTACGTGGTGGCCTGGTCGACCTGAGTTCATAGAGTCAACGTGGTACATCTATCGCGCAACCAAAGACCCTTGGTATCTTTACGTTGCCGAGATGGTGATGCGCGACTTGAAGCGTCGCTGCTGGACCCGATGCGGATGGGCAGGTCTCCAAGATGTGCGCACCGGTCAGAAAAGTGATCGCATGGAAAGCTTTTTCCTCGGCGAGACGGTCAAATACCTCCATTTGCTCTTCGATGAAACGCATCCACTCAATCATCTTGATAAATCGTTTGTATTTTCCACTGAGGGTCATCCATTGATAATTCCCAAAACATTTCGTCCGGAATCTTACCCAACTCCAACTTCAAAGAAAACGAATACTACGGAAGCCATAGCAGTTCCTATTGTCCCTCAGTCAGTCTCACATGCTATTTGTCCGGTACCTCCACCCACTGTCCCTTTCAGCATCTCTGCTACTGCTGCCAGGGGAGACGTTTTTCATGCTGCTAGTCTTGTCCGATTACATCTTATGCCAAAGATTGGAATAGCCGAGTCTCCAATTCTAGAATTTACAAATGACCATCCAAGTGTCACCCAATCCGACCTTGTGTCTCCCACAAATTACACATATTATCCGTGGACTCTTCCGCGAGAGCTCATCCCGACAAACGGTACGAGTTCCAAACTTGCTTCACGAAACACTTTCGACCTCTCCTTCCCCACTCTTCCAAATATGGTCATGAATGCTGCAGCACTTCAACGCAGTCCGGAAGGCCTTCTTGTCAACTCCATCAGTGGAATTCGCCTGGGCATGGTTCGAGAGTTTATGCCCAAATCTCATACCCATCTCACACCAGATGAATTCTTCCGTATCTACTCAGTCTCCAACGTTGCCCTTGGCCGCGACGAAAAGGTCTTCCTAGCCGAGAATTCCATCAACGGCTTCAATCCCATCGACCCACACTTTAGCAAAGTCAAAGACATGGAAATGTTAGATCTTGTGCTCGATCTCCCCGTAACCGAACAAGACCTCCAAAAAGCAGCCGAAAACACCGATGCGTTCGAGCAATCCATCCTCCAAGTCGCATCCCAACTTTACGCCAACAACCCCCCCTCCGACGCGAGCGCTGACACCAACAACAAGGACACTACTCTCATGAAGTCTTTCCTTCAAAACCTCCAAGATCTCCGATCCCTCTTTTCCGATTCCAACACCTCCACCACCACGACCTCCAAAGACGCACCAACCCATCCTCTCATCCGCACCCTCGTCCCGGCTATTCTCCCCGTTGGACCCGGCGCCGCTCCTGTCCCAGCCACTCCCGACGCAACCGCCGACCTCGACCTCCCCTGGCACAGCATCCTCCGCGCGCCCGACAACGACCCCACGCTCTGCTCCAGCCCGTTGCCCGCCAAAGCCGTCAAAACGCACCACGTCCTCGTCGTCAAGCGCGGCGGCTGCAGCTTCAGCGACAAGCTCGCCAACATCCCCGCGTTTGCGCCGGACGCGGGCGCGCTGAAGCTTGTGGTCGTCGTGTCGTATCCCGGCTATCAGGACGATGAGGACGGGAATGGTGATGGAGGTGGGGGTGGTGGGTGGGAGGAGGTGGAGCTGGTGAGGCCGTTGCTGGAGCGGATCCAGAAGACGCCTGCGGGAGTGGCGAGGCCGCATCCGTTGGGCATGGTGATGGTTGGGGGTGGAGAGGAGACGTGGGAGATGTTTGGACGGGCGAGGGGGGTGGGCATGAAGAGGCGTTATCATTTCGTGAGTCAGGGGTTGAGGATCAGCAATTTATTTGCGCTATAAGGTTTTGCATACGTTGGCGTTTGGGCATGGCGTGTGGGCATGTAGAGCATCTGGGAGGATGTGACTTCTTTCACCTTAGATACCGGAGAGCTATGTGAAGCTCTTTCAAGTAGGCCGGGATCAGGCTTTCAATTAGTACCACGAATAATTCGTTGTATGTCCTCTGGGGAGACCCTCAGCAACAATGAGCATGAAAACATACACGAATGTTTCTCAATAATTTAGTTGGATATTTTGAATGGTTCGAGGTCGTATGGGGGACCCCCTGAGATATGTTTGGTTTCATTCATTTTTCGCGGCCCTGGAGATGATGGGTTTTATCTTGGTATAACATCATATATGATTGCATTGGTGAGTATAATAGAGTAAAAGGCATTCAACTACCCTCAAAGAAGAAATCCACAGCCGTAAACCGCGCACCCATCTTACCGTAGTAACACCCAGTATCATGATCCACCATAATCCTCCTATCCTCTTTTGCCACTTCACAGTGCACTTGGTGCCCTCAGGAGTCCCCCATGAACATATGAAATATCATGAAACAGTGATTCACTTTGAAATAATCACATCAATGGTATGTTTTCGCCTATCGACCATCCATCAGTCGCGATTGCGCGACAGAAATTGCTGAGCCATTGTTCTTGCTCACAGAGAATGATCAGTTTCAGTTCAACAAGAGCAAATGCGCCTTGGGAACCGATTGGTGTATGCAATTCACGAGGAGCCCACCACAAAAGTGCCGCCCTGAGCATGCCATAGCCCCTCACCTCACGATAGTCAGAAATGTTCATATGAGCCTCACGCAAGACCTCGTCCTCTAAGCGGTCCAACAACGCATCGTAGTCGATATGGTTTGGAGCAATGTCCTTCTTGATTTCCGGAAGACTCTTGCCACCTGAGGCATAGTACCATGCTAAGACCTTCTCAAATTTGGTGTAAGAGTTGAAATAGAGAAGAAAGTCGGTCAGGCTTTTGAGCTCCTTGGGTGGCATCTGTTCAGAGGATGGTGCAATAGGTACCTGTGTCTCCTTGTGTTCTGCGTCCATGTCCGCGCCTATGGCAATACATGGCTCGGCACCAGCAGCGTCCACTTCAGCACCGATGATGATCTCGATCCCCGCGTCCGCATTGAACAAGGTCGGAAAAGACTGGGCCTCTTGCATGATGTCTTCCCAGTTGGCCTGGACCATAGGGATGGCTGACGCAGCCGAATACTCATCAGCCCAGCGAATCGTCGCGAACGCACCAGACCCGAAGCTAATATTGGTTTCAACAGTTCCTGCAGGTTGCAGGAGAGACAATGGAACGCCAGCGATTTGGACAGCCATGTTTAAAGGTATACAGGTTGACTGACGATAAGTTCTCAGATGAAGGCTTTGACGTAGCCGAAGTAGAAGTAGAGAGACGATGCAGGAACAAAGAATTTTCGAAGGGTAAAGGTAGTAAGTATTATCGATAATGATTTGGCACCGCTCTCGCGTATGTGTGTAGTATCCCGAGGCGTAATGAAAGGCGATACGGGGCACAACGCACTTTGTACTCAAAGTGAAGCACACGCCAAGTGAATCTTTCAAGACGAGATGTCTCATATCCACCATGCACAGGCTGATGATCAGTGGTCTCCAGCTCTTGGCTTTACTTATTTTCCAGGATCCTACTCACTTGTACCACCAGGCTACGTCCTAGCAACTTGGCCAGGGTATTCTCAACGCCATTTTTAATATGGTTCGCAATTCCTATGTACCAGGGGCTGTAATAAGAATTGTAGTGGACCGCAAAATTGGAAATTGGCGATACACATACCAAAGATATCCCCAACACAATTTCCAAGCTATCTGGAACGCGGAACGAGATATTGAGAAATGCCTCTGTTAATCGCGAACTCTATCGTTGCTGAGGATCTTCGTCTTATAAATATCGCGAGTCGTATCCTTTGTAGTTTATGACCGTGCTACTGTAGCTCTTGTTGTAGAATTTTCGACCGTGTGTTCCATCCTCTTTGTATTCCAAGTCTAAATCTTTATATGCTATCCTAGCTAATCACATCTTTACTTTCCTTGTTTACTCTGACGCGAATTGGCTTGTAGTTAGCGATTATCGTAGTATCGCTAACGTCGTCTTTCGGGGCTTCAGGATATGTGGGTAAAAACATGGTGCGATGCAAAGAGCTACGGAATCAGACGAGTGCTGAACCGTATCCGCTCAGATTTCCAGAATTGTTGTCGCGATTGAGGACGACCTGGTTCCGGTAGGGCGCGTCTGCACAAAATGATTTGGTAGATGAGTTGAGGCAATGAAACTTTGAGAGGATTATGTAATACCATCCTATCGGAAAATGACCGAGACGACGTCCTTGCTGATCTTGCTCTGGGTATACATTTCCAATTTCCAGAATTAACAGCTGAAACGTCCGACGCCATAGCAAAGGCCTCGCCGTCAAATGGATTGGGTTTGCCACCCTAAAGCCTTCATTTGGAGGCTTGCGGATGGGCACCATCCGCTTTCGACACTCCTGGTAATCTCCACCGGACCACATGTAGTGGCTTGAAAGAAATCAGAAGACATTAGTTTGACCCTATAGACCAATACTCAAGATTTACGTTAATGAGTGCTCGCTCGATGATGGATTTGGTGAACACAATGATATGTCTACGGTAAGACGGTGGCAGGGCAGTCCAGTCAAAATAGCCAAGCAAAAGGCAGAATTAAATTGTGAGAAGCGGCAAATCATCCTCAATCAGCCAACGCTCCTCCCATTCACTCCACTCAATATATCAACGTAAAGAACGGTTTTCCCAACAGAGAAACCATGTCATTTTCTCACATTCTCTTCACGTATCATGTTTGTATTTCGTCAGTTATGAATGTCTGTAAATTTACGGCGTCCATTCATTGCGTCAAACTGAAACGTCTCTTAATTTATTTATATCCGTCAAAAATATCCAAATGTCAGGCAGCAAGCATGTCAAATAAAGACATCAAGTTGACCCTTCAGCCCAGAAAAAAGGAAGCTGAACAAATAACGGACAAGTCCGACTCAGGAGATAGAAAGGAGCAGCATGCGACAGGCAAATTCAGTTCCATACCGGTTTACCTCTCAAAACACACCCAATCATTTGGCTGCGACTGGTGCTTCTGGATAGACGGAAAAGTCCTGCTCCCTTAACGCCCACGCTAACGCCAACTATTGTGTTCGTTAAGGCAGTCAGTGCATGCGTGAGATACCAGACCAGACTTGCTTTCGCTGCACCAACTCACAGCGCGTCTATGAAACCAATAACTCACCCCGATGCCTTCACTCAAGACTAGCTCATTGACGAAGCTGTATTGCGCACACCAGGCGGACGGGCCAAATCTGCAGGTGAGCAATGGCCAACTGTGGAAACGTGATTCATTCTACGCCATAAACGCCAGGATGGCCGTCCAAGTAGCAGCACCAGCAGCAGCATAAGCAATAGCAATTCCAGCGCAAATTAGGTTTGCCAATTTCTTTAGAACGCACGCTAAAACTCAAGGGGAATGAGGAAATTTGTAGGAATTGTAGACATCCAGCTGTACGGGAAGAGAGTGGAGAGTGCCATTGGTGCGGAGGAGGGCTTTTGAGGCCAGGGTACCCTTTGAAGATTCGTTGTGGACGACAACGATTCGGAGAAAAGGAGGGAGTTTCACAGAATCCAGAATTGCGCTAGATCTCTTAGATGCTTTTTGTGAAGAGTAGAAGTTCCGTGTTGCAATAAAATGACATCTGTATTATATATTTTTCTAC
The DNA here is from genome assembly GCA_021030915.1 of Astrothelium macrocarpum. Taxonomy (NCBI): domain Eukaryota; kingdom Fungi; phylum Ascomycota; class Dothideomycetes; order Trypetheliales; family Trypetheliaceae; genus Astrothelium; species Astrothelium macrocarpum. The sequence goes on from JAGEMR010000021.1 coordinate 204,341, forward strand.
AGCGTGAAAGCTCAAATCGAATGGCATACTCGCCAGATCCAACTTACATGATATCCAGACCAGGAAAGCCCCACAGATATGCCACGTGAGATATTGTAGGCTTCTCAAAGTAAATAAATCGTGACTGTTGTTCGCACTTTCGGAGCTATTGTTGGTAGCAGGCGACCCCAAGACAGTCACCAAGCCAAGAAAAAAAAAAAAAAAAAAAAAAAAAAAAAATTCGAAGACTTCAAGGCGAAAACTCTGACGGAATAGGGAGTAAGGTATGGTGAAAAGAAATGTTGTTCTTTTAGCCTGATGACGGTGGAAGCGCAAGCTTACCTTACGTGGGTGAGGTATGAGAATTGCAGGCAAAAAGTTACGCTTCGCCTCATTCATACCATCCGTACAGTAATGTAACCACCGTCATCATCAATACGGTCAGCACCCTGCTCAATGGGACGTCAAGCCAATCCTGATATTCGCCGCGCCTTTGTTGAATTCAATGACGAGGAGACGCCCTCAAAGGTACCCACCTTGTTCCTTTCTTCCGCCAACTTGTCCATCTTCTCGCCTTATTGCCTACTTTTCAGTTTCACTTCTCTGATGCACCTCGATACAGTGCAACAAAGTTCGATGTGTCCACTGTGGCTTCGTTCGCGCCAAAAACACCACACGCCAGATTGAACACCTGCAATCATGTAAAGAATACCTCAACTCGCCCGCAGCTCAAGAAGGAACCCAGCTTGAGCCCAGCGCCGATGTATCTAATGGCAGCAATGGCAACACCCACGGAGGCATGGAAATCTTCAACGGCACGAGACCAAATCCGAACCTCCACGTTCAACGTCGCGGTCCCAATTCCAACAAGAGAAAATCTGACCAAGCCCTGAGCTCTGCTCCCACCCCCTCCCCATCTCTCTCTCGCGTCAGCATTCCCCTCCTCACGACGCACTTCCTCACGAAACACGACAACGCCTTCACCGCCGCTACTCAGCAGCCCTTCCTCTCTCACGCTGGCTGCGGCACCCTATCCAGCGCCGCACTCTCCGAATGGCTTACACAAGACTCGCACTACGCGCGAGGCTACATCGCCTTCATCGGCGCGCTGATCGCCAAGGTGCGCCTCCCCTTCACGCAGAACACACAATTCCATGTCCTCTACCGCACCCTCGACCTCCTCATCTCAGCGCTCAACAACATCCGTCGCGAGATGTCGTTCTTTGAAATCACCGCCACCAAGTACAATCTCGTTGTTACGGATGCGCCACCGACTCCCATCTGCCGCGCATATCTAGATTTGTTCCAAGCTGTTGCCAGTCCGGGCACTTCCTTGCTCGAGGGGCTCGTTGTGCTCTGGGCAACGGAACACTGCTATCGCGATGCCTGGACGTACGCAGCATCGTTCTCGGGCTCCAACGCCGTCACCATGCCGCCGCCCACGTCGTCTAATGACACGCATTTGCTAGCGCTGCATCACGCCTTGATTCCGAACTGGACCTCGCCTGCCTTTTCGAAGTTTGTGGATGCGAGTCGCGGCTTGGTGGATGAGTTGGCCGCCGAGGGGGAGGGCTGGATGGGCAGGGATACGGTGTTGAGGTGTGAGGAACATTTTCAGCATGTGTTGTGGTTGGAGGAGCGGTTTTGGCCGGTGGTGGATGCGGAGGGAGAGCAGAGGAATGGGGGTGGTGAAGAGCACAGGAGGGTAAATGGAGCTGGTGAGAGGACTGAAGAGTCGTGAAGAGGGAATTGGAACGGCAAGATTCATGCGGGGAACAATCGAAATTTAAAGCAGTGATAGGAGCAAAGTTGACATTTCGGAAATGTCTGATTGCATTTCTTCCACAAGGCTACGGCGTTGGTTGGAGATATCCTAAAGCGATGCATGCTTATGGTTGGTGCAATACTGTCACAATACTTCTCCCAATGATGGAATTTTATAAGCTTTATACCCATCCACGTCCTACAATTCATTATTGCTATCTCTCTACAATGTACATGTATCGCTTTTCTTTCGTTTGGAAGCTTGCTCTGCCTCGAATTTTGTCCAGTACGTTATTTCTTAAATCATGCATTAATTTCAACGTCCAAACTTCTTCAATTCCAGCCATCTCAATGGCGGAAATACCAGCAATGCCCAACTGAAGCCAACATAGTTTCCCATCTTCCCGGCCGCAAGTCAGCATTTATTTTTTTACACTTACTCTCTTGAACCGAACTTACATCAGCGCCGTAGTCCCCAACTAGCTTCGCAATTGGACCAACATACCACACTTGCGCCATACAAAGAATTGCACCTGCCCAACCAACCAAGAACGCAGTCAAGGCCGCAATCCCAACCGGATGTTTTGTACTATCAGCCCAAGCCTCCCAATCAAATCCAACCCTACGTCTGAAGATGAGAATCTCTTCCAAGCTAATTGCAATCCATATCGACACCCAATACCCCATCAATGCGAGAAAGTTGGTGAAGATCTCTGCCAAATGGTCACGACCTGCCGCGGCACAAACAGTGTAGATTACAACAACCACCGCGGTCCACACCACACGCGGCACACGAGCGAAAAAGTGGCCGAGCACCTGAAAGTCCATCCCGGAGCTATACGTGGTTGGAATAAGATTCGCAATCATCCCTAACGCGACCACAACACCACAGAAACCACCGAACGCACCCAGCGAATGGTATCCCTCAACGAGGAGAGCACCCTGCGATATAGCATAGGCCGCATTATATGCCGGGTTCGTGGACAACGCCGATGCAAGCCCAATCCCGAGAAGGAAAGCAAAGGTAAAGGAGCATGTCAGTCCGAGCATCGTCACACTGAAGACCTTCCATCGTGGGGTCATCGGTGGATAGTACACGAAGTAGTCGGACGCAACGCCAGAATAAGTGACCGCAGCGCTGAAGCACAGACTAAAAAAGCTTAGGCGATCACCTACAATCGTTGATTTATCACCCTGACTTGGAGTTATGAGATCAAACTGCGGGCCTGCCACCCCGGCGAGGATGCAGAGCACGACTATTTGAGGTGCCCAGGCGTAGCGTTCGTAATAATGGAAGATGTGGTAGCCAAAGGTGGTGATGGCCCACGTAACAAGGGCAACAATGATGATACCCACGACAAGGCTAAGATGCGCAGCTGGATTAACAGCAGCGAGGATCTGGCCAGCGACCACAGTGTCAATGAGCGCGTAGCCGATGAGGACGATGATGTTGAGCAAGACGATGAGCTTGCTGGGGTAGTAGCCCATAGTATAGCGAGCGAGAATCATGGTGCGGTTTCCGGAGATGGGGCCATAGGTGGCGATGGCAGCAACCGGGAGACAACCCTGAGGGAGAGTTTAGTGGTGGAAAGAGAGTCAGCAGGGATAGGAGAGAAGGGAATTTGCAGAGGGGAGTGGGATGAAAAATATGTGTGTGTGTGTATATGAGCACGTACAAGCATCATGCCGAAGACAGCGCAGAGAGCTGAGTCACGGAAGCTAAGATAGTAAACAGCGGGACCGAGCATGCCAAGGGTGATGTTGTTTGCAGCCAGATTGATGGAGAACCATAAGACAGCGATTTGCGTATAGCCAAGCGATTTGAGATCATGTCGCTCGTGTAGCTCTACACGCTTGATGCCCCGAACTTCGAGATTGTAAGTCACCATTTGCTCTTCGAAACGTCGGACATAGTGCCCAATTCTTGACAGAAGAGATGGGGACTCTCCATTGTCAGAACGGCGGTCAGAAATCGGCGAAATGTCATCTTCTGCGTTTGCAGATGCAGGCAGAGGTCCCTTTTCTTCGTCTTTTTCTGCCATGGTCTAGAAAAGTCAGCCAAAATTTCGACGGATGAGAAAGGGATTGCATGAATGCTTTCGCTGGAATTATCCAGATCAAGTTCAACCGTGTAATCTCAGAACGCTCAATCGCACTCCACACAAGCATCTTCCCATCGCAGACACGAAGATGGATGGTGTGAGCAGATTTGGAAGGAGCGAACACCGGTTTCACGCAGTTCATTACTCTATACCTTGATCGAATGATAGTTCCAGACGAGTAGTCTTCATGTTCGCTTCGCTATCGTACTGTGCAGCATTTTGCGATCAGTCAACCGTCTCATGTTGTCTACGGATAAGAGCAAGTCACTAGATAGGATGATTCAATGTGTCATACCCGTAATGGTTTTCCGCGGCAGGCTCAGAAATGAAAACTATTGATATGTTACACGAAAAGAACAGAAAAGAATTGTTCCGAGTGGAGAGGCAAGTTGAAAGTCCCCCATCCAGTTTTTTCTTTTTCAAGAATTATATAATGTAACAGGGATCATGTCAGATACGTTATCAGCCATTTCGAAATCAAAAACACCGTACTTTAACGATCCCAAGGCAATTCACAAGCGACCAAGCAGTAATCTAACGTAGCCAGACCTTTCTCCCGTTCAACTTCATTCAAGTCTTTTAAGCTACTTACAGCCCCTCCCACCTCGCGTATTCTGCATTCTTGTACTTATACTCGTGATTGTGCAGTTGTCGCGCTTCGGATTTGCTCGGCAGTCTTCTCACCGGTCAAATGGTCCGTTATTGACTCGGATACGCAGAGCGGTGTCCTGAATAAATAGCTTACGTTCGCTCCAGCTTGTCATTTGTCCTTCAGCCTGAGACAGAACACGTTATTCTCAGCAAGTTGAGTTACTAGGCAGTTGTGCTACTGGTGCCCAATCAGCAGACTTAGCAGACCTCCGTGCCGTTAAAGTGGAAGATTCTGGGGCATAACAAAAGACACTCAAGACTTCATTAAAGATCCATTGCTCGTAGAATCCTAGATGCAAACATTGGGTATCAAACTCCCGTACCTATGCATGGCCATTAATTCCGTTCCCTGCTTCCTGACTTTCTCCATATCCGGCCTGATGCTCAGCCTCATCTTCATCTTCATCTTCATCTTCATCTTCATCCAAATCCTCCAATGGAAATGTCAAAATGGCAGCCACATCCCCCAATCCTTCCAACCTCCTCCCACTCTCATGCTGCGAACTCAACACCCTCACTTCTCCACCTTCTACATCCCTCACCTTATCCACCAATCCCACCCACCTTCTCCTTGTTTCAATTTCCTGACTGCGAAACAATGCATTGCTGATTAGCAATACTCCGCCACCTCTTCCCACTGCACCTTTGTCCACTGCCCGGGTGACTTCGTTATGGCCATACCATGCCCGACCATCGTTCTTCCGTAAGAGTTCCATCAACTTGTCCATAAGTATGGTCTCACGCATGTACTTTGTGTCCTTGAGTCGAGCTTTAACGGCTTGGGATGCGAGCGCTTCATTCAGAGCGTGAAGGTGTCCGCTGGAAGAATGCGAAGTCAGGATCTGAGGGAGGAAATCGCGGAGCAGTTTGTTATTAGCTTCTGTGGCGGTCTTTTTGATAAATGCTTGGAAACTGGAGGCTGTGAAGCCGGGTGAAGCGAGGAGAAGAGGCTTTGGGTCAGAGAGATCGATTTGACGAAGCAGCGTGTCGAGGGTGGTGCGAAAGAACTTTTCTTGTGCCTAGAAGGATATGTTAGCTGGAGTAAGCCTCATAGGATGCATCGAAGATGACTGGATATACCTTGTCGTATTCTCCTCGTGCATTTGATCGCTTTCCAGGCATTCTCGTCTGCACTGTCCCCTTCAACACCGTTTGGTGCTCCGTAATCAAGCAGATGTTTGCCAATCCTTCCTGCATTACCACCGCAAACAGTTCCGCCTTCTTGGCCTGGTCGAGCGCATCTTGTAGTATGCCCAGTGCTATGCTGTCCCATCCTTCTCCCTTTTCCAGCGTCAAATTACGATGGAGCTCAAGGTCAAGGGTGTGGAATCCGCCCAACTTGACATATTGATTTTCTTCTGCGACTTGTCCTGATACATGTAATTGGGAGGCTTGTGGATCGAAGTCGGTGGACTTGACTCGAATGACCAGGGTGAGAGTAACACGACGAGACGAGGTGGCACCGGTAGCACTTTCGTTGGTAACACGGCGGATAGCACTGGCGCGAAGGAGATCATTAGGCCGGATCAGATTATAGAGGTGCCACTTTCAGCGCATCAGCTGAGGTTTGTTCTGTCTTTTCAAGGATATGTGGATACCATATCTTCAGGATCCTCTGGCAAAACGGTTGCACTTCCCGAGCCATCTCGTTGAAGAATACTCTGCTTGATAAGCCGCATAATGATCAGAACGTGCCGTCAAGGAGAAGCCAGTCGATGGACAAGAAATCTAAAAGAGCGTTGGTGGTGGAATATTGAAAAGAACGTTATTTCTATCATTTTTAACACACGATGGTGGGGTGCTACAAATGGTGGGGGTCATCTACTTTCATTCAACCCCAGCATTTTTGACTCCTTTTACGCCTCAATTTCCCCCATTTTGGCCTCACGACCTTACAAAGGCTTCGCAAAAAGCGATTGTAGCATCTATTGCAGGTAAATACTGGACATAGACGGGTCGACTGCAAAGCAAGTCTGCCACGTTACCCGCCAGTCTCTCGTATTCAATCCCTGCTCGTGGTAGGATCCCAAGCAGAGGGAGAGTACTCCCCCGTGGCCAAGCTTTTCATATCCTCAGAATCCAGTTCAAAGTCATACACATTTGCATTTTCTTCGATTCTGGAATGTTTCACGGATTTTGGTAGTGGCACAAAACCCTACTCTCTGTCAGCAATCGTCGAAGACATGATTGATTTCCACAACATACTTTTTGCAAGCTCCAACGCATCAAGATTTGTGACGGCATCTTGCTGTGCTTCTTGGCTAATGATGTAAGCAGAGGTTCTTCCATTCTCTGCGCTCTGACAAGAGGAGAGTATGCCTGTCACTAGTTTAGACTGGACTCGAGCCGCAACATTGGTGGAAGGCATACTTCAAGTAAGACTCCCCTCTTCTCACACCATTGCACAATATCCGGCCTTGCCAGCCATGGATGTAATTCCACCTGATTGACGCTTAACACGCCACCTTTGCCCGGCCCTTCTTTTTCTTCCGTTTCCTTGATGTAGGCCTCCAACTCATCCAAATGATGGACCCCGTAATTTGATACACCAATCGATCTTACCTTCCCTGCCTCGACGGCCTCTACAAGCGCCTTCCAAGCGCCCAATCGCCCGGATTTGCCTCCAAACGGTGCATGAATCAGGTAGAGATCAATGTACTCGAGCCCAGTTTTCTTCAACGATTCGTCGATGCATTGCTTTGCACCATTGTAGTTAACTTGTCGAGGAGGTACTTTGGACGTAAAAAATAATTCGCCACGGCTGATACCAGCCTGGAGCATTCCTGTCGAAGATGGGGCCTCATTCTGATAGACAGTTGCTGAGTCAACCTAGGCGCAGAGGCGAGTCAGTAGATAGACCATGGAAAAGGGTAAACTTTCGTAGCTTACGTGGCGGTAACCGGTCTTGATAGCATGCAAGGTCACTTCCTCGGCAACTTCTGCAGGCCTGTGTGACGTTTAGTTCAGGAGTTTAACAGATACTATCAAAGTAAGGATAACCGACGTTTGATAAACCTAAATGAAGTATTTTGTAAGCTTTCACTTTGTAAGAGAGTACATAGATGAATGTCCAAGTCAAGTTTAGATTTAGAAACAGAAAAGGAAGACAGCTTGGGAGAGAAACTCAAACGACGAAGTCCATGGTCAAAGCCAGCAGAGACATTGGAGGAATTCTTGGTGAACATGACATAAGGGATGCTTCAAAGTTGAATCTTACTCCATATCCTAGTGCTGGAATCTCATAACTAATAGAACTCTCATTAGACCTAAGTATTCTCGCTGCTTTGCGCCCAGCTTACCCAGAATTCATCCGATACTTGGTCCAGATATCAAGGTTCGCCATGACTGGACTTTTGGAACTGAATTGTCGTATATATTGAATCGAATGTGAACGATGCTGGGACAAAGGTCCGCGGAAAATCCTGGGTGCAAATAACATGACAGCTGGGTTGTAAAACGCTCGGGACATTCCGGCTGGGACGTTGACCTTGTCCCGAAGATTCGGTTGCTTTTATAATCTGAAAAGCGCTGGTCGAAAGTGACAGAGACCTTTGGGTCGGGTCGAGTGATTTCGGGTACATGAAGGTGTTAATTAAAGAACAGTGTTTTGGGACTATCAACCCCATCGTAGGATTGGACATGTCGATTCCCCAAGATAGATTCGACGTCGATTTTACTGTTTCAAGTAGCTTAATGACGTCAGTGGAGACTCTCCTTACGGTGCTAACACCCGTAACGCCACTAAAGCCGACAGCTGTGGTTCTCTTATTAATGTTTTTTGCCTTCGTAACATACCTACTTTGTCTTCTAACAATGTTTGTCCTTATAAATGTTGGAAATATATTTAGCAATGTCATACTACGTTTTGCCTATCACCGGTAGTCGTTCTAAGCGTCTTCCTACAGATCTAGAAGCGATTGCTAGGACTTTTTTGGTCCTTCTTGTTAAATCGTACCAGTGTTCAATAGCGTAGTGGAACATTTCAGGCTTCCATGAATTCGATCATCGTTGCTCTTATTTGGTCTTCTCTATTATTTGGAAACAAGACACAATTCAATGCTAAGGACACAGCTCATCGAAAAAGAGATCTCATCAGTTCTTGTGCAGCCTGGTGGGAGCACCTTCAATATTCTCTTTCCATACAAACGCATAGTGGGATGGAACCTCTTGCGTCATTGCCAACTTCCGAAAGACCAAAGCAGTCATTGCCATGAGAGTTGGCATCGACATAAGGCCTCTTGATCAAATCAGGCAACAATGGCAAAGCCGAGAACCCCAGCTATAAGAGCACCCGTCAATCCCATACCAACTGCACCATCAGCAGCACCATTGCTTGTAGGCTTTGTGCCCGCGCTCGACATCGTTATGGAGCGCGAGGACGAGGTCGACGAGGCAGACGAAGCACTAGGCAGCTTCTGCTGCCCTGACGTGACCACCAGCTGCAGCACCGAGATACTCTTGGACCCAAGCGTTGTCGTAACGAGCGCTGTCGACGTGTTAGGCATGTTCGATTTGAGAGTGAAGCCAGGTCCCTTCGCTGTTAACGGCGCGTTGTCGGAAAAAATGCAGATGCCAGTGGTGGTACCTTGGAATACACAATGCGCGGAAAAGCTGTCGGCGGCCTCGCCTGTAATCTGAGCGGAGGTAACGGAGCTGCTGACGGAGGAGGCGAAGTCAAGAATAGTGGTAGAAAGATCGAAACCACCTTCGGTGATGGTAAGTTTAGAGTTCAATTCGGTCAATGCGCATTGACTAGAGGGAATAGAGGAGTCAGAAGATGAATCCCGCCCCTCAGCAATTTTGGGCTTGGAAATCACTGTCGGACAAGAAATGCCGAACGTAGTGCCATTATTGTTAACATTGATGATAGTAGCGTCTAGTGAGCCCGATTGATCGGGTAAGAAAAGAATAGGAGTGGTGAAGGGGATTTCAGAAGAAGTAGGCGACGACGATTGGGCTGCAATAAAGGCAGAAAAGAGGATCACAACAGAACAGATGTTATTCATCTTACTGATAGATTTCGGAGTAACAAGCTTAGAACTAAGAGCATCAATATGATACTGAAGTTGAACTGTATATTTGTAGCCTTAATTGGAGTATATTTGCAATCAAGGGAAGCTCCTATTTTGTAGGAAACTGTTTTACCTCTGAGAGGACCGTGGGAGAGGAATCGAGATCGAACAATAAGATAGGATGGGATTCAGAGGATGGAGGTAGCTGATGTGTGGAAGTGTGATGAAATGATCTGCTAAAGAAAAGGCTGTAACAAGAAGCAAAGGTCAGCAGTAGTTTTGATTGGCACATATCCAGTTTGATGGTATTGGTCGTGAAGTTCAATGACTTTGTAAGTCTCTGTTACAGGAGCAAGAATCGTTTCTTCCTTTTCTGCTACTTGTTAATCAACAATGCTAGCCAATTAGCGGTTGTGATTGTACACATCTTCTTTGTCATGCTTGCTGGCTCCGAAGAGAGAGAGACGCACTTCAAGATGTTCGTGCCATGACCAGCCCAATCCTGTGTTCAATACCAGTGCCACTTTCAGTTCATGATGTTCCTGCCTTATCCCTTGGTTGTGATGTTCGCACAGTGTCCTGCAGGAAGGTCCCTATTTGTCCAAGGCTTTGAGACTACCCATGGTACATATGGTAGCTGGGTAATCCAAAAGGTAGGGCCAGGCTATCCCCGGAGAGATTCAAGACTCATCCATAAGAGGATCTCACAGTAAGAAGTGAGGACTTCAGTAGTATTGATCTAGATAATCATCTGGGCAAGGCCGAGGAATGCAGTTGTATTACTTTTGATGTGATTGATTGTTTGCTCAACAAACACCTTCCATCCAGTGGATCTTTGGCGGAAGCTATTAGTGACTCAAAGCCACCCCGTATGTTCTTTTTTTTAACGAACAACCTTTGGAATCTGTTATCAGCTTAAACATCACCTTGGGAAGATGCAATTGGGTTGCCCAAAACCCGAAGTTCGGAACGAGTTGCCCTTCCAAAGCCAAGCTGAAATGGTATTCATATTGGAAGACCATCTGGTCGAAAGAAAACAGCGGCATCACCGACACCTGCAACAAGAAATGTCACACGGGGTGAGAGTTGACCATTATTCTATAATTGTTAGGCAGGCCCTCAGCAACGACAATTGATGCACCTCTTAAGAGCATTTCCCGATCAATTGACCAGCATCTCTGATTGCACAACAAGGTAATAGGGTTCTCTTTAAGGTGTGTGGTTCGTTATCTTTTAAGCAGATCAATGGTATCGTTGCTTACATCCACAGGTCATACTGGTAAAGAACCATTTCCCAAGTTCCAACGTTGTCTGCATGACACTGCCTTAATAGCTAGATAGTTGGGTTCAGGAGTATCGCTCTATTGTTTATTCGGCCATTTTGCTCAACGACCAGAGCAAGCTGGCCTAGAAACATTTTGATGTGTGGATTGGTAAACATCCGAACGGTCTAATTGAGGAGTGGACGACACTACAAGCATTGTGGCGTGCAAGCAAGCGGCGACGAAGCAACGCCTTTTTGAAATTGACAATGATATTAGGGCTTTGTGAACACTTCAATCCTCTTTGGAAAATGCCACCACAAAGAGTAGACAGGAGACACATCCTGTATTAGAAGAAATTTTGGTCGAGTTGAGAAAACGCGTAGGCAAGTCCTGTTAGTCGTATTGGATTTCATGCCTGCTAATTTGGGGCTGATCTTCAGAACTAAGCTTCGCATATTAGCATTTAATTGAATTACTTCTTTCTGATGTTGGCCTATGTTTTATTTTTCGAAAAGAAAAGAGTAGCTTTGTTTGCGAGTGTTTAACCGTCATTTGCAGCTCAGCAAGGTTTAGCCTTGGTTTGTGTCACTAACGTGGACAATTTTTTGATATGCAACTTCGCCGGCACAGGTTAGCGAAACTGTTCAAGACGACAATCAGGCCATTTTCCGATGCGTGAATGTGATGAGAAGAGCGAGGCGCAGCTGCTAGGGTTAAAGAGAGTGTGATGATATCGGTGGCGCACATATACAGTACTGCTATAATTTCAGTTTTTCTTCTTTGCCAGGGCATTACAACCCCGAATAAGCAGCGAATGCAAAAAAACCCACCGGACCATTTAGCTGGTCGGCTGACCTGGTCTGAAGTAGCCAATTTCAGAGGAGTGGGTGGACAATCCCCCGCGGACACCGAGTAACAGCTATCCTACAGTAAGAAGTCATTCCGTTCTTCTCCTCTTTGCAGCAACCATCTCAGAAGCAGGAAGGAAATTAGTCGTGTCGAATGCCGCTCACGTGCAGCGGTCCTGTCCGGGTCTGCCTTGTGCAGGCGAGAATAATTAAATACAGTATGTCAAGCACTGCCTCTTCTCTGCGCAACCACGAGCCAAGGGGTTTCGCATGTGGTAAGAGGCTATGACGGAAGCGGATTCACTCGAGCCTCAGAGGCCCGGGATGATTGCAGAAGATTGAGCAGACAGGCACGCGGGGTACCTGCTGCAAGAGCTGCAGGTGCACAGCTTGTTCCACGAGAGAGGTGGCGGAGGTGGTAGAAGCGGAGGAGTTGGTGGGAAGGACCGGAAAGGATTGCGGGCTCAAGCGGCATAATAATCAATGCGTACCTAAACAAGTACCGTGCATGCTGGTCTAAGACACTCCAGGGTCAGCTGCCGGTATGAGGGCAATGTTTGATCTGGTACCGGCCATGCGTGGCTGGTGGTGGGCGAAACAGTCCGTTTTGCTGGATCAGCGCAGGATTCGATTCCGAAACGTAGCCGAGCCCGATGTACCCGTCTAAGATCAGCATGCCGCCAGCGGCCCTCCGGTGCAGCCTCTCCCAGACACATGGCCTATTGCTCCGAACCACGGCCGTTGACTACTTTAGGTGCTGACTTGCTTCTTTTCCTTTCAAAGATCTACCTTCTGGAGATGTCGCCACCGATCAACCCACGTTTCAAGAAGAGTTGATCGATTGCTCTCTAGCTGATGCTCGCAGCATCAAGTACATGAATGACCCCTTGCATGTCCTGGTAATGCTGGGACTTCGCTTGGCAATAGCGGATCGTGTTGGATGTGCCAAAAGTGCCTATTTTTTGACTATGGACTTTCAATCTCGCCATTCGGCACCGTCACTGACCCCACGCATTCCTGTTTCACCCGAAGCTTCACTGTCCCAAGCGTCCCTTCCGTCGGCAGGATCAATGTCGTCTTCGAATGCAGAAGGATCAGCGAGTCCTTGAACAGCGTTCTGGCCCTGATCCACAAGGCCCTTTACGGTGTTTGGTTTCGTGGTTTGCTTCCTTGATGCCTGATCATCATCATCATCCTCAGCAAGACCTTCATCTGCTGAGACTGAGATACCGCGCGGACCCCACTTGTTGTGCGTCCTGCGTGTCCCAGATCTGGCCGAGCCGTTTGCGAAGCCATTGGTAGTGTTTGATGCAGGTCGCCTCTCTTCATCTTCCACATCCTGTCTCTCTCGTCCTATCAGACGACTAACCAACCATCCACGGCTGAGGTCGTCAGAGTCAACAATGCCTCCACCCCTGAGCTTGACCCGTTGCCGGGTCCAGTAGACCCAGGCAAAATCCAGGTACAAGGCCGTTTGAACCACGCCGAAAATCCACGAAATGGGATCCCAGTAACCTCTTTCGCTCGCGACCCTGACGATCCAATTTAAAATATAGAACGCACGGTACGATCCTAATGCGACCAAATAATATGAGTCAATCACGGTTGGCACCGTCGTCTGCCGAAGCAAGAGTAGCTGCGGCAGTACACATACTGATTCTAGGATAATCGAAAAAGTCCAGAGCATCTGCAGATTGGAAACGAATCAGCGCTGCAAGTACAAAGATTATCAATACGGCACACAAAGATGCAGCATGTACATCGCTATTCCGCGAAATCTGTACCTGCTCCTGTGACCTTGTCCCCATCGAGCCGCCATCCGCCACCAGCCGTTGCCGCGTATGCAGTGCCGCACAAAGTGCTGCAAGGAATTGTTTCCGCAGGTGCCGCTTTGCGCTACAGTCTGCCGCAGGAGTCGACGTGCAATAGAGGTAGAATTTGCTTACCTCAAAAAACGTCCATTTGTCCCTTGACTCGAACACCATGCATACAAAAGGGGCAGACGCGATAGCTCCCCCGAAGCAGTATACTCCCATCTTCCATGCTTTTTCTCGCTCCCGCGTCCTGGCAAAAACTTTCATCATAACGAAAACGGTGTACAGGGATGAAGCAATATAGAGCAGCTTTAGAACCAGGTTCCAGTACCATAGTGCATGGTGTGGGCTGGGCAAGTCGATGCGATGGGGCAGCCATAAATCCGAATATCTGGTGACAAAGACCAAAGTATACAAAGTCTGCGTGATGAGGGAAACACCTGGAGGTTTAGGAATCTCTCAATCAGTATGCTTTAGATTTCAAGCCTGAGGGGAGAGGAACGGACCTTCGGCACTCCTATTTCGATGTATTGCCCATATTAATATTGCTTTTGAAAGCGCATGCGACACGTCACCCAAAACCCGAAAGACGTTGACAGTGTATGCCATGGTCTTGTTTGTGAGGGAAACGAAAGGCTTAGCATCAGGTAGAGCTTATCGGTGTGAGCAGTCGGATTATGGAGATCGAAATCGATTATAGCTTTCAAGGAGGGAGCATGCCCATAGGTGGGTTCGTGGTCGAGCTTCTAGAAGCTGCGGTAGCTTGAACTCGCACACCGGGTTTGGCGAGCAAGCGACACAGTGCTTTTGTTGGAGCTGCTCCGATCAATGGCGGTCTTGCATGTACGTGATTAAGCACAAGGTGCAATCCGCCTTAGAGGATGTTTGAAGCAGAAAAACGAGATAAGAATCTGTCGCAAAGGCCTGGTGAAGTAGACACGTCCGCTAGTCAGGCCTGCCGTTTTCCGGCGGTAGCACAATGCTGACTCCGTCCTCAGTCCTTTACGCGGGGAACTGCACCATCGCATCGGAACTCATGAGATACGTCGCATCGCACGGGTAGGTACATTCTTCAATTATCCGTGCTGTATACGCGAAACTCCCAATTCCTAAACACCATTCTCAACGTCAACATCTGCATTCTCTACTCACTTAAACTAGATTTAAAAGATCTCTCGTCGTAACACAAGATCTCAAATACGGTTCATGTGTGCTTTAATACACAAAGATCATGTAAATGATCTAACAGAAGAACATGTTGTTAGTAGCGTTGGACAGATGATACGGTTGCTCCGGATCCGTACGAAAAGCATGACCAGAGGAGCATATTCTCATACTATCCACATTCCGCTTAAAGATTTTGTGGAGGAAAAGAACATTTATCTTTTATGTTCGTTGGATAGAATTATTTTCCTGGAACACACATGGTATGATCTTTCACAATCCGCATTCATGGCCGTCTGCTCTTTCCTTGAAGCCTGGCCGTATCCAGCACCAAGAAAAGATAATTTAGAAGTCCTTCTAGATGTATTGTAATTTTGATAAACTATACTCGACTAGTCTTTCTGATATGACTCGTGTGTAGAAATGCCCTCTCGACTTTGGTTTTCTGGGATTGTCTAACGGTTTCTATTCCGAGCAAAGCTTTGAAATTATCCCCTGGCAAAAACCGTTGATCGCGCAATCATGCACAGACGGGCGCATACATTGGCAACTTTACGCCTCCCTTTGGCAAGAAAGGCGCGCCTGGGGTGCCGGGGATCCTTGCAGGGTCTTCCATGATCAATCGTCTCTCTCTGCAATCATCACCTATTGTACCTTGCTCGGGAATATGGTTTCGCCCTTTTCGTCTATAACGACTATCCAGGTCCTATTGCGGTTGAGAAGCCATGTAATCGACCCTTCTGCAAAACCCTAGGTGCCACAATGTGCTCCAGCAGCCATCGAGCTCATTCGTATCAGAGGCATTCTAAGTCGGCAAAACTCACGGCTAGAGACACAGTTTCAACAAAAATAACTGGCGATTTACCAACACAGGGTTTCGGGACTATAATCATCCTTCATTGCTCGTCTATTGTCGGTATCTGCGCCGGGAGATCTACGTTTCTGGACTCTGACCCAGCGACCAGGCCACTCTTTGTTTCCCAGCATGCGTGATTATGAATACAAGCGACTCATAGCGGCTTGATGTGAGGGTGTTCTGCGGGCTTGGAGAGGCTTGCGATTTGGTGGTTTACGAAGGTACAGCATTTTCATGCGCAGGGGCTGTACGTACTGGCAGAAATGAAGAATTCATGCATTCTCTCACGTTCCCGCATAGCTCGTCAAATAAGACAATTGAGAAATCTAAAATTGGGGGTTTTATCAGCGATGCCCAATCCCCACAGCGCAAAATTTGACAATTGCGGAGTACAGGGAACAGAATCCTACGAGGTTAAAATGTTTTCCCGTGCCGCCTTTAACATCATCTATGGTGCAATTATTCCCGCACTGAGACCGCAGTGTGCAGATGGATTGGACTTGTTCGCAAGCGCTCGATAAGCTTGTCATTTCTCTTCATCAAAGGTGTATTTAGAAACGGCCAATGACGATCGGCGGCCATGTAAGAATCAGTGTTTACAATAGCTGGCCAATCGTCGAGGATTTGCGGAAACAAGGAAAGGCTGCGACATCAGCAAATGCTCCCTCGGTCGGGTCTGGGCTACGCCAGATCAACGCTGCAAGGAAAATTGGCCATCATGATGCTCATCGCTGCGAGATGCTGAAGGGTATCATTCTCAGGCTGGGAAGGATCGGCTTAGGTGTACATCAGGCTCACTGGGGTAGGGGCAATGGAGGCCTGAGTGCCTGGCGAGCGCTGAATTCGTACTGTCGCACCATTGCAGCCAGGCATTACGGCGGACGAGCAGATCTCGAGGCCATGATAGGCCTAAAAGGTGCTTTTTTCGCAACGACTGAGCCAGTCATATGCCAGGCAAATCGCATTTGGATAGGCACTGATTGCGCAGCCAAGGCCGAACGACCCACGGCTGGTGCTGAAACATGCTGATCGAGCACGCGTTCGACGGGGATCAGGAGCCGCACGCCCATACTCCCGCCCGATCCGTGGTGCCTACGGTGCCTGCGGTCCCTACTACCTATACGTACGTGCCTGGGTCCGCTGCATCGTGCCATTCTGGCCTGCCGCGTCCGGCTAGTGCTCCACACCTCGCCTATTAACTGTCATTTGGTCCTCAATTAGCTGTGATTATCTCTCCATCGGGTCAAGCGCGCCTTCGTCGTCAGCTCTTGCGCTGCTTGACATCGCTCGTCGCTCAATGCCTCTTCCAGCTTGCCATAGCCCTCTGTGGTCGATGATAACCAGGGCGCCGTGGTGGCCGCTTACTGTCAACTCATGACCATCGCTCGCACATGCTTCAGCCTGGCGTGTGGGTCAGCGTGCGAGGTCGAAACAGCCTGACACCCATTCAGCATTGCACACGGGGCCGACGGTGTGCATATTGAGCGCGGACATGGTGAAGCCAGTAACACATCCCGCTCACGCCCCCCCTTCTCCGCCTGCGAGGCTGCACCGGCCAAACTACTGCGCAGGCTCGAGTGCCCTTCAGATGTGAGCAGCCAGTACACGCCCTGCTCGTCAGCCCTCTGCGCGCGAAGGATCCGCACCCCTGGAAACCCCGCCGACGTCCAGGCACCGTCGCAAGGACGGTGACGCTGCTGAATCTTTACGAGCGTTAGCCGACGCTACCAGACAGGCACCAGTTCCGGTGGCAGCTCGACACAAGTCTCAATCGTGGTCACGAACTATGCGTTGGCCGACGTCGCCGCCAAAAGTACGTACCTGTACTGCTCCCAAGGGTGTAAGCTAGGGAAGCGCAGAACGCTCGGAGATGCTGTCCTGCAATGCCGCTCAACATCACTCTCACTGTTCGGCCGGTCCGCCGACCTGAAACGGACATGATGTTCAACCAAAGCCGGTCGACGCTACTCTCTACACACATCAGCCTCTGGCGCATTATTGAAAGAAAGCAAATTAGCTGACACTGCATGCTGACTACCCAAAAAAGGTGAATTAAGCGCGAGCCAAGGCCAGATATGTAAAATTAGCGGAGCTGGCGCGGCTGAGCCTCCCTTCATGCAACCCAGCGCGAACGGGGAATTGGTGAAGAAATGGTGCACCGGCCGACGCTCTCTTACCCCACCACGAAAGCGGTGCTGCTTCCGCGGGTGTGGACGAGTGAGGTTAGCCCTGGCGTAAGGGTTTTGATGGCGCGAAGGATTCACTCTCTCAGCCACCACGGTGTGCCAGGAACATGGGTCAGCTGGGGAGCCTACTCTTGCAGCCGCAACCGTTCCTTCGCGCACCCATTTGGCTGCAGAGTCGCGAACCCTGCAAGCAAGTCTTGGGGCAACTGAAACGTTGAGCGAGCGGGAGATCGCGATGCAGGCCCAGGCCGCTGCTGGGAGGAGCCAAACTGGGCCCGCGGCCTTCCTACGTTACGTCGTCCCGAGCTACCCTGATGCGTGCGCCGTTCGCGACCCCAATCATCCCAAATCTTCTCTCGTCATCGGCTATTATTCCGTGCCGTCGTGGTGTTGTGTCTCTATGGTCGATCGAGACCAGGCACTGCTCGCATGATAAGCGGTGATCGACCAACCTGAAACTACTGGCCCTTGAGCCTCGAGTGCCTCGACACTTGTCCTTTCGCCGTGCTAGCGTCACACGTGGAGAACTGTCAAGCCGCACGGCAGCAACCGAGAGTACAGATGTTCGCTAGCACCTCCAGCTATTCTGATCTTACACACACTAACCTGTGAATGGAGGACCGCAGCTCCGGGCGCGTACATGCATTTCGAGCTCCAGGCATCCCTGTCATCCCGGCATCGCGTTGACATGGCTCTGGCATCCAGCGGCATGGGCCCGTCGACGTCGTCCATGCGCACCACCTGCATACCTGGCAAGTACCCTCGAACTACGCTACCCGCACCTTTATTTTTGTATGCACATATCTGAAAATACGCTACTAGTCTCAAGCCTTCCTCTTACCCCACGAGCGCAGGTACCCAATTTCAGGTCCCACCCTAGCGTCAGAGCATGCAGTTTATCTACCTCGTGGATCCCCCTTCCATTCACGCTTCTCTTTTTCCACTCAAACAGTCTCTCCGCCAATTCCTTTCGAGAGTCCCATTTCATTGGTGCTTCGTATAAGATCTCCGAATCCAATCCACTTTCATGCCATACTTTCCCATGACTGCCCAAACTGAGCCCTTTCCTGCTTTGCACGGGATGTTCGACCATCACCACCCATCCGCATCGATATCACCACCCAGCCTGCTTGACCACCACGGCGTCCTCGATCCAAATCCCATCGCCGACTCGGCGTACGAACATAACGCTGTCTCCGGGCCGCTCATGGATCACGGACAGGTATCATCTGCAATGAGCAACGGCACACTCAGTTCCGAGTGGTATCCGCAGTGCACAGTAGGCATGACCCATTTTAGACACCTATGACAAATTCCTGACATGTGGCAGCTACCATCCAGCGAAGCTTCGTACGAGAACCCATATCTGACGCCTTACTCGTCTTCCGGGACGGAGCCGTACCCACCATCAACATTGGCCAGGTCCATTGATTTGCCTCCCATGCCAGTCTTTTCAACGTATGATGGTCAAATTCCGCCACGCCCTCGAAGCAGTCCTAGCACGTTCGGACCCGGCGGCGACATCGTTTGGCCTACAAATCCCCTTGGTATCAAACACGCAAACACCGAGGATTTTTCCACATCATCTGGTTACTCAACAAGCCAGGCACCTCCAGTCCGCAGTCAAAGCCCTTATTTTGGCAACTTCGGTGTCTCAGAAATTAGCGCGCCGGTACCTCGGAAATCTTACCCGCCCATTGCCCCAAACCCTATGGGCGTCTTTGAGAAGACCACCATCAAGCGGTCACGAACGGAAGAGGCAAGCCCAGAAGCCCCTCCAAAACGGAGAAAATCTTCATGCAGCATGACTACTCCGGAACTTGGCGAGGAGGATCAGCTGCTCATGCGACTCAAAGAAGAAGAAAATCTCCCGTGGAAAGACATCGCTGCTAGGTTCCAATCAGATCTTGGGAAATCTTACCAAGTTCCTGCTCTACAAATGCGCTTCAAACGCCTTCGTGAGCGAATTCGACCATGGACTGACGTCGATATCAACGCACTTCGAATGGCTCACGAATATTGGGAGAAGAACAAATTTGACATCATCAGCGCCAAGGTGAGCACTGTAGATGATATGCATTGCGCCACATCGATCCTAACAAATCTTCATAGATGCTTGAATATGGCGCTGCCGAGAAATGGCCAGCCAAACTTTGTCTCAGAAAATGGCAGGAGATCAACCCAACATACGACAGCTACATGACGCATCCTGGTACAACGCCTGCATTTTCCCAAATGTCCACACCTATAGAAGGACCTGGTGGTTACATGCCTCCGTTCCTGCACATGCAGTAATTGTGCCAGGCTTCTGTGCGCCATTTTTTCTGGGGTCTTGTCCAGCCGGCTGCGTCTGTGATTTCAGCTGAAGAAAGAACCCCAAAAAAAACCGGTAACCACTGATGCGAAATGTCTCATATGCTTTCGTAGTTACGGGACGTTGGGTTCGCGGTGGACCTATCATGCCCATTTACCAGGGCGGGGTTAACTTTTGGCCCCCACGGTAGCCTTGTACATTTTACCGAGCATTCATCGTTTTTACTCGGGCTTCTTGTTCATATACCCATCGCTTGACCTATGGCGGACATTGTGCATATCTGGAGTTACAAAATGGGGCGGACTAAAAAATGGGATTTGTTTTGGAATAACGGACCCCTGTATTATTATGCGACTGTTTCCGGCGTTCATCGATTGCATCTGGATGGGTGCCTGCAAGTTTGCTCGTCCTTTTTTTTCTTCCCACAATGTCCGCAATACTTTCACTCTTACATCTGCATTCAACGTTGATCAACAAGGCTCTAGCGTCTTTGTTCCGATCACACCTCTCGTTCGCATCAT
Source organism: Astrothelium macrocarpum (assembly GCA_021030915.1). Lineage (NCBI taxonomy): Eukaryota > Fungi > Ascomycota > Dothideomycetes > Trypetheliales > Trypetheliaceae > Astrothelium > Astrothelium macrocarpum. The sequence continues at coordinate 224,817 of JAGEMR010000021.1, forward strand.
GATACCCCACGGTTCAGTCTCCGACAGTATCGAAATCAAGGAGGCTTTTTTTGTTCCATGCTCGAAGCCAATGGCATCGCACGTAGCAATGTTTGTAAAAGATAGACCATACAGCTAGTGCATCACTCTATATCCTCACATGCGCGTACAACTGTGACGACCAACTGTGCCATCCTTGTTCCCCACCTCTCTCGGCCGGCGACTCGCCCGCAGGCAGATGACGATTCATGAAATGGCGTGAAGCAGCTCATTTCGGTGAGGCACAGTGGACAGGCTCATTTCCTGATGATTATTGACCCGAGTCGAGTCCGGGGGCCGGACTGGGTCAAGCGTTGCTAGATTTGGGCGTGCCGTTGAGGCTGAGCGCCGCTCCCGCTGCGCTTGGGAAAGCCACGAATTCCTCCGACCTTGCCGTGAAAAAGGCAATCCAGTGCTATTTTCTGCATCGCGATCCTTTCCTTCCCGGGCTGGTAGCACCGCAAGCTCTGTGACTGACGGAACGGGGCGGAGCACATACCCTCCGCGACTCATACTGCGAGCTTTTGGGTATTCAGGGTTCTGGGGGCTTGGGGCAGAGGACGACTCGAGTACGATGATATTGCTCGGGTCTGTAGTAGTCGCAAATGAAACGGCGAGGGGTGCAATGAGGCCAAGGGCGTTGATGTGCATCATCATTCGCACGCCGCATCGCATGACTCTCTCTCTCCCCGAACGGCGATGGCTGCCGAGGGCAAACACCACCCCTTCACGGCACTTTTTGCCTGGGCTGTCCAATACCGGTGCCCCGACTCCAGATGGCTACAAGCCCCTGTCATACACGCGAGACTGATCGGCCTCCACTAACTACCTACATTAGGCCGTCATCTAGCGAGACACTTTACATCATCACCACAGGTCTGCTTCCACCTGGACAGTCGAGCAGACGCTCTTGCAGCTGGCGATCGCCATGCATTTGCGCCCTCGCAAGCTTTGCCCTTGTCTGCGCAACGCCATGCATCTACGGAACACTGCGCCGTGCACCCAGCAGAGCCAGCCTCGTCGCCCATTTCCCCGCCCCCAAAGCGCTCTCCACGAATGGGCTGCCCGGCCCCCGGAGACCAGGGGCTGGGCCACATGCTGGCAAGAATTGCTTATCCCCCACCAAAATGCCTGGCGATAGCAATCCGGTGCTGCCTTTGGCTGGTTCGCATACGCTCTGCCATCTTATCGCTCGATCCCAAACCCGGAATGATAAAATTGCACACTTGGCTCGCGCATGGCGTGGCGCACATGTGTTGCGCTATCAAGCATTTCCTGAATCAAGGACTAGCTAAGAACCGCTCATTGTCTGTTGTGAAGAGGCGAGGTAGCATCATTGGAATCCAAAGCATCACCGTGGCATCCACCGCAACGGTACTGCCCCTGGCCGATCGTCTTTCTCGCACGTTGTGGACAGAACCTAGCAGCGCGGCTGACCAGGATGGCTGTACCGGCGATTGGTCGTTGCGGCATCGCCCTCATCATTATTTTCAATTTTCTTTTGCTTATGAGCTGTGAATGCGTGAATGCAAGCGAAGCTGACAATTTTGCCGAAACACCCGACTTGAATGGTTCAGCCTGCCGCGAAACAGAGGTGGTGATTCTGTAAGAAGAAATGCCTCTCCCTTTATCCGTCTGATCCAAGATGGCAGAGCTGAGCCAAAGTGCATGATTTAACTTGAATCGGTAGTGGAGCTGGAGTCGCAGGTATCACAGCTGGGGTAAGCTTGCGCATCCAATACAGCTCTCGAGAGCAAACAATGCTGTTTTCAGGTCTTACCTGTCGTCGCTTGGCTGTTCTTACTACGTTTCAACCGTCTGACACATTGCGCCGCATTGCAGCAAGCCTTGACCAATCGCTCCATCAGCGACTTTGTCATTGTAGAGTACAACGACCAAATTGGCGGTCGTGCTGCTCACACGACATTTGGAGCTAAGGGTAAAACATTTACGGTCGAACTTGGCGCCAATTGGGTAAGCGATTGATGAGATTACTCTATGCGGCCATGACTGACTACGATTTGGAATGCCCTGAGCTGACTATTGCCTCTAGGTTCAGGGACTTGGGTCTCCCGGAGGACCAGAAAATCCCATCTGGACACTTGTACGTGAACTGTCGAGGCGTCCTCTGATCGGACGAGGCTGAAACTGTCCATCCCTAGGTCCAAAAGTACAATGTGACAAACACGTACTCTAATTACTCGGATATTCTGACTTACGATGAGACCGGCTCGGCTGATTACAGCGATCTGCTGAACGACTTCGATAATGCCTATGCCTTGCTTGAAGAAGATGCTGGCTACATTTTGATTGACAATCTGCAAGACCGCTCTACGAGGGCAGGTTTCAGCCTTGCAGGATGGAAGCCTATAGACATGCATAGGCAGGCAATTGAATGGTGGGAATGGGGTACGTTCTGCCTTGCAAGGATCTGATTGCTTTACCACCACTCAACCCTACTACCCTACTGCATCATGCACTACCATGTGCTTTTCAGCCTCATGAGCCTCGGGTTCCCCGTTACATGTGCTGCACGTGAGCGCTTGATATCATTCAACATCACCTTGCGTCACTTTTCGAAAATGCAAAAGCGTTGCGAGATTTTGAAACTGACTTTCGATCGCACAAAGATTTTGAGTATGCATACCCCCCGGAAGAATCATCCGAGGAGTTTGGCATTGTCAATTACAACACGACATTCTACCAGTATAGCGAAGCAAACAATTATGTCTTTGACCAACGTGGGTTCAATACTTTCATCAAGGGTGAGGCATCTACTTTCCTAGCACACGACGACCCTCGGCTACTTCTCAACACATCAGTAACAAACATCACCCACAAGCCTTCCTCTGTTACTGTACAAACCCATGATGGTACTTGCATCAAGGCATCGTATGCAATCTGCACATTCTCTCTTGGCGTTCTCCAAAACGATGCGGTAGTATTCGATCCGCCGCTTCCATCGTGGAAGCGTGAAGCCATCGACACCTTCCAGATGGCCACATACACCAAGATTTTCCTGCAGTTTCCCTACGTTTTTTGGCCTCAAGACACTCAATTCTTCCTTTATGCGGATCCATTCACCCGTGGCTACTACCCTGTCTGGCAATCCCTCGATGCCCCAGGCTTTCTTCCCGGCTCTGGCATCATCTTCGTCACGGTTGTGGATCAGCAAGCTTATCGCGCCGAACGCATGTCCGATGATGCCGTTCAAGCCGAAGCCATGGATGTACTCTACAGTATGTTCGGCCGTAGTAATGTGCCGGACGCCATCGCCTTCATGTTCCCACGATGGACCAGCACGCCCTGGGCTTACGGTTCCTACTCAAACTGGCCCCCTGGTATGACGCTTGAGATGCATCAGAACCTGCGGGCGAATCTCGGACGGCTTTGGTTTGCGGGCGAGGCGACCAGCGCAGAGTACTATGGCTTTCTCCATGGGGCTTGGTTTGAGGGCCAAGCAGTTGGAGAAGCGCTTGCGACGTGCGTAAGAAATCGCAGCAGCTCGGCCGAGTGTGGAGAAGAGAAGAGGTACGAGGTGCTCCATGGAACTACAGGACCAGGCGAGTATGGGATTCAGAATGGATGGCAGGTGAGCAGCTTCCAAACAATTGGTGATGTTTAAGTGAGCGGTGAGCTTGAGCCGGACCCTGGGGATTCTTAGGCGAGCAAAGGATGCCTGACGCAGGTGAGATGGTAGGATTGAGGGTTCGGACGATCTCATCATTCTGTGACAAGGGATCAGATAAAAACTGAAAATGTGCCGACTGGGAAGGATGAGCTGCACAGAATCAGGCAAGTGCAATTCCGCCTTTACGTAGATGCGGTGCCATACCTCAAGTTTGCCTTCTCGGTACACACGCGAGCAGAAAGATATCAACCCCCCGTAACGTTCTGCATATGTAGCTCAATTATTACGTATGTGCGTCAATATTGGGAAGTAAAGTAACGATGGAGAAGCCGGTTTGTGATTCTGGTTAAGCAGCGGCGAATTTACATCCTGCTACCTTGGCGTGCTAGCTCGTCGCATAAGCGGATTCAAGAGCAAACGGAAGAGACCAGATGATCGACATAATATCGTGCAGCCTCAGGCTTGCAACACGCACTTCTCGTGATACCCTCCTGCTCCTCTGTCCCTGGTTGTGGATCAGTCTGCCTTTCGGCCGAGTGATACCCCAAAAAGGAAGCTCTATCTTCAAAATGAGTACGGCGAGTACTGCATCATGAAACCCATCTGGCTGTGACGCGCTGTGCGTATATTAGCGTGCGATAACGTTCTAGCCATACGAAATGATCCGAATGCAAGTAATGCCTACCTGTCACAGAGATTGCGCAAGTACCGACGGAGCAGGCGCAGATGAAGCTACCACTCTTCTATCTACTCTCCCAACACTGCAGCCCTATAACGGGTGATTATCAAACATGCGGCAGACACCCTGAACTGGCATAAGATCTAAAATCCATCTATCGCTTCTCAAAACCAAGGCGTGTCATTTTAGCGGCCTTTTGCTTGAATTAGTCGTTGGAAATTTTAGGTGTTTTTGCAGTCAAGCCGAGTCATGGATTGTGCATAAATACGAATCAGGAACAGGCCACAGAGCCCCCAGTCGATTCTCATGACGAAGCCTGAATGCGGCGGAGAGGCTCTTCAGGTGTACTAGATCCATGGCTCGCACCGGTATATTGCTGATGAGAGCTGACTCGGATAAAATCCGAGATCAGGCAACAGGGACCGTAATTCCCAAAGGGAAGGGATCGACATGTTCCATCAGAATCGCCTTAGAGGCATGACGATAATGGATCGCTTGCGAAATGAGGAGGCGATGTCTGACTTGTCATTCATACCCAATGTTGAGTCGAAGTTTGGTACGTGTCCTAACTGCCTGGGGGCGGCACGGGAAGGCCTGCAGGGCAAGCTACTTTTACCGTTGACCAATCATAAACTCGGATATAAACGATCTTTCTGGTACTACCGGTCGTATTTGCATCTTCTTCCAGCCATGCTCTCCCCCTCATCCATCAACGCCCTTCGTGCCTCCCCCAGCGCCGCGACCCCAACCGACTCCTAATCCCTCTTATGAGTCGGAATGTTTCGATCCGGCAAAGGAGCGTTGGACCTCTCTAAAGGCATGTGCATGAACTTACCCCTGACCAACGAATCTCCCAATCACAATTGCCAAACAAAGTAGCACGAAGTGGATCAAGAGCCTAAGATCCAAAGGTAGCAAAGCTTGCAAGATGTTCGGTAGAACCCCCGGTCCGTCCATCGATAGCAGCGGATCCGCTGTCTGTCAGTCAATCAGAGGCTTTTTGTGGAACTGAAAGCAGGCTGCGAACGCGTCGCGGTTCCGCTGTATGGTAGAGTCTGGCAGTCAATCGCGAAGAGTACTTCTGAAGTCTCGTTTCTGTACAAAAGTCCTTTTCGTAGAGAGCACACTCTTCTCATCAACACAGTACGGGGTTTGGCTACACCCCCAACTTGAAGCCCTCCGGTTCCACTTTGAGTTTGTTTGACCTGGATCCGGGTCTCACATGGGCAATGAGTGCGACTGAGCTACGACCTACGGGGACAATTCGAGACAATAGAGAGCTGATATGGTAGCTTCCTGGGCATTGCCTGGTACGCCTTGAATCTGGCACCGGAAAACATCTTTATGCTCATACTACGATCAGCTCTAGGTCTTAGATCCATGTACGGAATACATAGGTATTGGCCACATAGGAAGAATTTGCTCTCTTTCATAATTAGTTGACCAAGTGGATCGGTGAAGACTTTCATGAATTTCATTTATGCATTTGCTTTTCATGTTTGATCCCAAAGTCATCACTCATCACGACATTGCACAGCAATACCTGTATTGACAGCCACCAAACCCGAAACTGCAACAAGTGATCCATGGCAACATAACAACACCGTTTTGTTCCATAGTGTTGCCAACGCTTTCAGCTTTGCCTTGCTATTACCCTTGTTGACACTTCGTTGGCAAACGTGTGGGCAATGTCTAGAGGAAGAACAGTAGGGACATCTGGCAACTGGCTCGAGGAATATATCAGTCCGAGCCAATCCATCATCTCGTCTCCCAGCTGTGTGGAAGCCCCGAGGATGCTTGAGGTGATCTCTGGACAGTTGAGCGAGTGTGGGCGAAGAAAAAAATCTAACGATATATCCCAGAGTAAAATATTTACCATGGACATAACATTGTGAAAGGAACAGTCGAAGACTGAGCAAAATGGGGTTGCAGGAGTAGGATGGGCAGAGGGAGAAAGAGAATGACTAAAATAAGGATCTTGATGGTTATTGAAGCTAGAGGGAGGGAATATAATTGACCAAAGAAAAGAGACTGTTGACCACAATACCGGACCTCTTTGCGAATATGGGTCTGACTATGAAGCAGCTGTCATCGTCACCGATCGGTACTAGATTACAGCTGCATTCTTGATGATGATTCCAGGTTGCAATTAATGAGGAAATGTTAAGAAGCCGGTGCTCAATGGGTCAAGTAAGACAGGGAATGTCGAAAGATGAGGAAATTACATGGAATGGCACCGTGCAAGCCACGATTTGGAGAAATCAATTAGGTTGGGTAGTGAACCCGATATTCGACCTTGTAGGGACGGCTGCTTTCACGAATTGCATCTCTATTGAAACCATGGACGGCCCAATCCTCTTAACACTGCTCTCGAGGAGGACGAAAGACTTCCTGGCCCTCACCATCGCGATTAAAAAAACAGGCTCTCTGCAACATTTACTTTGTGTTGAGGCCGTGTTACCCATCACCACATACGCTGCTAATACTGATTTTGATCCATTCTGACTAGAGCAGAGGCAACGATAGACCATTGTGAGGGGACAACGCGCGTGCAAGCGACGAATATGGAAGAGCCTCTTATGCTCATCCGCCCCATCTACATCATTATTCCATGTATTTAGGAGACTCAGAACAAATCTGTCATGGCTCCATGGCTTGCATCCCCCACCAAGGCTTCATACTTGGCCAACGTTCCTCTTGTCACCATCCTTTTCGGCCGTCTCCACTCTTTTAGTCTCCTTTCCAATTCTTCCTCCGACACATCTACATCAATCCGATTCTTCTCCGCGTCGATCGTCACCTTATCTCCCTCTTTCACCAACGCGATTGGGCCACCTACCGCTGCCTCAGGAACGACGTGCCCGACGATAAACCCGTGGCTAGCCCCTGAGTAACGCCCATCCGTTACCAGCGCCAAGTTTGTTAAACCCGCGCCCATAATCACGGCTGATGCCTTGAGCTGCTCTGGCATGCCTGGCCCACCCTTGGGGCCCTCGTACCGCACAATCAGGACGAGATTTTCGTCGCGTGGGATCTGTCCCGCGTTCAATGCCGCACTCAGGGCGTGCTCCTTGTCGAAGACGCGCGCTCGCCCCGTGAATTGGAGGCCTTCTTTGCCTGTGATCTTTGCCACGGCACCACCGGGTGCGAGGTTGCCGCGTAGAATCTCAATGTGGCCCGTCGGTTTGATAGGCTGGTCAAGGGTGCGGATGATCTCGTTGCCGGCGGGTAGCGAGGGGAAAGATGCGATATTTTCGGCAAGAGTACGGCCTGTGACGGTTGTGATACCGCCGTCGAGGAGACCTGCGGCGACAAGCAATTTCATGACGGAAGGGACGCCCCCGATCTCGTACAGATCGGCCATGTAGTATTTCCCACTCGGAGCGAGGTTGGCGATGAAGGGGACCTTTCGACTCACGCGCTGGAAGTCATCGAGGGTTAGATCCACTCCAGCAGTGCCGGCCATGGCGAGCATATGTAGAACGCCGTTGGTGGAGCCACCGAGTGCTGATATTTACTTAATTACCTTAGACTTTCAAAACTGGTTCCAACATACCCATCATCATCACCATGGCATTCTCGAAGGAACGCTTGGTGAGAAGGTCGCGTGGACAGATGTTCCTCTCCATGCAGGTCTTGATTGCTTCGGCGACTTTCTGACATTCGCGCATCTTTGCTGGAGACGTTGCTGGAGTGCTACTGGAGCCTGGAAGACTAAGGCCAAGAGCCTCGATAGCAGTTGCCATTGTGTTGGCGGTGTACATTCCACCACACGCTCCAGGTCCAGGACAAGCGTTCCTTTCGATGTCACGTAAAATCTCCTCCTTGGTTTGCTCAGGTCTGTCCGGATTGGAAAGAGTATCGAAGAGATATGCTCCATGGGCTTCTAAGCTCGTTGCGATATTGATCGGTTTTCGGAGGAGGTTGCTGTATCCTGGCATAATAGTCCCGCCATATATCATGATGGAGGGTCGATTATGTCGAGCGAAGCCCATGATACAACCTGGCATGTTTTTGTCACAGCCTGGAATAGCTATGCAGGCATCGTGATATTGAGCACAAGTAGTAGTTTCTACGCTATCTGCTATTATTTCACGGGTCTGTAATGAGAACCTCATGCCTGGTTATTATTTTTTTTTAGCATCATTAGCTTTACTGAAGCGGTCTTGATCTGGAATTCACCTTCATTCCCCATGGTGATGGCATCAGAAACACCTATGGTGTTGTATTGCCATGCTAGCATTCCTTGCTTTGAGACAGATTCCTTGACTGTTCTTCCTAGGTCAAGCACTGCTTACATTAACGAAAAGATTACTTGAAATTGCTTGCAATATCGTAATGAAGGGGCCCTTGGCATTCATGATGAGGTCTTTATTCAAATGACTTACAATGCATGCTATGCAAGAGCATCAGTAGTGATAGGGAATTCGACAACGGGAGAAAAAGGCTTACTTGCACGGGTTTCCTTCCCACCACACAGATGCTATGCCTACATGGGGAGCATTTTTCATAGTCTGCTCATCGGGTACTCCCGCAGCGTAAAGCATAGACTATACAATTGGTTAATGATTGGTCCCGATCGAATCATGGAAGTGCTACCTGAGCTGCTGGATAATCATGGTCTTTGGTGAGGGTTGACGAAAACTTGTTAAGGGCTGGTTGGCCGTTCCGAGTAGTCCCTACGGGCAAGTGAGGAAATTCAAGATATCTCGGTTCTTCTGGTTCCCACTGCTTCTGAACGTTATGGAATTCCATGATGTGGTAAAAGAAGGGACGAGTACTGCAGCTTCAATTGTTTGTTTTAAGCTTTTCTAATCTATATCGTAGTTTCGACACAATCCCAAACCAGACTATGACTGATGAAAGATGAAGATTGATGCTTGAGAGGCTGGAACTTCAAGTTGGTTCAGTGTGAGAGTCATCCTACATTACACACTGGCTTGGGAGTAATTACGTGGGGAAGTCTAAAGACGCAGGCCCACACCGTTGCCCCACCACGAAATCCGAGGTCACCGCCGCAGGACTGACCATCTGGAGGGCACACTTCCTATTGGAGTAATGCTTTCGGGTGCTGTTGAGGCGGCAAAGCGAATCTATTTCATCTTTGCATTTTGCTCACGTGACGTGACGCCATCGCTGTCCTGTCCTCCCTCGTGCTCTCTGACAGGCATTATCCATACTCAACAAGCCTTTTCAAGTGCTCGACTTATCCAAAGCAACTGACACTTTACTTCCTGGATCCTTCTCTTGACTTCTTTCGAGCACATTGACCTTATCTTGGCGCCTCTAAGGGATCCCTTTGATGGCGACAGACAAGTCATCACCATGGACTCTATTCGCCTAGCACCGCTTCCATTACCGTATCTTGCTCTTGCTGGCTGGCGGAGACGTCGAAGCTGGAAACAATTAAGATTTGCCATGAACTGAGCCACTCTTTTCCCTTTGCGACCCTCACGTACAGTCGATCACCGTGTCTCGCGTTACACATCACAGCTCTATCCTCTGAAGCCTCTAATAGACTGGTACGATATAGCAAGAACAGAGTGACATGACGTCTACCACAGTACGCCAGGGTCTCCTGGCTATCTTCACGCTCACATTCATCGCCGGTATCAAGCTCTATATCCAGAGCCTCCATCATGCCTTCCCCTCACCAGACATTCCCAAGAGCAGGGGCCAGCTCTTTCTACATTTTATCGCGTGTCATTCTTCGAATCAAACCTTCTCCACTGTTCTAGCAGTCCTTTGTAGCTTGATGTTAGGTATCTGGCTTGGAATGTCTAAACAAGACAGGCAACATATATGGCAGCAATGGTTTCCTTACCGAAAAACGGATCCTGCAGCAGTTGGTACTATCACTTGTACTTGTTACCCACAATGGATGTTTCGCTGATGAATTGGAAAGATGATTCAGAGACCGATCCTCTACTCTTAAAAACGCACTCAAAGTACCTTCCCTATACCGTAACAAGCACAGGCTTCACGTATCCGTCCATTCGAACTTTCTATCGGCCACATCCTCAAGCAGAGAAGCTACCTTCAGAACCAAGTGCACTTCCACTTCTGGTTTTTGTGCATGGACTCGGAGGCTCAGTTGCTCAATTTGCTCCTCTGCTTGCGAGTCTAGTGAATGTTGGACCTTGTCTGGGCATCGATTTTCCTGGTTGTGGACTCTCCAGCTTTGCACCAAAATCGTGGGACGCATATACTACAGATTCTCTGATCCGACTCGTCGCGACCGTGATTGACAAATATAGAGACGATGAGAAAAATCAGGGAGTGGTGCTTATCGGCCACAGCATGGGAGCCTCAATAGCGGCATCTTTGGCTTCATCAACCTCCCCCTATTCTCAATTGGTCGCACATGATGTCCTTGGACTCATAGCTATCTGTCCCAAAGCTTCACCTCCCTCTGCAAAAATATGCAATGTTGCCAAGATACTTCTCAGTATACCCGACCCTGTGTTCGACGCGTGGAGAAGCTGGAACAGCCGAGGGGGTACCGAAAGCGCCAGTGTAATGAACTTTGTCGGCCCCGACGCTGATTTTGAGACTAAGCAATTGCAGCTACGTTTCAACGGACAAAGTCGAACGCCAGTATTCAGAAGGATACTACGAGGAGCATTACCTGACTACTCGAATGATGCTCCAAAGAATGGCCTGGCTGGCAGAGACACTTGGGCTGGGTTGGAAATGCCGGTTCATTTAATTGCTGGTGCTGCTGATGTTGTCACGCCTGCTGCAGAGCTTGATCAGATTGCATCTTTCCTGGGGAAGTCGGTTGAAAAGACGAGCCATATCACGGACACGACGCCTGTTACTGCTAGTCACGTAAGCCTGGGCTCCGTCACAGGAGAACAGCAACTCGCTACGATGGCACAAAATGTAAAAGAAAAGAGGAGACAGGATGAAATGGTCACCTATGCTCAAGAGGCCTCGCCTTTTGCACGTCCGAGGCAACGATCGCTCAAATGCAATGTTCTACCGGCACCAGCTTCACATGCACTGCTTTATGCACCAACAACATGTAGGGTTTTAGCCGGCCTCATCGAAGATTTCTTGGCGGAAGAGATCGACCAGCGGCTCTCGTTGAGCTGGCAATTGCAGCACCTAGCGACTGAGGGTAAGTGGGACGTGAAGAACCTTCAAAAGTGGCAGGGGGTCAAGCCAGTGTCTAAATGCATTGGCAACGTCTTTCGGGCTATGAAGACAATGCGCGAGGTAGATGATGTGCATTCGCCGACATTGTTTGTCCAGAAGTGGAAAGGGAAAATTGGAGCCGTGATTGACATCAGCTCGTGTGAACCAGTTTATGCGCCAGAAGGGCTCGAGAAGGGCGGCATCAGATATCACAAATTCGCCACCATCTCGAAGCAGCCGCCCACAAGGCAAGAGACTAAGGATTTCATCGCCTTGGTGGATCAAATCCTGGCTTCATCACAGGACGCCAGTCAGAAACAAGAGTACATTGGTGTGCATTGTCACTACGGCTTCAACCGTACTGGGTTTTTCATTGTCTCCTATCTTGTCGAACGCAGGGGATACAAGGTTCAAGATGCAATCGAGGAATTCAGGAGGCAAAGGCCCCCGGGAATTCGACACGAGCATTTCGTAGACACACTTCATGTACATTATGCAGTTGGGATGTCGAGAGCGCCAACTGTTTAGTCTGCCAATGGTGGCAGAGCGAGGATACCCTAGAAGTTTTGTTTCAAGTTAGACTTGGTCATGTAATCAAAGTACCTATGCAAGCAAATGTGTGACTTTTTGCACACGGTGATAAGGTAGTAAGTACTCCGTACCTTGGTCGCAATAATGTCTGCACGGCAGAATGTGGCATGGTCAGGGCGGTGAAAGGTCGCTTCAACACCGCACATTGCAAATTCGCCAGTGCAAATCCAACCCTCCATCCGCCATTGCCAAGATGCCTGGAGTCAACGTTCGCGATGTCCCTGTACGCTTCTAATGTTCTGTATGATGTCTAACGTCGATCGCTAACCTCTCAGGCGGACAAATTCATTGATGCCTATGCTGCTTTCTTAAAACGCCAGGGCAAACTACCCATTCCCGGTTCGTCTGCCACATGAGTCCTGCTATATTGGCGAGAGAGGAACCTGAATCCCGTGGCTGGGGGATATGGACTCGTCGTGTCTCAGAATAAACTGCTGACAAGTGGCGTTCTACTATCTACAGGTTGGGTCGATACTGTCAAGACATCACATGCCAAGGAATTACCGCCTCAAAATATCGATTGTACGTTATTCTTCAAACTTGAAGACTCCTTCCCCTCGACGGACGTCTCTATCTTTCCGTATTTACTGACGTGCAATCTCGATAGGGTACTACATCCGCGCCGCCTCTATTGCGCGCCACATTTACATGCGTAAGACGGTTGGCGTTGGTCGACTGCGCAAGGTCCACGGCTCGCAGAAGAACCGCGGCTCTCGTCCCTCCCACCATGTCGACGCCTCAGGTAGCGTGGATCGCAAGGTGATGCAGAGTCTGGAGAAAATTGGTGTGCTTGAACAGGATGAGGACAAGGGTGGGCGAAGAATCACACAAAGCGGACAACGAGATCTGGATCGTATTGCACAAATGACTCTCGAACAGGACGAGGAAGAAGAGGACGAGGAGTAAATGTGCTGGCTTGATGTGTATCGGGATGCTTTAGTCCAGTGGTGGTATATTCTGCACGCTGCGCCATGCAGCTCTGGCGTTGTTCAGGTCGGCTTGACTAGCCAAAGATTAAAAACTTCTTTGCCGTGACTTTTACCTTTCTCTTTCCGTATGACTTGCGCTTCTTGTCGTCCCTGATCGGTTCTCGACTAATAGCAACCTCCCATTTTGTCTCCTGCTTTGATTCATCGCGGCAGCAGAGATGATAGCAACGCTTTCGGGTGGCGAACCAAGCAACACAATAAACATTTTACTAGATTTCACCGGAATTTCATGGAACGTTTGTGGCTGTTCCCATCAGTATTCTGGCCTCTTTACTGCTCACCACCTGAGCATTCGAACCCAACATTCTACAACTAACGGGCTCTTGAGCAGGGCTTTGCAACGCTCCGCTGCGAACAACTCTGATGCTCTTTTTACTACTCATGCACGCGCATATCATCATTCGCTTTCGCATCGAGCGTCAAAGGTAATCAATCAATCCTCTATATGATTGAAGCACTTACTCCTGGATTTATCCTTTCCCCCTTACAGGGCATCGATGATGTACAATCTTAAACGGAGTACGCCTCTCCCTTCCCGAATAGAGAACGATACCACTTCTCTGTCACATGTTTCTACATGTCAATCCAATACACAGGATTTCATCTTTAGCAAGAGCATGTCGCTGATAGGGAACAAACCCTAATTGTATTACTGGGAGCTTGTAATGCTTGAGACTAAAACTATAGCGTCAGTAACATGGGCGCACAGGATTTGAAGATGCTCCAACGCTGGAGGCAAAAACACGACAGAGGCTTATTAATACTCATGATGACGTTTAACGACGGGGAATGAGTATTAATATCTATCGTCGCTCAAGATTTGGACAGTTAAGGCAGGGGTTGGATTTTTCTTCTTGAACTCGGACTTGAACCATTGCTGCTTTTCTGAGGCGCTCCTGATAAGCTTGAACTGTACGAAACTAACATCATCTACTTTATGGCTTTCCGCTGCGGCTCCTGTACTATTACTCTCCTATCCTCTAAGGAAATTCTTCTCCAATGGTAATATTGATCTTTGTTGGAAAGACTTTGCTAATCACAATCCCCACACCATATTGTCCTGAGACGTCAGAGTCGCTAACGGTTTCGCTCCCCACAAAGATGCTGTCCTGCAGCGTTGTGTACTTGGCACTGCCTCCACGGAAAGTAGGTACCGAGACTGGGGTTTTGGAAAGTCGGTAATTGGCTGCTTGAAGAAATGTGTGTGGCCATGGTCAGAGAAGCGGAGAAAGTGCAATTATCAAGGCTGCTGTTTGGTTGTAGCCAGACTGGCTTGAGAAAGCCCAACTCTTCCGTACGCACCCGAGCAAGTCTCTCCGTAGGGAACTTTCAACCCGCTCGAGGTATATGTGGCCACGATCTCATTCAGCTCTGGTGTGCTGACTTGAACGCCAGAGACCTGCATCTGACAAGGCGTGTCGCTATTGTCAGGCTGCACAACACCAATGACTGCGTACGTCAGATTCGCTATTCATCCATTCACTCTGAACCAGCTTTACCTCCAGGACGCGAAATGCCATCAATGGTGGCATCTTCTGTCAGATAATAATCTCCGTGCAGAAACGACGCAATGAAGCTCGGCTCGAACTGGAGAGTGGTAAGTGATCCCAGTGCCATATAGAAGCGAGTTGTTTAGTGACTTTACACCAGGCTCGGAGAAGAGATGTCCTTCAAGAATTTGGACAAGAGCAAGGCTTCCGGTATCGTTCACCAGCAAACAGATAAGCACGTACCACTTGCGCCACAGTTAATTCTATCTTGTGTCAATTACGGCTTTCTTCACATTGTGAAAGAGACGCAATACTCACATTGAGGAAGAGCGCGGGAACGAGATAATTGAATGGCTGCGTTCTGACAAAGTAGTCTTTGTTACGAGCCGATTTTTGAGCGGGGGGCTACTACGTATAGGCGAAAAGATACCGATATTCATACTTTGAAAGGCACGAACAGGACAGACGCTGATATCGTCGAGCATCCAGCCGAGATACTCGTCTGAACGCCATATCTCTTAGCTGAAAAGGCTTCGCCGGCGAGTGTGTTACTGTGCAATGTAAACAAAACTCGAATCCAACCGCGGTAGCGAACAATGGAAATGGTCAGGATATAGCTGAGCTGACCTCTCCGCTAGCTGATTCGACCTCTCAAAATCTCGAGCTAATCCGAGTTTGTACCTCACCCGACCTCTCGTTTAGCTGATGTGACCGCTCAAAACTTGATGCGACCCCAGCCTCTCAAGAAATCGCTCTAGGTGACCTCTTAGTTCGCTCATCTGACCTCTCGTTTAGTCTTTTCACTCTAGAAAACACGCTCAAAAGATGTTCTCAACATATTCTCAACATATTCAAAAAATTTGAAAAATAAAATGAGAGATCAGGTGAGCTATTTCACCTCCCAATGTGAGAGGTCGGATCAGCTTGGGATTTTGGGAGGTCATGTCAGCTAAGCGAGAGGTCTATCGAGTTATAACCTCAGCTAAATAAAATCCGAATGCAACCAGGTCCCGTGCATAGGGGCCAGAGAGGGAAGCCGGACAAGCACAACCACATCGTCCTCTCGCTCCTAATTACTGCGACCTAGGTACTCCATGATGCTACTAGATAATCCGATTCTGCCATGCGTCATGCGATGGTAAAAGCTCCACAAAAGGACGAGTTTGATTGACGTGGGGCAACCTCCAGCGCCTTCGTTAGCTAAAATGTCCCCGCCAAAAGCAATACAGTCTTTATATATTTTGCGCAGCCAGAGGACGCGGGAGGGAAGTGTACAAAAGAAAATGAGACGAGGTGACTAGATGAATTTGAAATTTGGAGTCAATGACTCAATTCCGCCATGAACACAGAGCTTGACGAGCGACGAAGGAACATTCAGTTGGTTTCAACGAAATCTGGATGTAGGCTAACCTGCCATGTTGAATATTTGCCTAGTTGGTATCAAAAACTGTATTTCTTTGGTTTGGGAGGAAATCCAGTCAAGCCAACAAAAGTTGGGCACTTTTATTTCATTTCAACATCTTTCCCGAAAGAGCTTCTAGGTCTTGGACTAAAATGTGCCATACATTGGGACAAGTAGGGGCATCCCAGCATCGCAAGGAGGAATCCTCGCGGTCAATGTCGAAGTATTCGAACGATGGGCAATGGCGTGAGGACTGCAGTGTGGCAAAAACAATATTCGTTATAAATGCGCCGTGAGGCATTGTTGGATACGCTGACATGTCTTGTTCTTAGAGTCAACCTTAGCAGCATAGCTTAACCTTCAGCCGTGGCGAGCCAGGCCGAGAACACTTTGTATATGTTATACTCCATTTGAATCCATGTAACGCTTCTTTTTGAGAAGTTCAAGACTCGGTATTGTAATTGTTGTACTGTTGAACGAGCCGGACGTAAACTTTTGATCTCCAAGTCAAGTCTGGGCGACTCAAGGTGTTGGCCTGCCGATCACGGCATAGCCATCCAGGTTTGAGTCGGAAGAATTCTTATCAGAATCACTTCCTTCTGCAGCCGGAACAGGCACGGTGAGCCGGGCTTGTCGCGCGTCTGACAGATTGGCCCTCAAAGTTCCACATAGAATGATGTCTTCACCCAACGGATGCCACTTAATGTGCCGTAGTCGAAGTTGTTTATGAGGTGCCTTTCGTTCAGGCGAGACTATGACGCCACCTTGGCCAAGCCATGTGGGTGCAAGAGTCAAGACAACAGATGAGATGAGCTCCACTTCAGGGGGCACGAGTAATGAATTGATGATGCTGCCACCACCTTCAATCATGACGCTGTGTAAACCATGATCCCGGAGAGCGACAAGGACGGAATTCCACGTAAAACGGAATCCTTCGTCCGTCATGGCATCTTCAAAGTCCATGTAGATATATTTCCCTCCAACTGCCTCAAGAGCTGTCCGTTGGCTGTAAGGTGGGTTGCATTGGACGCAGACGATGTAGGGAGCTTTGCCCTTTCCCTGACGTGCCAAAGAGAGACACTTGGATGCCGCAACATCCCAGCGAAGCACTGGATCGATTACGATAGGACGAGGCTGCTCTTGCAGGGTGACAGCCTCTAAACGGCAATTGAGGCTCGGGTCATCGGCCATGGCAGTGCCAACGCCAACCAATATGGCCTCATGCCGAGAGCGCAAGAAGTGTGTCATTGCCTTCGACTCAGGACCGGATAAGGCAGTCTGGGCACCTGGCGAGAGTGCAATGGCGGAGTCAAGGGACGTTGCGTATGTGAGCGTAGTAAAGGGCAGGGAGCCATTGTTTCGCGACGATCGAGGGGGTAAGTAAGGCTCAAGGATAGCGCGATCAGTAGAAGGGAAAACCAAAGTAGAGTCACCCATCGTGAAGAGAGCGAGAGCAGACTTCTGTGTGGCACATACTTCTGGCAGTTTCGAGGATCGTCCTCCAAATAAGTCGGGAGGAGCGTTCAGGGCGTCACAGATAGGGCTCGAACCTGATAACCGGTCAATTTTGTCAGTCCAATCACCAACTCACGGTTGGCGGCGGCAAAAGCAATTCTGGGAAGATGATTGCATGGTGGTGGAGCTGAGATGTCGCGTTGTATCTTATGGTTCAGCCCTGAGCGCTAGAAGAATCCGGCGAGAACACCACGCGTCATATGCGCTCGCCGGGAATGCCTGAATACTATTTTCAGCTTCCTTCCATACAATGAGACATCGTTGCTCTCTGTAGTCTTTGCTCCGCCTCGAAAGCTGGTCATTGATACGGAACATCTGCCGGCTCTGCCATTGGGTCAGTCCCCCATGGAGACCAGACCGGACCAACTTCCACCCCAAAAGCTTCGTCAAGCTCGCGCAGCATTCAAAAAGTCCGGTGGCCAACCGAGATTATCAGAACGAGAACACCGTGAGCTCAGACGTAGTGCCGAGCTGCTGCACCGGGCTGAGAGGATCAAGGAGGCGGAGCGAAGGAAGAAACTCAATCAACAAAAGAGGGCAGAAAAGGAACAGCGTGATCGCGAGGCTCACAAGCACAAGTTATCGGAAGACCAGAAGAAGGGCAGAATCTTTGTGGGGTCTACACAATTCCCTAGGAGTCAATATCGAATTGAAAAATTCGTTTTGGGCGATGATGAGATTGCAAAGCGTGTAGGGTTAGAGCCAAAAGGAGATCCTTGGGATGAGGAAGACATTGATGACACATCGCTGCTGGAGGTCTTGAACGATTGCGAATCGCCAATAAAACCATGTCAAAAGCCAAAGCTTTCGAAGTCACGCGGATCACCACTGAATACTGGAGATGATTTCGATTTTGGACTATCAACTCAAGACTTCCAAGACGTTGACCTCGATACATCAATGGAAGCTCCACTCAGCTATTCGCAAAGCAAGAAGCCAACAGCCAAGCAGCACGATCGCCAAGCATTGCCAGCGCCTATTCGCTCGCGAGTGCCGCTCGTGATAGCAAAAGAGGCATTGTCTCTATCGACCTTGGGTTTCTCTCCGCAAGAACTGGACTATCTCGCATTCGCCGAATTTGGTCCTTCGCAGACCATGCCCTAAGCAGTCTGGTTGAACTTGGGAGGCAATCCAGCGGCGCCATCTTCACACCTAAGAGCTGCCTTCTCCGGGAAGAGCAATGCACTCAATCTCCACTGGCACACCCTTGGGTAGCTGTGCGACCGCTATGCAGCTTCTTGCAGGTTTATGTGAGAAATGCTTCTCGTAGATCTCATTAACGGGCACAAAGTTCGCCATATCGGTCAGGAACACCGTCGTCTGGGAGAAGATTCAAAGCGTTAGTACTTTACCCTTACGTCCCACCATTGAGTCACTTTGCTTATTTTAGAAACAAATGCGATGGCCTAATTAGCTTAAAAAAAGTTTAGGAACGAACCTTTACGACCCTGTTCATCGCACTTCCCGCTTCCTCCAGTATCGCTTGGACGGCTTTGCAACATGCCTCAGTTTTGTCCTGAATGTCGCCCTCAACGAGAGTTCCGTTGGCTAATGCTGGTATTTGCCCGGATACAAAGATAAAGCTGCCTGTGTGGATTGCCTGTGTCTGTATTGCATAGCAAGTATGTCAGTATAAATACGTCAGTGTCAAGTGATAGATACTATGATGGTGTATGAAGCAACTGAGATTAGCGAAACATCGTGCTGCTTGTTTTGAGGATTGGGTGAAAGGAAGGCGGCTTGAGTTTGAGTATAACAGATTGGACTGCTAGTAAATCCAGATGTGCATTTGTTAGACGAGGAAAACATGGCTCACGTAGGGTCCAGCGGCTATCAAAGTAGATCGAGTCAGCCCGGTCCATTGTGGCCAAGTATTTCAGGCTCTAATGCATGAAGCTACAAGCTAGTAGTGTACGTACGTGGTGCAGCATTCTTTGTCAAAACTTTCCTCATCTCCGACATCTTACGCTGTTGCTGTATTTGTACAGCGGGGAAGCTCTTGTTTGGAATTTGGACCAAACTTCTAGTTGAAATCGGGCGCTGTGGCAGATGGGGCAATAAGGCTCTATTGGGACGAATTCGAGTAATGGCGCGGACAGTGAGCATCGAAGACTGAGAGGGTCACCAATGAATGTTGTTGAGTGGCGTATTGTTGCAGCTGGGGCAGCTGGGTAAACTTTGGTGGGGCTCAAAATGCCGAAATAGACTCTACATGGGCAGTTCAAGAGCAAATTCGGTCTGCTGTAAAGACCGAGAAACTTCGCATTTCAATTCTATGTGTTTTCAATGGAAGCGAGATCCAAAGACTCTCCATCTGGAAGGGTTATCAATTATGTTGTTGAAGCCAGTGCCTTACTGCCGTTTTGCTGGCTAATCAGCTCTGATGATCTACTGCACCCAAAAACTCTCATGTAACCGAAATTGAGATGAAGGTTTTTAGGGCCCCATTCCTCTGTATTATGGGAATTACCACAAAACCCGAAACGATATGTTTTCATATATCCACAGCCATACGAGGTCCAGAGCAATCGACTCAAATATAAAACAGGGTTGATTGAGGTCCTGGGGCAATGCAATCAATCAATGGAATAAAGATGGACGACGATGACGGTCCGTTATCAAATAAATACAAAAGCTTTTGGAGAGACTGGACTCGATAAGTACCGAGGATAGAATTGTGTTGAAAGGGACAGCCAAACTATTGAGTTATGATGACAACTGGTCTGTTGCCGACTCGTCGAACTGTGCCGCCCTCTTCCGGTGGACGCCTTGCCAATTGGCCATGGATCGATTTCAGTAGAGGCTGTACGGGAGGACCCAGAAAACCGAATTCGAGACTTCCCTCGCCGAAACAATCCTGGATATCCTGTTTCAAGGCGCTATGGGCGATATTCACATAATGCGATGCAGCAGATTGGGGAACCCCAGCAAGGTCATTCAGGTTTGCTTGTCCTGTGTCGCCAGTAAGGTGTGAACAGGAGCATCGAGCTGCGCTCTCCCCTTTAGAAAATCGAGTTCAAGAATGAAGACGTAGCCGAGCAGGGTCCCACCAAGTTGTCTGACCAGCGAACCGGCTGCCGCCGCGGATCCGCCGGTCGCGATGATGTCGTCAACCACGATGACTCTTTGCCCAGGCTTGATAGCATCAGCTTGCAGCTGGAAGAAATCTTCTCCATACTCCTTCTGGTACGAAGCCGTCTTCGTCGGACCGGGCAGCTTCCCCTTCTTCCGCACAGGCACAAACGATGTTCCTAATCGGAGCGCCAGGCTGGGACCAAACAGGAATCCTCGGGCTTCTAAGCCTACAATGACGTCCACGCCGTGGGAACGAGTAGTCGGGGGCTCCATGGCAGTTTCCCCCACACTAAGGTAATGGGAAGGTGGGACGTGTGGGCCAGGCGGCACGTCGTTGCGATTATGTCGGACAGTCGAAGTGAAGGATTCCAATATCTGGATTTCGAGGGCATGGATGAGGGATTCATGGAGCGATGGATTGGCGAAGATGGGAAGGATGTCTTCGAAGAGAATTCCAGGAGAAGGAAAGTCGGCAAATTGACGGAGGGCGGAGCGAAGGTTTATCTTAAGACTGGAGAATTCTGCGGATTCGTTGTATTAGCTTCGCTGCGCTGGTTGGGGAAGATGGTCAATAGTAGTAATGACTTCTTCGATTTGGCATTTTTCACAGTGCTGCACAATTGATGGTGCTGGGGTAAATAGAGATGATGGTAAGGCTCACCGGTGGCGCTGGAGGAGGCGGAGGCGGCGAGTCTTCCTTCGGAGGCATCTTCAATGGTGGGATCAGGCTTCGTAGGGGGACGATGGGAAGAAGTGGAAGATTTATCGGTCGATTGAGTGGAGGGGCTGACGTTATCAGGATGACCGTGGGGACGACGCGAAGGCTCAAGGGAAACGGGCTGAGCGGACATGACGAAAGAGAAGAGAAAGAAAAAAAGGAAGACGAGGGAGAAAGAGTCACGTAACAGAAAGCGAGGGAGTCCGGGAGGCACAACAGGCAGAAAGCAGCAAGGCGTGAACACGATGCGGTGTGTGTGTACCAATGCTACCAGAGCTTTGGGCGTCGTGGAGGGAAAAAAAAGATTTGGCGTCGGACGCGTCCAACTACCCGGCCAGGCTACCGCCTCAATGCACCATTCGACCGGGATCGGTCTACAGTATCTACAGTATCTTCCGGATGGCGTGCCGTTAAGCTGCAGCCGGCGGCCTTCGATGCGTAGCCGGGTACTTCCTGGTTGTTGCTCACCGTCGATGCGCCCCTGGCCATGCGCTGGTGCAGTTGCTGGCTTGAGCTTGCCATCAGAGCAAAGCCCAGAGGAAGCGAGTCCTGATGTGGAAGATGGGCAAAGACATCGGTGGCCTGGCTGGCGTATTGCTTGCCAAGCGATTAGGGTTTGTGCGTGTCATTGTGGTCTGCCACAACCCCACGAGTGGAGGTACTGCAGGTGATGGACGGCCGTGGCGTTCAACAGAAGAACGCTTGGCCTTCCAATGCTTCTACGCAGCTTCTAGGATGGGCCTAACTTGGCGCAGTGATAAGCCTAGTGACTGCTTCCATCGCGGACAGCGGGAACGGACGAGCCCAGCTTTTCCGCTAGTCGAGAATCCGTTGCTGAGCATTCCCGTGCCTCTCACATGTCAGACGCGCTTGCAGAGAGGCTTGATATCGATGCTGAATACGATGCTGAATACATTGCTTCACATGATTACACATCGAGAATCTTCCATTGACTAGGCTTCCTGGCGCTTGCTTTGCGGCACGACCGAAAGCCAGCTCACACACGTACTCCACGTTCTGCATCCAAGTCCGGCGTTGGCTGCAGAGCTATGTGGGCTTATCAGGAGGCGTTGATTTCACTTATGACCAACCGGGAATAAAAAGATACTATTGACCGAACGGCCTTCCGCTTCTGTCTGAGTACTGAAAAAATACATGTTTGCCGTTTCGCATGTCTAACATAATTGCCAGTATGTGGCTATGAAAGGAAAGATGTCCAGGATACTTTCTATCGAATCTACCCGAAAACGCCATCACTCATGCGAAGATTGCGGACCGCGCTCGTTCAGTCTCCATCGTTGAGTTGTGAAGATGCTGTGTCACATCCAAGACCGTCATGACATGCTCGTGCTTGAGCGGACTCTCCTTTCGGTTCGCTAGAAGCTGAGCTGTCTTCAACACGTTCTTGATCTGCCTGCCATTCATATTCATCAATGCCAACTGGTCGAGCTGCCTGTCCGTGATGGTGTTCTTCTGCGGGCTCTGTCCAAGGAAATTCTTCCAAATCAGCTTGCGGGAGTCCGCTGAGAGTTCGGGGTAATCGAGAGATATATGGATGCGGCTTTGGAAGGCAGGATCAAAAGTCCCGACCCGATTTGTCGTGAGGAACATAATTCCTTCATAATACTCGAGGATACGGAGGAAGATGCTGACAAGTTTGTTGCGCTCAAGTTCGTGCAGCGAACGTTGCTCCAGGAAGACGTCCGCTTCATCAAGGAGCAAGATGGCATTCCATCGCGTACACATCTCGAGTATACTCTGCAATTTGGCTTCAACTCCGCGAGGGTCCAGTCCAAGATCGCCAGCACTCATCATGAAGAGAGGCACTTTCATCTCCTCGGCTACGGATTCGGCAGTGAGCGTTTTGCCTACACCAGGCGGTCCGCAAAGCAACAAGATAATCCCTTTGCCTTTGCCCTCAATAACATCATCAAATGTTTGACGGTACTTGGACTGGGTTTGGGTGAATCCGAGGATCAGCTCTTTTTGCTTAGCCGGCAAAACCAAGCTATCAAAAGCGCCTGCGCTCCAAGTGATTCCTTGAACAGCGTTGACGAAAAGATTTACTATCAAGGTTAGCTAAAAGTTCTTGGGCATGCTTTCCTTAGTTTTTTCACATAATAGAGAAGAAGAGCACGTACGCCAAAGCTTTTCCTTGAGTGAATATCCCCTTACTAAGTGAGTTGCAATCATCTTCTGCTCGCGTGTCAAAGGAGGAAGCTTGTTTTCTTCATCATCATCCGCGAAAGCACCATCGACAGGCATGCCTCCATCGCACTCATCATAAGCACCTTCGTAATCATCATTCGGAGGCGGGATTTCATCGTACGCGTGGTTACCAACCGGTTGGTCTTTCTGCGCAAAAGGCGTGACATAGACGCCATTGTTTGCATTGAAGCGATTCCAACCATATGTATCCACAATGATACGACCTTTGACGGCGCATTTATCTTTCTGACCAAGCTTGTTAAGTTTCCAGCCAATACCGTTGTACCCCTTGTAATGTGAACCGGCGAGAGATTCAAACTTCGCGCCACGAGCGATCAGCCGCTCCGAGAGCTCGTTTATATTTGAATGAAGGGCAAGGGGGAATGCAGAAAGGGAGGTGATGGATTGTGTACCCGCGTAAACATGGATGAGAAGGTTTAGTTTGATAGTGCCAAATTTGGTTCCGTCAAAGTCGACGTATTTGCAGGTCAGCCAAAACACGGGGTTCCCACGTCGATCCTCCCCATATTTGGAGCTTTGTAACTTGAAAACGCGATCTTGATTCTCTTGGCGCGTGTAGATTAACGAACCAGGTTGAAAGAGTGTCCACAAAAGCTCAAACGTGATAACGCCTTTTTCTTTCATGTCTTGACTGACTTCGACAACGTCTTGAAACTCGTTGACTAATATGTCTTGTAAAAGCTCTGCATGTTCACGCGTCTTGACATCTTCTTCAGACTGCTCTTCTGGGTCCTCAGGGTTCTGTAATTCTTCGATCTTTCCCTTGAACTCGGACCAGCGATGGATGATTGGCTCAAATCTTCCACTGAATTCCAAACGGTCTAGCTCAACGGTAACACCGGGATATCCACGGAGGACATCCCTTAACAAGCGCTTCAAAAGCGGGCTTTGCACGACGATGGAATGTATTTTGAGCACTCGGCGAGGGTCGTTGTAAGCCTTCACATTACGCACAAGTAAAGCGTATTTTGCGCTCTCTGCATCTTCAACGATCGTACCAAGATCGTCTGGAGGAGTATCCTGCCATTGGAATCGGCCACGCTTATCTTCTTTGCCCGAATACAAATTCTTGAAGTCACACTCCATCCCAATCTCATCATCCTTGATAATTGTAAGATTTGTATCTCCGTTTGGTGGAGGAGGTGGAATCATGTCGGGTGGTTGCCTCATCGTGCTCATCCGAGCTCTCCCTCTTTGTAGTCTGAATTGTTGGGCTTTTGCTGTATTCATCAGAAGCTGCGGAGGAATCCCACCCGTGGCATCAGGAAAAACGTCCGAACTCCCAAAAAATCCAGGAGCCATAGCGATCCGCGTCGAGCTTGCTCCTTTCGTTGACTCTTTGTTAGTAGAATGCGCGACAACGTCGATTTAGTGAATGAAAGACTTGACAGGAGACTGCTTGGTCAGGTCGACCGAAATGTACCCCTCCAGTGGAAGCACACCGATATCAGACTAGAAGAGGATAATATGCATTCGTAAGCAAGCAACCCAAAGGGGAGAGGAGGTGTATTGGAGCAAGGCAGCAGTTCACTGACACTGCAAGCTCAGCCCAGAGAGGGGGCACAGGAGTCACAGGTAAATGCACAGCTTTATAGTGATAGCTCGCCTCACCTTGCTGCCTACCTGAACCTCACAGCACATGTTGAACAATGACAACACAAGGCTGCAGCGTGGCTGATTTTATGCACTGCAATGTACACACGAACGCGGGTGTCCAATAGCGTATTCACAGCCTTTGATCGGCATGGCAGTGCTGCCTCAAACGCAAACAGTCGCTATGCACGATACGAAGGTAGATAGATGATAACCTCCACTTTCCCGGGCAAACTCCTGCTGATGGTCGAGGAGGAAGAGTTGCTGCCTTGAGCTGCGCTTTGCCGCCCCTCTTCGGCCTTGACCGTACGCACTAAGGAGGCCGGGGCCACAGCGTGATGTTCGGCAAATATCGAGCAATACAGGAACTCGCGTCCAATGAGGCCTATCGAAATCGTCGGAATCACCGGCATCATCTTCGCGTGCATTGGCAGCTTTTAAATCTACGGCGTCGTCATTCGAATCATATTCTGGCGAGCCCCAGACAGGCCGATCCCAAAGTCAATGCGCGCCTCACTATAGGCACTCTGTAGGCAGGGTTCATACTCCACAAATTTCACAGCTCAGCATGTTTTACTTTTCTATGATACAGATCGCATAAGATTTGATTTGATTTGATTGAGTGGGGTCCTGCCATACCCGGATGTCGTGCATCATTTACTGAAAAATAGCCTGATATCAGTTCTCTTTGAGCCTCGCTTCGATAATACTGCCCATTCTTTGTCCAAGTCCGTAGTACTTTTCGATGAAGAAGCTCTCGCTTCGCAGCAAATCTTCCCATTGCTTAGCACTGCGCTCCTTGCCAGCAATAGTAAGCATATTTATATCACGCAGCACGCTCTCGGGTGTAGGCTTGTCGTCCGCAACGACAGTTTCACATATGAGAAGTCTAGAATCATGGCTACGCATCGCCGGCTTCAGGTTCTGGAGAATAGTCCGACAAGACTCATCTGGCCAGTCGTGGAAGATCCATTTGAGCAAGTAGGCTTTTGCACCTGGAGTTTCGGCTCGTCAGCCAGTATCCATACCTTTCCAGCAAGACAAAAACAACGGACGCTCTGATAGACTCACCTTCAATTGGCTGTACTTCCTCGAAGAAATTGTATGGGCACAGTTCGACGTCATTGTCCTGTCCCACCAATGTTCCCTCGTCAAGGACATGCTTTAAATCCTGTAGTACAAAACGTCCTTTCATCTCGGGACACGCCTTTCGAATCTCCTGCAACACATGTCCTCTGCCGCCTCCTACATCGACCAGAACAGTTTTTCCCTCCTCGCCCAGGTCCCCAAAGGGATAGCTCGATGCTGCTACCACACCCGTCATCGCACTCGACGCGCCCATGGATATGTTGAACGCCTTCGATCGCTCAGGATCTTTGGCAAGAGCGTCAAAGAAGTACATATCCTTATACCCTCTCGCGAATACCGCAGGCGAGTTCTTGGGATCGGTCGGTGACTTGTACCCATACTGAGAAAAGTAAGATCCAAAGTGTGTCGTCGCGTTGGTCATCGTGTCGAATATGTGGGTGAACGTGGCCTGCGCAGATGGATTGGTGAAGATAGTTTTCGAGGTGATGGAATGGGCATAAGACTCCTTCTGCGGGGATTCAATGATTCTGTGCGCGACGAGGAAACGTGCAATTCGCAAGATAAATTCAGGAGTCGAATGGCAACGGGAGGCCAGCTCGGATAGGCTGATGCTATCATTTAGGTCAGGAGGAAGGTTATCAAAAAGTTTCATGCCAATAGCGATGCGTATGGTGGCATTAATGTGTGGTTGGAAAAGCATGTTGAAAAGACGATCCATTGGGCTCGTTGCCGCCAGAATGAGAGATTGGCTTGCGGTGACAATCTTTTGAAGGCCATCGGAAGTGGGCGACAAGCCGTACTCAGCAGTGACTTTGGATATCTCCGCAGCTAAGGAAGATAGGTCTGCTGCTGAAGGATTGAAGGGAGGAGGACCCGATGGAGGCATTTTGCGACTTCGTACAAACTTCCCCGGCTCTTCGTCAGCTGCTTGCTTCTTGGGGAACACAGTCTTGGCAGTGAAGGCATACTTGTGTCAAACTTTACCTATCACAATAATCAGGATCCTTGTTGCGCTTGTTGTGGTGGTATCAAAGGAATAGTTTGATCTTTTGTATCAAGTAAGAACCTAAGTAAGGTACCTTAGGCATCACGCTCGGCATGAAGAGCTGACTCCGCTCCTCGAGCGCCCTGCTTCTCGTCCTCGTAGCACGAAACGTCATGAATAATACCGTGTCAACCATGATTTTAATAATAATGGATGACGCCGAGACGGAGATCGGTGTTCCAGCACGCCGACTTTCACACATCCGTGTCTTCCTTACCACGAGATCTTCCGGCCAGAGCTTGCCTCGAGACGCGCAAGATATCTCGGCCAAAAACGAAGACCAGCATGACACAAATCAGTGCAGCAAATAGACAAATATAGTTGAGCTGGTTTGCCTCAACTCATTCATGGAACTAAAGAGTGTGAGTCAACGCCTCTTGAACTCCACCGCACATACGACTGTTCGCATACAATTAGACACAAGACGAAAGCACGTTGATCCAGACCGACCAAGATTCTCATTGATTTCAGTAGCCTCTATCTCACAAAGCTGATTTCATCTTGAGATTGACTCAGTGCTACTTTCCGTGCGAACACATTGCTTCAAAGCTGTTCTACACGACCTAGGAGCCATTGCATATGTCGATAACTAGTTAGAAATATAAACCCTCAGTAACTATGACAAAGTGTGGCGCCACGATTTTCTGCTTACCTTGATCTCGGTTGAAACTGAGGTTCCATATGTCCGGACTGATAAGTTTCGGCCCACATCAGCCCACGCTCGTAGTGTTGTTTGCCCATGATTCCTTGACCTGGCCCATCGTAACCATTCATTCCGTTTGCATCAAAGACAGCCTGGTACTGCAAATCTGGTAGCTTGATGTCGATGGGCGTGGAAGGTTTGGTCTGGAAGCCAAGCTTTCCATTCCAAGTCATGTTCTGGATACTGAGAAGGGTCCCATTAGTGATGAGTTCCATGTCGTAGTCCCCATTGGCAATCAATACACGATTAGTGGCTTCAATCACTTGAGGCAGCACCTTTTGAATAGGGTCAAGCGAATAGTCGCCCAGCCCGTAAATGCCGCCGTCTCCCTGAAAAACTGGGCCAGAGCATTCAGACCAACTAACGTTGAGAGGAGCATGCATCGCTATTTTAACATCTGTCCTATTAAAGTATATTCCGCCCATTCCAGGATATGAGTACTCAAGATCACCTGGGTAGCCAAGCGGATCGGACAGTATGGGGCACATGGTGGAAATTTCGTAAACATTGAAGCATGGGTTTGGCTGGCTGGCTGCCTCATAGACGAGATTCCAAACATCACAGTTTACTCCAGAGGCATTCGTCGTGGAATAAAGTGTGTTTAGCTCCGGCTGTTGGGCAGGCGGCGGGAATCTCAGGAAGTATTCTGTATAATTGGCGTATCCACAAGTTTCGTGTGCAAACGCAAGTTGATCCATGAACGTATCGTTGAGATTGAAAAAGTTGGCGTTGTTTTGCACAAACGGAACTGTAGGCACAACCTGCCCAACATACTCGAATTGGCCGATGACGGGGTCGTACATGAGCGCACCTGAAAGGTCAAATTTGGAGGTGTCATTCCTATCCAGCATCGCAGCAGAAACATAGGGTACGTATCTTCCAGCATAAGATTCTCCCGTCACGTAAATCTTAAAGTTGGAAATGCCAAAAACGTCCAGGAAATTCTCAAAGAAGCCAAGGAAATCTTGCGCTGTCTGTTCCTCTGATGTAGCTGTGACCGTTCCTGTGGAAAACCCAAGCCCGATCGGGTATTCAACCCTGTAAAACTCATTCAGTACTGTTCAAGCGCCCCAAGTCCAATAGGCTGGCTTCACCAAAGCATGTTAGTCAGGTTAACCCATGTATATGGATTTTCGACCGCAGAATACATCCCCCAACCCCAAATAAATCTCCCATTCTCCTGCAGAAAAGCTTCGAGAGAACTACAGCCGGGGCCGCCATTGAACCAAATTGTCACCTCATCCACAGGTTCTCCGATTGTTGGTTCGAATACAAAGAACATGTTTCGAGAACTGTCATTTCCAACTTGAATTTGGCCACTATACATCTCACCAATATCATAATTAATGCTTGGGAGAGAATTCACGAGATATTCTAGCATACACGTTACTTTCGGTCCTCAGCATTCGGCTAGGTGGCGCTGTTCTCACCAGCAGATCGTTCATTGTAGAATCGAAAGGACGAGTTTGAACGTCTATCGATTTCAGACTTTGCAGTCAATTTGGCTGTTCTTTCTTGAAATGTTTTAGCGCGTTGGGCAATGTTCTTGCGCGCAAGCACTGGTGCTATTTGTAGCGAAAAATACAAAGTTATTAGCCAGAAGAAAAAGGATACGTTGGCCATCTTTGCAAGATATTGCAATCCGACGACTCGCACAATGGTTCTGTAAGGAAGTTATTCCGGCATCGATGAAATAGAAATAAGGACAAGGGAGACGGTCCAAAGCAAATCTTAACTTGATCCATGACTGTCGACGTCAAAGAGCCGCTGACGCCGACGTGCAGACCTGTGCAAAGGTACATTCAGGACAAGAACAGCCAAAGCTACTATTTGGGTTTCGTTATCTCGGTGCATAATTAAGCTACTGCGAATGAAGAAGGTGGAGCTGCAAGGCACGCCTTGACGTGGATTAGTGCCCTAAGCCACGTAACTTGGGAACAAACGGGTACTAGCTGCAAGCCATGTAGAAAAGCGAGAAGGGCCGTCATTTATCCTCGATTAACGAATCGACGGTCGCAAGTATGCGAAGGACCAAAACATAGAAACAAGCTTTTGACTCAACGGCCAATAACCACAGCGCTGTGGACATCCTGGCAATCAATCTTGTGTGCCTGTGCACTTAAGTAATTTAACGACTACTTGACCACGATGATTTTTCGGATACGGTCTTGAGGCACTCACCTTACGAATAGCAGCAAATCGCTTCAATGCTTTTCCGGAAATGAGCCAAAGGTTTAGGGCGGCAGAGTTGAAGTGTCAGCTTAAGCTGGAGGAGCAATCTTACTTCCCCCGGCGGCACTGAAGGGAATTTAGAAGCTACGAGTGTGTCTGACTTCTGCAAGTACGTCAAACATGTTAGATGGGGTATATTTTGCACCAGCAATTCTCGAGACACACCGTTTCCGCCACGGATGGGGAACAGATAAGGTTCTCCCGTATCGTGCGAGTTCTAGCGCAAAGAGACCTTTTTTTTATTATCTTTCTCTACCATCCACCATCAAGACCAAGGCAGAAACTTGCCGTTAATCCTCTTTTCAGGCTATTCGAGACTGACGGTCGTGGTTTGCCCTCCGAGAATCTTCAGTCACAGGGTTTTCCGGAAATATATGTCGCAGACTGGACTGATACTTTCCAGAAGTTTCAGTTTCTTTAAGCGCGAATATCTTGTTCAGGAATCGAGGCTAAACGAGACTGCGTCTATATTTTGCCGTGCGCAGTGTTATAGACACCAAAGCTGATGCTTGTTTGCTAACTCTGCTGAATGCGAAATCTTTCTGGACTCATGCATGTAGTATCAACATGAAATCTTCGAGACTGGTCCACTTCGTGATCGTCTCGACAAATCTATTCACTTTTCTACGCTGTCTAGATATACGTGGCTGTACGAAAATACTGAATTCATAGTGGTGATGATCTCGGAAATGTGCTTTAGATCTAAACTGTTCGGAGTAATGAAGGTTTTACCTCGTAAAGCCTTGGAATTTTAATTATTAAACGCCTGAAAAAATTTTAGCCTGCTGCTCCAATTGTTCGGTAAACGTGGCGCATCTCTCGTTTAGCGAAGCACTCTAAAGAACTTTCAACAAAGTTTCGATTTCCGTGGGAACTCAAAACCTGCGAGGCTATTGTGATTGAATATATGACTAAGTTCGAAGATGAATGGACGTTCGCTATGCTAGAGGCGCTAGCCCGACACTGGTAGCTGTAGCTAAAATGTTGGACAGCTGAAAATATCACGCTCCCACGAAAATCGCCTACAATCCTTCCAAGCACGAATGACTAACAACATAAAACAAACTAAGGTCTTCGTAAGACAGTCAATGATATGTTTAGAGATTGCCAACTTGGTCGCGGTAAGACTTTCAGAGCCGGGTTTGATACTGCTGCTACTACCTCACCATATTCTTAGGGCCATCGACCTTTATAATGGCCCGTTTTCGAGGGGTTGTCTTTCATCAGAGGGTTTTCGTACAAAACCATCTGCATGTCCCGGTAATTACGCATATCATAAATATGATTCTCGCCCTTTTTCAAGTGCTAAGTCGCAGCTGTCGCTCTGTATAATTCCTACCAGGCCACATGCCGATCACTAAAGTCCAGCTTATCAGCCATCTGAATGGAATAAGCACAAGAAAACCATTCTTTCACGCCCAAAACCACAAAGATGGTCCTGTTACAGATAATAATCGATCCGTCCTTTAGCTGCAGTAGATGATATGTCAGTCCAGCACAACCACTGCACAGCCACGATGTCTCCAGCCTCATCAACATTATCCAATTTGCCCCTTAAACTTGATATGCCGGACGATTTACGCTGCAGTCCGACCAATTGAAGATGACGCTGATCATACGATTCTCGCAAGGCTAGCCTCAACAGGGAAATTGGCGCAAAGTCGGCCGCATTCTTTAGGCCGATCCCGAAAATCCAGAAGTGATTCTTTTATCCCATAAAGTGGCTTTTGTCTTTTTGGGTAAATGTTCACCAAAAGTTGGACTCTGCGAGCTGATTCACCTGCAGTGCAAGCTAAAATGGTCCACCACCGGTCATATTCACGATTGGTAGGGCGAAACATGGCGAAGCTTTCGATCTGGGTAGTATTCATACTTCAGGATATATATGTGTGGATTCGTTGCGATTCCCAACGGAAACAGTATACTGAACACTAATTTGCCATTTCTATTTGACTTCTTCAAGGAGCTTATCTGTAGCCACGCGTATTGACCCACTTAGATCCGACCCAAATCTCAGTATGCCGAACATTGGTACATCATCACGTGGCTGCTATACTTGCAGGGCCAGACGCATTAAGGTAAGAACCGCCACGTGCACACCATGTACAATCTTCCCTCCCATCACTCACTGGCACTATAGTGTGATCGTGGAGAACCTGGATGCAAGAAATGCAGGATCTCTGGGAGGCCCTGTCCAGGGTACAGAGAGGAGGCTACGCTTTTGTTCCGTAACCAAAATGATTACGCCAAAGTCAAAGTCTTGACACGACCGTATCGGACCCGATCTACAGGTGAAGTGGGATTGAATGCAGCCCGATACGCCGACTCAAGGATGCCACAGTCCCTCCAGCTCAATTTTGAGGCACAGTGCATCGATCAGTTCTTCTCTCAATATGTTATGGCCGAGAGTCGTACCGGATATGGATACATGGATTTCATCCCTAGCATTTGCGCTGACCCAGATGCATACCAGTGCCTGAAATCTGCGCTTCCGGCGGTAGCCTTGGCTAATGCGGCGAAGCAACGTAACCAACCGGCGTTGCTGTGGTTGGCAAGAGAAAAATACGGCAAAACGTTGTGTCTGCTTAACGAGACTCTTCGCGGTCCACCAGAGTCGCTCGCACATGACAGCGTGCGCTTGACAAACTTGTTGCTAACCTTTTATGAGGTAGAACTGCGAACAATTTGTTATGTATGGTCTGTGCTAACATTAGTTCTAGATGATCACGGGAGAGGGCTTTCTGACAAGTCTTTGGGACTCACATCATGGCGGCCGGTGGATGCTGTTGAGCATGCGTCCGGAGCGACACGAAAGCAGTCGACCCGCATGGAATTTATTCAGGGTCATGCATACCTTGCTGGCAATAGGATGTCTGATCATGAAAACGCCACCACGAGAGGACTGCGTCCAGTGGCTCCGCACAAGTCCCTATGATGGACCGATAGAAAAACAGTGCCTCCTTTTCGTCGAAGTCGTTCAGCTTGTGGCTCGCGTCGAAAGCGTGGCATCATCCTGGTCCGAACCACATCGATCCCAACAGCTCTACCATATCTTGGAGCAAGGCAAAGAGCTTGATCATCGAATTGTCCTGTGGGCAGATTCACTGCCTTCCGTGTGGAGATATACGACTGTTCCAAACAAATCCACCAGCACGACGATCCCAAAATCAATCCACATACATGAAGATTTGTTCGCAGCAGCAGTCTGGAACAGTTGGCGGACTATGCGAATACGACTGAATCAAACCCTGATGGCCATGGCGGAACTTCTGGACGAGGACACCGGGGATCTTGATTTTCAATTTGCAACATGGCGCAAAACGATTTTAGATCTAGCAGATGACATCTGTTGTAGCACCCCGTATCTCCTTGGTGAAATTGATGGCCAAGGGATCCCTCGCGGCATCCCGAAAGGCGTTGCTCTTGGTGGATATACACTGCTGTATCCGCTACGCATAATCTGTACCATCAACGGATTACCAGAGAGCATACACAACTGGGTCCAAACCAAACTGACATACATGGCCAATGTCCTGGGTATTGGACAGGCTAATCTCATCGTAAAACTAAGCAAATTGCGAGACTATTTTCCGATCATTGGCAACAACATAGCGGAGGCCATGAGAATCATCCCATATCTAAAAAGCAATGACGAATGTCCTTCCCAGAGACAGGAGTCTCTTGCATCATCGCAAACTCCCTCATGAAACTTTTCCAAAAAACCGAATGAACAACGCCATCATAAGTCAATCCTTGCCGCCACAACGGCCTTGCTGAGTGGACCAGTCACAAATAGCCAGGCTTGCTTTCTCCCCTGGTTCTCTGCTGGATCAATAGCTATAACTACCGCTGTACTTGCTGAGCTGATCTTGTTACCATCATCTTGAAATACTATCGTGCGATTCCAATTACCATCTATCTCTTCCTCTAGCTGCCCATGTAGTGGCTGCACCATCCATACGATCACTGGATCTTTTCCCTCTGCTGTTGGAAATCCGGCTGCATTTAGTAGCCCCGCCAGAACGTATCCACTTGCGTCTCTTCCTGTCTGCTCTGCGTACGGATCCGCAAAGTACGTCGGATTATCAATGGTTGAATCCAATTGCACCGACTCCAATACCTGCAACTCCGATGGAAAAACCGGATTGAGCGATGCGTGGAGCATTACGCCAGCGGATGTGCGTCCAACCAGAACGTCCGAACGGGAGGCCCCATGTCCTAGGCCGTTTACGTTTTGTTGACCACGGAGAGCAACCGAGGCTGTCACGCCTGTACTGGCCCCCATATCATTAGCACCTGGACTATCCTTCAGATCGATGTTGACATGTATAATGTTTGACCAGGGTGCCAAATTCCATCCCAGATCTTCTACAAGTCTCATACCTCCCTCACGAAAGAGGTGATCGTTCGTAACGAGAAACTCGTTCGATTTTACGGCATAGATATCGTTAGGTGTCTGGATCAGTGGATGCCATATTGATCTCAGGTGCGTGGCCTGTGTCTCGCCAACACGATAGTGGAAGAGCTCTATTTGGGAATGGGCTTTTGGTTCGATTGTGGATGAATTTGACTGAGTCCAAAAGGCAGGATTGGGTAAGTGGTTGACGGCGAAGATGAAGATCGATGTTGGATCAGAGCATGGCGACCATACATCAATTCCATGGGTAATGAATGGACCGGAGAAGCCGTGGAGAGGGAGCCGAGTAGTGTTGAATGTCTTTACTAACTGATTAGACGATCTTGTTCCCAAGAGAACCATGGTGGCACCATAAGGAAACGGCAAGATGAATTCTGAGGGGCCTACCTTCGGATCAATCAAAACAATTGTCCCTTGACCAAGCGTCTCTGGATTCTGCAAACTCGCCGTCCTACATTGTTCGTACCATCGATTAGCAAACCAAAGAACGTGTACCATCTGGCTCCGTGTAAGACGTGCTTACGGAGGGAACCAATGTTTCCTCGTTTCAGCATCCCCTTCAGAAGCCCCAAAAAGTAATCCCGACTGTGGATGGTAATGCAAATCTTCCACGTAAAGCGTGTTCGGGATTACCCGTAGCTCATGACCATGCACGTTGACAGTCTTTTCCGAACTCCGACCAAAGCCTAGGACTTGATATCTGAGACATACGGGCGAGTACAAAGTTGCAATTAGAATTCCAAAAACTGGCCAGATCAAAAATGAGGACGGCATTAGAATTGCCGCCATCTTCAACCTCCTTCATAACGGTTTTAACACGGAATCAAGTTGCCATTTCAAAGCCATTTTCACTTCAATATCATGGAACAAAAAAAATTGCCTACCTGCGATATCGGGTATGGTAGAATCATACGAGGAGAGCATACTGTTAATGCACGTGATGGCGGAATCATGCGATTTTCCAGGGAACGTGGTTCGAATAAATTGTCCGAAACCTCGGCCGGAGTTGACTCCGAATCTCACTATGCACTAGCATGGATTGAGCCCGGTCTGTTGAGCCAATTGCCTCTATTTGTGCCACATGGAGTAAGCACGAAGTGGCGAGATTCCGGGGTTGAAGCGTTGAAGTTGCGCAGATCTTATGTGGAGAATGATGCTGAGAACGGAAATGCAATTCGTGGCGAACATCCTTGTTACGAAGACACGCAAACCCGTTGGAAAATTCGACCGCAAACGTGCGTGGGGTCTCACTATAGGAGCCACCTTTTACTTCGTACGTGATTTTGCCTGCGGATGATAGAGTGGATGTTTTTAGCGAACGACACGAGCATCTGAGTGCGGGATCGGACCCTGATTAAGTAGACCCAGTGCTCTGAATTTTGCAAGACATATCCTCTTTTGCTTGTGCAACAAACATTGAACATTTAAAGTTCGCTTGGCATATCAGCACAAGTACAACGTCGACTCACCGCTACATTCTTGTGTTGTCTCAATCCAGAATGGGGTGGTGATCCCTTTCCTTATCCATGCATACGAGTAGCACTTATCATCACATCTCCGTGGCCACGCTATGACTCTTTCCCCGGATACTTTTCCAGTATTGAACACCTTCCTTTAGTATCGCCTGAAGTCCCTGTGACATGTGCGGAATATTGACTTGTGGACTTCACTTGCAGTAGGTTCGAGCCTTGCGAAGTAGTTGTCAAGGATGCTGCATGTGGGCGGACGATAAGTTCAGCGAATTTTCTCGAGTGACTGGCTTTGAACGAACAAGGTCCTACCGAGATTTTGGATCCTTAGCGTAAGTGTCGCACGTGCGTGATATGCATTGCCCAAAGTTTACTGCCCATGCTGTCACACGTGGGTGGTATGCATTTCCCAAAGTCTAAAGCCCATCGCCCTAGTACCACAAAGGCTAGAGAACTAATGAACAATGACGCCAAACTTGGAACTTTTGAGGCCCAACGACGGACTGAGACACGGGACAGGAGACACGTCAGGCCGTTGCCATCCAGCACTTTCTTAAGTCCGCGGGCAATCGTTGCCGAGGTATTTGATAAGGGAGCGAGTTCGCACCCAACTGACCACTAAATGCCGGCCACGTGAGAACTTGACTCTGGGCACGTTAAAGACTTTGCAATGCCGTCTTTGCAGAGATGCGGCCTCGTTTATCTGAACAAATAGTGACCGAAATTTGCTCAACCATAAAAGTCTAGTTGCTTCGGGCCGTGGTGCACATGCACACCGCAAATGATTTTGAAAGCCTAACAACACGGAAGTCCACATCCGCACCATGAGGCCAGACGTGAGGTTGTACTTTGTGTCAAGTGCAGTAAAGAAGACTGGGGGAGATATAGCTAGTCCTTCCAAAAATGACAGTCATGAGACAGAGGAGTGAAACCTAATTGAATTATGGAGCAGTCCCGCTGCGACCATTCTCTACTATTTCGTTGGATACTCCAGGACGCTTGGAAGTTCTCTTGTGTCTCCCCAAACTTGAGCTTTCCGGATAGTGGACGGACTGAGTCATTTACCCCAAGGCAGCAACTGTGGGGTCGTTTGCGTATACGCGAAGGAAGCAATCGAAGCCATAGGTACATGTAGGTTCGCTTCCGTGGTACTCTCGGAATTGCATGAAAATGATCATTGATCCACCTGGAGCGCACTGCAGTTGAAAAGGACGGAACAGCACTCGGTGGGACAGCCATGCTCATACGACATTTCTGAGATAGATCAAGGCAGTCTTATACATGTAATCTGCTGGTCGAACTTTCAATCCGTCCATTCCGTGATAACACTGCGATTCAGGCTGAGATCTGATCAACATTGGCCAAGCTAGCGGACGATGTAGCGACGGAGAACGATGGGGCAGACACCATGGTGCATCTCATTGGCCAGATCGTTCAAATTTCCGAATGAAGCTTAGCAGCGCCGTTTCAGCTTGGACCGCCAATAAAACTTTTGGCCCACTGTCCTTCCTTCTTGGAGAAAACTACTTCGAGCCATCACCAATCGGCGTTGCTGGATATTTTTGCATTCGGGTATAAAGCAGGTGCACAGTCCGGAATGACTGAAACATATTGTTATGGTGTTGGCTATTGAAATCTTCGATGGGACCGTGTGTGCTCCAGATCCTCAGCCCTCAGATCTAAGGAGCTGGCCGAGCCTTATTCATCGACTTCGCACAGACCATGGTTGATATGGTACACAAATCCGAGATGGGTCAAATAGAAAAAGAGTCTTCGGTGTGATTTGTCAATCTGTGTACACAGTGACCTCACCATGCAGCGCGTTCGTCCAGCACCGTTATCTACATCTAAAACTGTACCATCAAAACGAGCATGGCATGTCAAAGCTCGTACTGGATGCTTCACTTGCAAGTAAGTTTCTACAAAAATGGTAGGTGGAGTAGCCTGATGCGCTTGTCTAACCCTGCGCAGGGCTCGTAAGATCCGATGCGATGAAGGGAAGCCTGATTGCAACCGATGCACGTCAACTGGTCGCAAGTGCGCCGGATACGCGTCCCAGTTCATAAGTGTCAATGGATCTCGAACATCGAACAACACTTTCATCAATATCTCCGAAGCTGGATATTTGATCTCTCGTCAGAACCCTAAAATTATTCTCCCGCGACACAATGAGAGGGAGTTGCGAAGCTTTCGCTTCTTTCTTGAACGGACAGCCCCTTCCTTTGCTGGTGTGTTTCAAGTTGAATTTTGGCTGCGTGAAATCCCTCGAGCATGTCACGAAGATGCTGCACTTTGGCATGCTGCGGTCAGCCTTGGTGCTGTTGACGAAAGCTATAGCATCAAGGGTGGCATCATACCGCCTCATATGATGAGTGATACACAGGTGCAATTCGCTTTGGAACAATTCAGCCTGTCTGTTAAGCGCTTGATTGATCCATCACATCGATTACGTGATACGACCAGCAAAGAGACGGCATTGGCAGCTAGCATTCTCTTTATCTGCATATGTAGTATCCAGGGATTGCAAGCTCAAGGGTTTATTCATCTCCAGGGCGGTCTAAAGCTTCTGCGAGAAGTCGAAGCGGAATCTCGACAGTCCAGAAGTGCTGAAGCAGGATCAGGCTCAAGGTTCAGTCCACTCTCATTTGCTGCTATGCAGTCAGTTCTCAGCGATTTTGATATCCAAGCTGAAGCTCTACTCGGAGGGCGAATGGATCCTGAGCTGCAACCGTTGAACAAGGTCGACAGTTACAATATCTGGCGTCATTACCAAGCTCCGTCTCTTCTGTCTGATGATACTCCTCCCAGCCTTGAAAATGTTGTGCACGCGTGCAAGGCTGCGGAATCGTTGTTTAACAGCATGGTCGTTTTCTTGCGTAAGCCGGAGATCTTCCAAGCTGCAATCACCGGTGACTTCGAGACGGTCTGGAAGCAACAGCTTCCCTTTATGCGGCCTCTGCGCGCCCTGACATCGGCACTGGAAATTTTCGAAGGTTGTGCTCAATGTGCTTCCAACGAATCAAAGCAAAAAGCGATGCTAGTGTTCAAGATGTTCCATGTGGTATGCCGCCTGCTCATCCTCCCGAAGACGCCCCAGCCTGAACGATTGGACTTTTTCGAGTCGCAGCTCAAGCAGGTTGTCGACCTAGCCGAACAAGCGCTCGATGACGAGAATAAAGCGCGTTTCACTCCAATGCCAGAAGGCACCATGCAACTTTCAGAGGCCAATCCGAAATCAGCCACGACCATGCTGCTGCTGGTAGCTGCTGTCATTTCTCGTTCGATTATTACCCGATCACGGGCAATTGGACTGATGATGAAATACCCGCAACGGCAAGGACTCTGGGACTCGATCATGGCAGCCGAGCTAGCGAAGAACATCTTGCAAGCAAAAGGCCTGCCCTATGCAGCTAAGGAAGGTGAGATGATGGCTGCGGGCTACGACGATGTAGATGAGGCTCCGGCAAACTACATGATCACAGTCGCGTTCGACGGTGAAAGAAGAGCTCAGATTACAGTGAAAACGTTTGACGAATGGACGAAAGGAGAGACAGGGACACAAAGGAGGGTCAAATGGTGACTGCTAACTGTCGCGATGGGTAAATACATGGGTATTGGATAGACTGCAAACACCAATAATTTTGCGCACATGGATTGTTAAATAGGTAAAGTACCTAGGTAGTAGTGCTGGCGCTGCAGATTGACGGCATGATTCCGCTGGCACGGCCACTAGAAACGCCGACTGCCGATCAAGCTGAATGCCTCTTGGGCAACAAACCCGCCAATACCATCTTCTATTTCTAAGCATTAGCAAAGTATGGACCTTCTCATCGTGACGGGCTGTTGCAGTTGCAGGTACAAGTCCCACTGCGTCTCAATGCATATAAAATTTCTTGCAGCCTCCGATCAAGAGAAGCTCTCGGATCTTACTCGCCCCAACCGACAGAAAGTACTAATCTATTGATATGACGCGAGCATCTGTCATCTCTATACCTCATGGGGGAGGCCCGCTCCCAGTGCTTGACGATCCAGGACACGACAACCTCGTCAAGTCTCTACGAACACGAGTTCCTGATCTACTGAAGCTTGGAACTCCAGAAGCCCCTCGAGGCATTGTGTTGGTAACTGCGCACTGGTCTGAGCGAAACCCTACAATTTCAAACGCGAAGAAACACCGACTGCTTTATGACTACTACGGCTTTCCTCCCGAAAGCTACCAGCTCAAGTACGACGCTGACGGTTCGCCAGAAATTGCAAACGAAGTTGCTTCAGCAATGAAGCAGGTGGGGCTGGAGCCTGCGATGGACGATGAAAGAGGTATACCATCAGAAAACAACTGTATGCCTTATCACGAAGATCGTGCGTGTTAACAAAGCTGGTTACATTTAGGCTGGGACCACGGTGTCTTCATTCCCATGCTCATTATCAATCCCGAAGCGACCATACCCATTGTCCAACTGTCAGTCCTCGAATCCGAATCTCCTCTGGACCATTACAGAATGGGGCAAGCTCTGTCCTCTTTGAGAAACTCCAACATCGCCATCATCGGTTCAGGCCTTGCGACCTTTCACAATCTACGTCTCATACATACTGGTATTACATCCGATCCGGAGTTCCAGAAGAGGAACAACGCCTGGAGCACTGTCGTTACCGACGCTGCCTTTGAAAAGGATCCTGCCGCGCGACGGAAGAAATTCGAGGATTGGAGAGAATGGCCAGCAGCGTATGAGATGCATCGAAGAGGCGGAGCCGAACAT
Source organism: Astrothelium macrocarpum (assembly GCA_021030915.1). Lineage (NCBI taxonomy): Eukaryota > Fungi > Ascomycota > Dothideomycetes > Trypetheliales > Trypetheliaceae > Astrothelium > Astrothelium macrocarpum. The sequence continues at coordinate 265,599 of JAGEMR010000021.1, forward strand.
TTCCTGCCTCTTATCGTTTGCGCAGGCGCGGGAGCGGATAGTAAAGGTGAGGGCTACGCGGATAAGCTCATGGGGTTGGACGCATATTCTTACTACTGGAAGTAGTCTTTGATGGCTGGTTTTTACGAGCATCCCTCCATACCCAGTTTGAATCCATGCTCACCTCCTAGTGCCCTTGTTACTTTCCTTCTGCTTTCTTCGTGCCTACAGTGCGCCTGTCAGAGACTGTGCATTACCCAATCCAAAATCCCAATCTTCCTTCTCATTTCTGCTGCAAGTGACAACTACACCTTCCCCCCGATTCCGCACTCATGATGTAGTCTCTCTGCCAATGCTGAATAGAGGGCTTGTTTGAATGTAGCATCTCGTCCGGGCTGAAACATTTGAATGAAAACCAATTGCTCGGTCCAGCTAAAGTCAAGGTTCGTGTCGTCGCAAATAAGTTCGTACGGCTCGTGTCAGGTGATGATTCGATAGTGATCTTTGCGTGGTGCGATAAGTTTGTCAAGAAAGATTTGCTGCATGGCATCGGCCAGGCGATTGATCTGGTCAGGTGTACGTACAGTTCGAATCGTGTGAATTCGAACAAGAGGCATGGTGTGTTTACCGGAAACACAATGCAATCTAGGTAGGTCTGAAGCACTGAAAGGTGTAACATGGTGCTGGTCTTCTCTCTGTCAAACTTCCATGACTCTGGGCATACGATGATCCCTTTTAGTCAGCCTACGTAATTGATGATGTCAGGTTGCCCGAAAGAAACGTGGTGAATGTAAGGTACCTTAGGTAGATGAGTCTGATATCTTGGGTGCGGAAGTGACTGCTATCTATCTGAAATCAAACCATACGATATGCTGTTGAGCTTGTCCTAGCATGCACCATTACGGAGTTAAGTCCGGGCAACCTTGATGAAACAACAAGTGTACTTAATGTTGCCATAATTTTGGAAGCACAATTTTCCCCGCAAAAGAATGAGATGTGGAGCATTGTAGAGTCTTCAAAGTGGAGGATCTGCTTCGTTTCAAATGCAATTAGCTCTGAAGGGAATTGGGAGCTTCTAAGCGTGGTTTTCTACCAATTCTCATGCAGGAGAGACCCTTGCATTCTCATGTACGCTATCAGCTGCACGAAAATCGCAAGGCCCAACACAGCTATAGCTAGTGTAAGCGATTAGTAAATGCAATGTATCCCATTAAATACTATCTTTGTTTCTGTTTTCTTTCATGCTTTCCGTCACCAGTCTCTAAATTTAGGACGAAGCATCACTTTGTCTAGAAGAGACTTTTGCTTTCCTATTCCCATTCATCACAGGGAATCCCATAATACAAGAATTAATTGAAGCGCTGCAGCAATGTCCATCGTATCTACTCAGCCTGGGCTCTACCCAATGGAAGGTGGCTGTCCATGTGGCCAGGTCCGGTATCGCATGGAGAAGCCACCGCTCGTCGTCCACTGTTGTCATTGTACTTGGTATTTAGCCTTAATGATTACCATGTCCAATTTTTGTTTTACAAGGGGGCTCAACTCATGACTTTTCTTAGGTGCCAACGTGAATGTGGGTCTGCTTATGCACTTAATGCTCTGCTCGAATTCGAGAACATTACCCTACTGTCCTCGATCTCTCCCACAGAGCACCCAGTTCCTTCTGCCAGTGGAGAAGGTCAAATTATGTTTCGCTGCCCAAAGTGCCTCATCACTGTTTGGAGTCAGTACGGCGGGAAGAATGAGCCGACACGCTGGATTCGCGTTGGCACTTTGGATCGATGTAAAGACGTGAAGCCAGGAGTGCACATTTACGTTTCAACGAAGATGGAGTGGATCGACTTGAGTAAGGCGGAATGTAAGGTGTACGAGGAAACCTACAAAAGTAAGGATGTATGGGGAAGCGACGCATTGGCTAGAAGGGAAGCCATGAAACAAAAGAAGCACTCTTTGTAGCACAAGCTTGGAAAAGATTTCGACTCTGACACATAAATGGTGGTTGCCCTGGCCGCAAAAGAAGATCCGGACATGTCGTTTTCTAACGCTTCGGAGCGAAATCACAGCTCTGGTCAAGGTGTATTTTGAGCAAAGTGTAGAAGATTAATTTGTTGAAATGACTGATATTCCGGGTCCAGCGCGCCGCAGCACGCGCTGATGAGCCCGGTTGGTCCCAGGCCCAATGCGATGTGCTAGCTCCAATAGTCTCTCGCTGTATCCATCAAAAGCTGCCGCCTTATTGCTGTAGCCAATTGTGGTATTCCACAACGCCACTTGAGCGATGCCATGTCACTAAAGAGCGATTGCATTTACTGCAACTATGCTCTACGTTCTTCAAAGCAGGAATGCAGAAAGCGCAACAGCCACAGCCCAGGATGGCACAAAAACCCTGAGCCCAGGCCCTAAAGAAAAGGCATCAGGCTCTTGCATAACGTATAGATCAAATACAAAACTTACAATGTGATGCCACCTACTACCGTGCCAACCTTGCTGACAGTTTTCTGCTGGCAAACAGGACAAAAGATAGGTACTGGTCCCGATCCAAAAGGGATTTGATAGTCGATTCTGTTTGGTGCGGGATTGAGCACGCTTGGCTGTGAAGCGCTTGCTTCTTGCTCAAGCTTTTGAGAGGATACCGAATAGGCTGGAAAATGTGTGGGTACTTGACTGCGATCCTGGAGTTTGACCACCTCCACATCATCCTGACGAGAGCCTTTATCGCCGGCCATCTTTGACCACGAACACTTTGATGAATGGCGACAGCAGCGAGCAAAGGAAATTAAAGGAATGGAGAGCAGTGCCGGTAACATGCAGAAGCCAACGAGCAAGTCCCAAAAAGCCAGCAAACATGTGAAGCAATGTCAATAGCATGCCACACTTATTCTGAGGCAGTGATACTGGCTTGTGTGACGGACATGGGTGAGCAGTTCTCTTCATTGCACTTTCGTCACTTACGCTTCAGAAAACTCCCATGAAACTTCGCATCGTTGTGTGACATGGAAAGCATACTTGCGCACATATGACCTTGCAGAGCTGTTGCACATGACCAGTGGTGACACAAAAAGCGGCTATGAGGATGACTCGCTCGCGTGGTTCGAGAGACTTCCAATATACGTCTTGTGCGAAGCGATTTGGAAATGCGCAGAATGTAGTCACGCATTGGAGAAAGGCTGAGGAATTGGTCGAGGCAAGGTCCGTAATTCTTGGTTCAAATGTTTGATGCCAATCTCACTATGTGAAATTAAGATTGTCAATCGATCTTTAACCTCATTCTCAGTTGGAGTCTTTGTACTTTGACTGTTGGATTGCTGGCTTCGAGATCCGGTCCTTTAGAGCTATAGTTTGGTTCCTCATCGCAACCTCGGTTGAGCCTGGCTAAGTGTATGGCCCATGAGTGCCTTGATTTAGCATGCTGCTGCACATAAGTCTTGCTTTAGCTGATACTTCCCAGTGCATTTCTAAGATTGTATATGTACTTTCTTATGCTCTGGGTAGGCGCTGAGCTTTGATAATAGCGCCATTGAGCTACCAAATGACCCAGACAGTATCTAATCGTAGTATAAGAAACATTGAGATACAATGTTCACCACGGAGACGCAAATTCGGCTGAGTTGGATAGCGGTTTGAGAACTAACAAGACTGAGAATGTGGTGCAGCAATGACTTCATTATGCCGGATAGTATTGAACATGATACTGTTTTCGCCATGTTTCTCCACGAAATCAAACCTTCGGCCAGTACAGAGCTCATCTCTGAAGCTTCCGTAGTGTTTTCCGTGCTCATTTCCTAATGCGTGGCAATAGCGGGCGTCAAAGTTAGTCAAAGCGGCTCTCAAAAGTAGCTATTGCTTCCCTTCCCGAGTCCACTGGTTTCATGGATCGTGACGCGAAAGGGGAACATGGAGATGTCACGGACGTAGAAACCGGTATGAAACTTGAAGTCCAGGAGAAGATGTGAAACGCTGTGAGACACAGATAGTGCAAGCAGGGACATATATCTCGCTCACTGTGGTGGGGTCCGGATCTGCAATTCACGGCATTGCCTTATCGTCCATAAAAGAAATATCAATGAGGCAGCACAATCTTCTCTGGCTAGTGCAGAGTTGCAATGCGTTGTGTCCCGTTTGCACAAAATCCGATGAAAAGGATTGTGAACTTAGAATTAATCCATGATAATTTTGATGCGTTGGACACGGCCACTTCCGCTCGCAGACTCAATCCCTCGACCGCTAAAGCTCCTCTGGTTTGACTCCTTTTCTTATCACGATAGCATCTGGGAAGACTTCCAGTCACTGATTTCCGCTGACTTGTGTGATTTTCACTACACAACCTGGCCGCTAAGCCAGATGCATGCTCTCCATGAATGGCCCTGCCAAAGTTCCATGTTTACTTTCAATACCCGAGCATACAAGGTCTCCGAGTGAGCACTGACTGAGCGGCACCAAGATTGTGGTTGTGCAATTCTGAGCAAGCCAATAATGAAGCTCGATAAGAAAACCCCAGCAGGGCTTATTTTTTATTGCTCTCTGAATATTCCTCACGAAGGTTTTTTGGCCTAGCCTGTTCTTTCACAAGCTTCTTCTTCAGATCTTTCATCACTTTCTTGCCCTCTTTATCCTTGATTGGAACACCTTGGTCACCTTATTCTGGATAATCAGCGTTTCTGAACATGTCGAAATAGCTCAGCTTCGTCATCTCCGCCAACTCTGGCTTCTTCGTTTCTTCCGGGTTTCGTCTCGCCCGAGCCTCAGTACTGTTAGCCGCAGCTGTAGCCTTGTGTTCCTCAAGTGCTGTAGCTGACGATCTGCTCAGCGGTCGCACCAGAGCAGGAAGACTGGTGGTCTTCGACGTATGTGCCCAGCTTCGGAAGCTGTATGTCATGGAATTGATCGCCGAGGGCTATTAGATCCTTTGTGGGTGCCTTTGAATCCGTGAGCGATGTGTCGTCATGATAGAATTATTCGAAAACGTCCCAATATGAGTATGATGAAGGATTGACACTGACAACATTCCGCATTGCCTTTGTGTGGGCTTTCTTCGTAAGTATGGCGACCTGTTTATAATTCGGTACGGAGCGAGCTTGTTGTCGAACAGTGTCCTGAAGCTCAAATGAGGATAGATGAACGGGGCTGCCGAGTCTGGGATCTTTACTCTACACTAGCTAATGCATGTGGTGTCGTGAAGGTCCCCGTCCGCGTCCAAACTAAGAACTATGGCCATTCTAGTAACCCAGCAGCCGACTGACAAGATGCCGAATTGACCTTCTCTTGCTCAACTTGACTCCCTGGATTCCAAGATGACCAGTGTGAACGATATAGTTTGCCCACGGAACAGAGGTTTCTCTGGTGGACCAGTAGGCTGTGGATTGTGCCGGCTCATTGTCGTGATGGGAAATTTAAGATCTTCGCCTTGTTGTGTATCAGTGACGAGTCTCATCACGTCGGGCGCTATGATAGAGCCACTTTAATTCCAACAAGATGCTCTGCATCCTATGGACTTGGCCAAGCTGGCTTCCCGCGCTTGCTGACTTTCCCTGATGCAAAATTCGATTCATTACGCTTGACAGAGACCGTAGCTTTTGATAAAAGCGCCCTCCCCATCCGCTGATAAGCGCTTGCCATTACGATTGAATGGCTATAGTCGAGCGCAAAAGTGGCCGGATCTTCAAAAATGTTGATGTTGAAATACTTAAATCCATCAGAGATAACGTAACCAAAGCCATCGCAAATGGTCTTCTCAACGAAGCTGACAATCTGCTCTGCATGTTCAGAGACTCGTGTAATAACGTCCAGCTCAAGGACGTCCAAGGTCTTCCTGTCATCGAAGAATCCAGCATCGAATTTTTTTGCTAATCAGGCAAAAATCTGTTAGTTCTGAGGGTCAATGCTTGAACCGTAGACGAAGTCAAGGTAGAGTAACAGGATATCTTCAGTGTGCTAATAGAAATTTGGCAATGTTTCTGCAGGAGACTAGATGGCTATGGCAGCTGAGGTTGCAGTCTTGATATGCATTTTGAGCTTGCCTTCATTCTCCCCCGTTGATCTTACTAACGCACTTCTCTTTGAACCAGGCGAATAGATGCTGCTGGCGAGCACGAAAGATGATTTTGTCGTCGATGTCGGTGACATTGAGCACATGTTGAACTTTGAAGTCAAAGTAATCTTTCATAATTCATCAAAGGACGTCTGTGGAGACGTAGTTGCAGGCGTGCCATCTGAAGCCGATTAGCTTTTCCTATTATGGCGAGAAGGGGTAGAGTACGTTATACGCAATAGAACCGAAAGTATGTCAAGCGGCAACGGAGCGGTCAGGATCTGCTGGAAGGAAGTCATCATTGGGTCTTGTTAAGCTTTTCAGTATCTTGAGCGGAGGGAGCTACGTCTTTCGTTTGTGTGCTGGAGGCATCCGTGGAGGTTGTTGACGAGCCGAGGTCGCCATGTTGGACCTGAGGTTAGGGTGGAAAGTGAGCATATCTCGATAATATGAGCCATTTTTCTGAAAAGTAAGCGAAATGCCCCGTGGTCCAAATGGATGACTCATCAGGAAATAGTCAATTCGAGGGTTCGGCGCGCGGGTCAACGTTCCTCCTCTGAATATTGGCTCATTCTAGTAACGAATTTCACCAAGTCAAACCTCAACGTATCACCCAATGTCCAGTGTTAAACCTAGCTCAAAAGTCCATAAGCTTCAAGCGCCCGGATCTGGCAAAAAGATTGCCTCACATGCTCAGTCTCGAAATGACAAGGGCAAGCTCGTTATTTCTGCTTTCACCAGAGAACAGATGAAGAAGATGAAGGCCCATCAATTCGACTCGTCCGCGCCGCCATCACTGTTCTTAGATCCGAAACTTGCTGAAAAAATTCGGAACGATGGCAGCAAGAGAAACTATGATCGTGCCGAATGAGTGTGGCTTCCTTTGCACTATTCAGCAAACCTAAGAGAAGGCTCGCAACACAATCACCCGACGCAAGGATACGATGGGCGTACCAAATCCTTTTCCCTCGTCAAGGGACTATCACACATTTCTTGCGATAGGCTCACGGGATGGTTATGCACCTGGTCAGGCACTGAAATCGCTTCATATTTTACAGGCTATGTACTGGAGCGATCAATGAATTCGCCGAGTAAATTTAAGAAAAATTTTCGAAGCAAGGACAGGCTCGCCATTATCGTCTTCCTGCCATCATCATCATGTCCAATCCGTAAGCTCGTAAAATATATGGGATATCATCAAGATCCGATGGAAAGACCTTCAAAGGCAACAGAAAATGTCGTCATCTCCCTCAGTACTCGCTGGTCGGCCATTAACCAGTTAGATGACTCTGATCAGGAGTTGAAAGTCAAGATCCCGAGCGCCAACGAAAAGCTGAAGTGGATATCTGGAAAAGGATTGAAGGAAAAAAAGAATAGAAAAGAAAAGGAAAAAAAAAAAAGGCAAAATGGGAGCGATATTTTAGTTTCGTTCCCCACGGAAATCGTTCATCCGTTGCCCAGATGGCTCATGATTTCTTCTCAAAGCCAACCTTGCTAAATCGCAGTCGCATTCCCGTCCTCATTCAATTCGATCTTTCTGATCCTACTCTTCAATTTCCTCTTCCTCTTCTCCTTTCGCGTCATCACAAGCCTCTCCTTGACGCCTTCCAGTTTCATAGGCACCCGAAAACCCAGCCTTCCCGCATCTCTGCCATTTTCTCTATCAACCCTGACTGACACTCTGTTCAGTCCCTTTGATCCACTGCCTATGCTCCACCTCACCCCCTGTAGAAGCCCTTTTTGAAGCCTCATCTGCTTTGAATTTCCCGACCCGAGATTGCGACTTGTGACGCTCTCCCGATTCCTTGCCAACCCGCCGCCTACCGCAGACGTTGTCAGTCGCGCACGCAATGTTGCCGGCAATGTAACCACATGTCTCCGCGAATTGGTCGGCTGCCGCCTGATGCCCAGCGAGTTGCCAACCAGGAATCCTCCACCAGAGCTTCTGGCGCCTAGGCCGCCGAAACGCCTACTTAGTGATCCAGCGCCGCGCGAGAGGCGGAGGAATTGATTTTTTCCGGCAGAAAAGGGTGGTGGGCTGCTGACATCGCTGGTGTCGCCGCCAATAGGAAGGCGATCGAGATCTGGGTCGAAGAAGGGAGGATGGCGGGTAGCAGTGGCGTAGCGGCCGGCAACAAGAAAACCAGGCTCCCTGTCGTCTTCCTCTCCATCGTCGTCGATGTATCGATCGTCGTCTTCGGAGTCGGAGAAGTCATCCCAGAAGCCGCGGGGTCGCCAGAATGGATGGAGTTTGTTAGTTTCATGGGGTACATCACTCACGCTGGGAACGCTGGGTGGATGGGTGTGTAGGTTATAGCGGTTTTTATTGCCAGGAAGAGGAAGTTGGGCCTTCGCATGGAGGAGGGGTTGAATGATGGGTTCGCTAAGACGACGAGCGCGCTGACGTAGACTGAGATGACGAGTAGGGCTACTGTGATTGATGGGAGAAGCATTGGTAGGGACGCCAGGGCCAGTGAGCTGGACGACTTTTGCAGGAGCACGAGGATGGACTGGAGAATGTGGAGAGTCAATCTCCGAGAGCGGTGTCGGGGGGATGATCTGAAAGGCCGGGGGCTGAGGTTCGAGAGGTTGAGTCATGATGGGCGACAGGTGTCGGGAGAATAGTGTCTGAGAGCTGGTATCATCCGCATGAATTGCGGAGAGAACAGCTACGGGTGGTGTCGAGGGAGATATCATTGCTGTGAACGATGGAATAGGTTGGGATTGCGTGCGGGCAGGCGATGTCGAAGTGACTGAATGCATGGAAGAGATGGTGCGGCGCCGCTCAATTACGCCTGCCGTAGCTGGTCGAGCAAGCTGCTGAACCACTAGAAGAGAGTTGTTGTTATGTGGATAAATGCTCACAGCCGTGGCTTCGCTGACTTCGAGAGTATCTGGCTGTTCGGTAGAGGTTTCGGAGTGTGGAGATGCACGCGCGTGTATATGTCGAGCGAGTGAATGGTCAGAATTGGGTGCCAGAAGATTATCTCCTGAACTGCGAAGCTTTGGTGTCGTCTCAAGACTTCGCCGGGATCGATTAAATTGTGATTTGAGGTTTGGTGAGGCGTTCAAACTTGTAGACTGCCTTTCACTATCAGGACTAGGCCCATTCTTGATACGCGTACCCATTATGGGCAAACCAAGCTCGTCCAATCTCATATCTTCGTCAACCTCGTGCTGTTGTGAATCTCTCTGGAATTCCGGCGAGGCATGCGATTGCTCCACATTCGGTACACCCGATACAGGCTCCGGCAAAGTGTGCCGAGAAGATTTTGGTGAAGCAGTGACCCCAAGATCTTTATCGCGTCTGGCACTAGCGTTATTAACAGGTGACGATGTTCTGACAGTCGCAACAGAATCTCGAGGGCGGCTCTCGTTCTTGCGAGGTGCCTCGTTAGGAAGAAGCGGTTTGCGCTTTGCTATGTCAAAGTAACCAAGCCCAACTCGATCGAGACCTGGAGGAAGCTGCTTGACTTGAGGCACTGCACTTTGAAAACTGGATGGACGCTGTTCCAAAAATTTCGGGGCAGATGGGGGTCGCGGGAATGATGAGAGGGTAATGCTGTCAGGCCGAGGAGGCTCCGGATTGGACACTACACGTGCTGATAAAGTTGCCCCGTGATCCCCGCGAGTTCTTCTTTCCGGAATCGGAGAGTTCCTGTGTACTAAGCGATGAACTGACGCATTTTCTAACACCTGAGCAGTGGGCATGGCACAATTTTCAAACGGACGGTCCCCAGTCCGTAGTGAGACGTTTTTTCCCATTCTCCTCAAATTACGGTGTTGTGGACGAATTGGTGTAGGATTGGAGAGCACCATTGCTTCAACTACGTTTGGCATTGTAGACGTAGATGATAAGCGCTTTTGCTCTTGCTGGCGTACTCCCACATGCCCTGAATTATGCCCTGGTGAAGATCGAGCAGCCTCGTGAATAGATTTCTTCGTATTAGGCCGTGGGGAACTGCCTCCATGCCGCAGCACCTGCTCTTCTGTCTCCTTTCTCAAACTCGGAGAGTTTTTATCAACGGCTATGGGCTCTGACTTTACCGGTGTTGTTACTACTATATCAGGTGCTTGCATTTCCATACCAGCATTTTTCAGCGGATCGTCAATCCTTTCCAAATATGTCGAAATATCATTTCCATCTCGATTAGTATCGACATCGATTTCAGCATTTTCAACGGCATCGTCCTCCTTTTTAGGCTCAGGGTGTTGTTCTCCTGGTGTGCTCTCCACAGATGTGCCTTCACCCGCCATGTACTCAAAGTTGAGGCCAAGACCGATTTCAGGAACAGGTTGACCGGGACGTCGTCCGGCACTGTGCGACCAAGCTTCACTATGTGAGTAGGTCGAAACTTCTGACGGAGCGTATAGGTGGCCATCGTCGTCGTCTATTGAGAAATCCTCTCGAGCAGTCTGAAATGAGCCAGCGAACGATGAAGGTGTATGCGATTTGAGTGACGGTCTCGAGACAGACAAGAGATGGCGACTGTGAGGCGGGGTTGTTTCGGGGGTCGGAGGGCTTCGCTGATTGATTGGTGTACTTGGGCCAGATTTTTGTGACATGAGCGAGCTTACTATCCCATCGGTGTCAACTGAGTTTTTGGGCTGGGATTCCGGTGATGCGCTGGGAATGTTCGATGGAGGAGTTGGGGGAAGGCCCAAACCAAGTCGAACAGGCGGTTGCAGTGCTGAGACATCAGGAGGTTGATTCTCAAAACTCAGCAACTGCGGCGAGTGGACTCGATCAAGACTCGAAGTGTCATGGGGAGAGGGACTCGCGCGGACAGAGGCTGGAGCAACTCGTTTGTGTGGTAGGTGCCTTAGAGGATGTGATCCAGATCGAGAATGAAAGGACTGTTCCAAGATCGCATATGCATCTTGGTAATAGGGTCCAACCATGTCGATGAACACCCACGCTAGCGGCAAAGCCAAAGCGATTATTCGACCAAATCAGCCTGCCATTATGCAGTAAGACGAAGATGTTCAGCAGCTTTAAAGAGGGAATCTGTGGAGTATTAGGTGCAGGAGGTGTACCGACTGAGGTTGGATCGACTGGTTCGCCGATGACGTTGCCTGCTGCACGTGGAAGCCATCATTACCTAATCACCCGTCTCAATTTTCGCCTCATTCTCAGTGTCAGCCCATCTCATTGCTACCAATCAGCTATCCTTCCAACTCCGCTCCTCTTCGCAATCATCCGACAGCCTGTAGAACAACGCAGATGAAACAGAAACAACCCCACGGACAAAGAGATATATCGGTTGCTACAGTAAAATAGATTTTGATTGTTGTTCAAGTCCCCTTTGTTGTCAGAAGCAAACGAATCATTATGAGCATAAGCCTTCCAATATGAATCCGGAAAAAGTCGCCCCAAGTCACATTTCTAAATCAGGATTTGGACTTCACGAAGCGTCAAGTTTTATCTTGGCATTTGCTTCAATCAATTTCATGGACTAACTACGTTCTTAAGATTCTTTCCTTTGTTGTACCGGTTTCGACCTTCATCTCGTCTGCATGAAGTTTGCGTCAAAGATCTGCTCATCTGTTTCCTACAAAGTTTCATCAAGCAGACTTACCTGTTGATCACCTTACCAACGGTGAACTGATAAGACTTCTCCCGATGAATGGTCTGGAGATTCTCAAGCAACATCGTCAAGCCAAAATCATTGTCCCTGAAGGTTGGAGCTGAGATAATTGCCTTGACGATAATGTCCATTATTTGCAAAACTTCCATTGGAGGGAGTGACAACGACTTCTTACAGTCGTCTTACATCGAACAGAACGACTGGTGAGCACAGTCCTCGACCAAGCCCCAACATTCTCTTACCGACAGCTTGGTAATAGAGCAACGCAGAGGCTTAATTTACATGAGGTGTCAGCAATCAATTTTTGACGTAGTGCCATTCCAGAAATTTTCCGTGCACCTACATGCCAATCATATCTGTAATCACGATATGCAGTATGAAATCTTTGAGAGACCTCGAATGATTGTGGCGACGATTCTAGGGAATCCAGGCTTAGGAAGAAAATAATTGTATATTTGCGCACTCCGTACGAAATCACAATGATGCAGAGAGCTGATCTGGAAATGCTACTCATGTTTGTCAAGAAACCGGGGACCTTGCTACTGATAGAGCGTTATAGGGCGAGCACCTTACTCCCTTTACATTAGCACCCTCAGGCAAGACCTCCGTACGTGAACGGTTATCCGCGTAGAGTAAGCCATTACCACACAAAGCACAGCTTTCCTAGAACTCTAGGAGGATGAGGACTTATCCATCTTACCCTGAATGAGATACAGTCTCTGGTATGGCTCAAAACTATTCCATAAATGTCAATTCGAGTGCTCTTCATGTACGAACTGTGAAGCTTGATGGATCAATCGATTGAGCCTTTGCCGGGTGTAGAAAACTAAAATTCGATCAGCGGACAGGAATGCTTCACTCTCACTAGGCCAGAAGCGAATTCGGCTTCTAGTCACAATAGGCCACAACGATAGACCGTCATCTACTGTGTATGTCGAAACAGCTCCATACTATCCAAATGCCACACAGGGAAAGTGATGGCATAGGAATATGGATATGGAGCCATTCCCTTCGTCGTTTTCATGACAGGTTGTAAAGCCTCGGCTCCATGCTTTCCATAGTGTGAACAACCTTGCGTGCGGTATTCCTGCAAGTTCGCGACCTCAATACCCGCATGGCGTTTGTTGTCTCGGATGCCGGTTATGCAACACCATGCTCTGGCATATGAAGCAATCCGCAGCTATTAGTGTCTCCGCCCCGCTCGAGGGGAATCTTAACTCGTTGTGGTGCATCCCAGGAAATCCTCGAGCCCTTGTAATACTAGGCGTGGGCGGTTCGGACTCTTTTCGAAGGTGGTTCTCTGGTAAGAAAAAAGCGGGATCTTGCGTACATTGATGGGTTACAGTTGGAGTAGATACGTTGCTTTCTTCTGTTAATCTCTGGGGAAAAAAAGATCAGAGCCATCGTGGGGTTGGGATAGGTCCTTGCTCTGGCTTGTAAGTCTCCAAATACTGAAAAAGGTATTCCTGAGCCGTTAATGGTGGTATGAGCCATAGTTGTATAACTATTCACTGACTCTGATGGCGTGTTTAACTTAGGACTTTGCCCTTGCTCGAAAATACAACTTCTTACCTAATGAATGTACAGATGGGCGAAGAAAAGTCTACATACGAGCTAAAGCAAAGCTGGCTTCTATCGAACAAGGTCAGCGCTTCGTTCTCCGTTTGTGACTGTTGATGATCGGGCAGAGCCGACATCTTAATCACTTAGACAATCATCGTGGTCCACAAAGCCCGAGGCGTGCATATCACAAATCGATCAATATATTTCAGCTAAACTTTAACCGCTCCCGGAACCTCTCAATCAGCAAGTACTGAGGGACAGTGGCTGCGAAAGTAAGCCACACGAAACCTACTCAACCTCGGATTTCAGCTACAGCTAGCACTGCAAAAAGTGCATGGATTGTTGACCAAATTTATTCGGATTTACCAGTCTTCTTGCAACCTTTTGTAAGCAGAGACAAGTTGACTAAATCGCATACAGGCCAACCAGCCATGGCTACCAATCCTCAAGGGCTGCGAACACAGCTTAATGGATTGCAAATTGGCATTGTGCAAAGCTACGAAGCTGAAAGTCGAAGCAGAGCATCTGCTAGCGACAGTCGTCTGATTTGGATCTTGTTCGACCAGTTCAAAGACGAGGTTTGGATCGGAGACGAATGGTTCGGCCTTCTAAACCTCTCTGGCAAGTGTTTGATCTCGCATGCAACAATTGAGAGGTACCTAGCGAGACTCATCTATATTCTTCGCCGTCGAGTGCGCCCGAACGCACCTCGAATAGCCCCACGTTTTACAGAAACTCATTCTACCTCGTACAAATTCGTTCGAGATACTCAAAATGACACGTACGAAGTTTTCATACCAGAGAGCACCTACCCAGGAACAACCAACATTGGTGGTGACCTGATTGGGTTAGGTACTTCAGCATATTATTCGGAATCATTTCTCCCACCCTATGTTAACGAGTTCACATGGATCCCTGCAAGAGACGATTCTTGGCCTCGACGACGATTTTTCGTATCTGGCGGGCACCCTGCAGAATCGAATCACCTTATGAAGTACAACTACCCTGCATTAGATCTGCTCGGGTCAGGTGAAGAGCTGTATCTGGAGGAACCATGCAATCTTGACTCTCGCTATGCTCCCGGATATATACCTGCTGATCCGTCGGAGACGACATTTTTCACCATATGTCCGGCGTCAGCTATGAGCGCAAGTCTTGTTGATTCCGTCCATCCTGTTCTCCAAATTGGACCCGTCCAAGCCGATCGACTAGGCAAGCTTGAACGCTTTGTCTACACCTTAGCACGAATAGCACAGTACCCGGGAAGGACACAATTATCACTTGTCACCATCAAAAGTCAGCATGGCCCTTTCTACCGTATCAAGTTGGACAGCCACCTCGACTCCAAGGACCCCACCAACAGTCACGCACAAGTCTGGGAATTTTCCAAAGCAGAATGGGAATTGTTTCCAGAGGTATCGGTGTTTATGTTCAGAGACGTCTCCATCCAAATCTTCATTACCCATGTTAGAATGGTCTATGCACGAGATTTTCTGTCTCAGCCTTGGCTTGACGGAAGGTTCAGAGATTGGTTTCGAAGCGCCTTAATAGCAGCAGAGACTAAATATTGCGAATGGTGGTATCAACTCGACAGTATACGTCGCCGCACATCACCTCGAGCTGTCCATCACGTACAAAACATACTTGATCATGCAGGAATTCGAGAGAATCTACAATGGCGAGCCAGACCTCCTAGTGAGACGATGACACAAATGATTCATTCAGTCTTGGAAAATGCTGGCCAAACGCCACTGGACGACGATTGCTCTATCTGCCATGAGCCGTATGTAGGTATGCCAGAATGTGGAACCACTGGAGAATCAGTGAAAACAGAAACACCTGTCAGTCTGCCCTGTGGTCATGTATTTGGAGCCAATTGCATCTTTCACTGGTTAAAAGAAGCAGGAGAAGTATCGATTCGAAGTGGTGCTACGTGCCCAATGTGTCGAACAGTAATTCTCTCTCCCGAGCGCTTCCAAGCAGCAAAAATCGGGCCTGGTAAACACGCAGCGCATCACAATTATGAAGAATGGGCTTCTGCTAACCAAGATCTGGATGTTCATCTCATCTCTGACCATGGTCCTATACCACAGACAAGGAAAATCGCCAATGGTCCGGTGTTATGGTTTGCCCTCCACTACGTGGTCGGATATCAATCTATCGATCGGCTGTCCACGATAAATCGTTACGATGGTGAGTCCAGATATCATCCTACTACAATGGCGGAGATGGGCAAATTCCACGGTCTGATGCGAAGAGCGATTCGCGAAGTTGCAGGGAATTCATTTTCGCCGATTGGCTTATACGATCATCTTATGGATTACTTGTTCAAGTACGGAGATGGTTACGTTCCACGCGATGAGGCACGACAAACCCCTGGGCTCATGCCATACCTCTCACGTACGCTTGGACGGATTGTCAATTTTCACTTTTTCAGAGTACAGCGACGGACAGCAGCTAACCGGGGAGCTCATTTCGTTGAACAGAGGTTGTCATGGGAGATACATCGTATTCTATATGTGAAAAATTCCTTTGGTGCAAGGGATTGGTTGCGTGACGGCATACACGCATGGGAGGCATTTGCCGCATCGATTGACCCAGCCATGTCTAGACTATGGGATCATCGATAAAACCTACGTTCTACAATCAACATCAGCTCTCAATAGACTAGAAATCCAATGCAATCATTTGCCGTCGTAGCTGGGCTTATTTACCGTGAGATCTAAAAATCAGCCTTTGCATATTCGCGAGATCCCCAACACACTCTCGAACCACTAACAAAGCCGGCAATTTTGTTAAAAGACGCCTCTGACACCTGCAAGGTCTGCAATGGTTGGGGCTCTCCTAAATTCCTGAATCGCAGATTATATCCTTCGCGAATCACGATAAGAAAATTAGTGTCACCGCTAGTGTGATGGATCGATATCTTTTAGCTTTAATAGCATCAACACTGGAAGAAACTTTGAACCTTATCGATTATCTAGAATAAAAATTTACAACAGGATAGTCATGGCTGACCTTACTTCCTTCTGTACACTACTATTTTTTAATAATGGACGCTACACTTCTTCATCTACGTAGTTCGTCCCTGCATCTGATACTGCTGAATATTGCCTCGCAGCGCCACTGATCCTTGTTTCCAAATACCTAGAACATCTCATCCTCTGTGATGTTATCGTCACGGCTAGGCAAGCTCCATTCGCGTCTGAAATCCAGCTGACGCTTAATGCTTGATGCCTGAAACCAGCACCTCGCTTATGTTCATCATTACTTTATTCCAGCACTCGACTTCTATCCATCGTCCAATGACGGGACTATGAAGCGGTCCTAATACAATGACGAGATGGAACTTTATCGTGAACGGTACAATATAAGTAACCAGGCCGATTTCTCAATCCTATAGCACACCCAAATCTCCAAACGCTTTCACAACTTCAGCATCCACGTTCACCAGCCATTGCTCCCTGAACGTATCAATCCCGCCTACTTCTTCAATAACCGTACTTAGCCTTGCCGCTACAAACTCTGCTGTATTATACCTATGTACTGGGTCTCTTCCGCGCAGTTCTCTTCTCCTCATCTCTTCTGGTGCCTCTGGCCGGGTCTGTTCGTCATTCATTTTGTAAGCGTCGTGTATCGCACTTGGATCATAGACAAGACTATCAGATTTGATGTCTCCGGGTTCTTCGCTTGTGCGAAGCTCGACGATGACTGAGGTCCAGGTAGCCATGAGATCTTGGAGCCTGTTGAGGATGAATGGCTGGGAAGTTGTAAGGAGGTTGGTCAGAGCAAGACAGTGAAGTTTGCGCACCGGTGGAGAAGGAATATCTGGGAAATGGGAGAACCATTCTTCGAGGAGCCATTTGATGGTTTCGTCAAAGTTTTCTGGCATCTCAGAGACATTCTCTGGTTTCGCCTTCGAAGTGTCTGATATCGATCGAGCAGGTTGAATCGCAGAGAGCGTTATCCGTGGCGAAGCAAGGAGAAGTCGCGAAAGGATGGTAAAATAGTCTGTTTCGATAGCACCATCCACGGGAGACTCTTTAGCAAGCGGCCCAGTTGTGCAGTGTGCAACATAGGAACCATGTAGACCGTTGAGCAGGTTTGGTAGGAAGTAGGAATTGAGAAAATCAGTAACAGTAATTTCGATAGCCTGTTCACCAGCAAGTGATTCGGCTTGGAGGATGACTACTTCGATGAGATGGGTGAGTACACCATTGCCGTCGGCCTTGACTGATCCGAGGAGGCTATCCAATGAGGCAACCAGGTTTGCACGAAATGAATCCTGAAGCATTGCAGATGGTGACAAGAGAAAGTAAGACTCAATGATCTCAAGGGCTTTGCGGAGCGTGTCGGTGCCGAGTTCGAGCACTTTCAGGAGATAGGGAGCGATAGCGATGAGCTCGTTCGAGGGTGGACTCTCGGTTTGCTCGATGATGTTCGCGAGCAAGTCAAGCGCATCTTCAAGAAGATATACTCGAGTCTCCTAGAACAAAAAGTGATACCTCAGTGAGTCTGTATTCGACATTCGAGTTTAATACGTACGGAGTCGGGCTCTAAAGCTCCTTTGATAATTGGTAAAGTCATCGCATGATACTGTCGAGATTCTGCTTTCATAGAATTAACAAGACGTGCGAGAATAGTCAGAATGGCTTGCTTCATTATGTTTTCATCACCAGATTGCTCCCAAAGACGGGGCAAAAGTGATATTATTCGGTATGCGTAGGGAGAAATCTAGAAGGTGTTAGAACCTGGCTATTAGGTAGTGATAATGTGTCATTTACGTGGTACTCCATACGCTCGACAAGCGCGCTTACAGTTTCCAGCAGCACCAACTTCGTCTCAGCAAGCTCAACCTTTTCAATGAGGTCCATTAAGCTCGATAACGTGTCTGGTGCATAGGGCAAGAATTGAGATGCATCAAACTCCCATTCATCCACAACAGCTTTGAGTTGCCTAGCAGCGGTGATTTGAACGACAGCATCATTCATCTTATCCCCCTTATCAAGAAATCGTCGGAAGATTGAATAAACCGAGGGCCTCGTTGAGTGCGAGACTTTTACGGAGATCCACTGTGCTAGGAGAATGGCGATTCGTCGTCGAAGGATATTGTAGCCTGGCTGCTGCTTTTCAGATTCTGGGACCAGCGTAGAGACGACAAAGCTGTCGAAGTCCAGACTCTGATGAACAACGGGCGCGGCAAGACCAATAGCAGTGTATACTGAATCTTTAAGCGTCAAGTTCTCATTTTCCGGGGCTAGAAACTGTTAGTGTGATTTCATTCCAACGGAAATGTGGGCATGCATACAAGCAATGGAATAGAAGACATTCAAAAGAGGAGGAACAAGAAGGCCCTTGAAATTGATGGCTACGTCAAGGAATAGCTTCTCTGCACACGGCCTGACGGAAAATTCAAAACTATCTCCTTCTCCCTCTTGCTGATTCTCCCACTCTTCCGGATCTTCTTCCCATTCTCGAAGGTCGAATGCTCGAGTGACGAAGAATCGAGTCACAATGACTTCCATCAATTCTTTTACGAAATCGGCGGTAAGCAAATGATTCGTAACGGTTTCCGTAGCTTGAGCCCGTTCTGTCTTCTCTTGTGGTTGTTTATACTTGATGCTAGGTGTAGGGTTGAACACCATTTTCAGACAAGCACGCACAATTAAGAGTCCCTTAAGACAAAGACGCTCTTGAATGAGCCTTTCCGGTCCTTCGCTCACGAAGCTCTCTGCATCATTCATTGAGGATGCTACCGCGGTGACAGACGCAAAGACTTTTCCATATTCCGCAGAGAGTTTCCAGTATGCACGGACTAGATCGAGTGATTCTGGCATGTGAACGAAGGCGAACGGATGGAGCTGGGCCATCTCGGTGTGGTACTTGGCTAATTGCATCACATGCTTTTCGATCATCACTTGAACATCTCGAGCAAGAGAGGGGTTCCATGACGAGACAATCGGTAACAGGTTTCCAAAATGACCTTTAATGATTGTCCAAAAATTCTGCGCGTCGGTTTCGCGATTGGGAAATTCGAAACCGGCGATTAGAAGGCGTCGGATGACTTTCAAAGCTAAAAGGCTGTGCTCGATGTCGTAAAGAGCACCACCCTCATCTTCTCCTCCGCATGTCAAGAAGGAGAACCAGTTGCCGAATTTGTCTATGTAGATGGGAGCGACAACTCGGAAAATCTCAGAGGCCAGCGACTGGATTGTGGCCCGAATGCGTGGCGTTCTTCCACTGGTCAGTTCTTTCACAATTTGAAGAAGTATCAGGAGAGTTCGCGGCAGCTGTAGTGAAGATTTATCCTGGTACGAGGCTGATCTCAATAGATCAATGATAGAAGTTATCTCGTCTGGCCAGTCATTTGGAAACTCGAACTTAGTGATTTTGGCAATCACGAGAGCATTTTGCAAGGCCAGTCTTCGGTCTGCTTCATTGATGCCAGCAACGAGAAGTCTCTTGCGTATCGCTTCTCTATCCTCTTTGCTAACGGCGTTTGTAGCTGCTTTCCTCCAATACTTATCAATGCCGTTTTTCAGTTGGATGATGGCAAGGTAGCGAATTTCAAGAGGGAGCCGCTTGTCGAGGAAGATTCTTTGCAGACAAGGGTAGAATCCGTCCTGAGTTTCCCATTGCTGAAGTTGTTTCGTTCCGGTTTGGAGTTGGTGAGCATCACTTGAGGCGGCCGATTTGAGAGTGTGAAGTAGTTGATTGTCCGTTAAAGGATTTGCTTCTGCTGGCAGCTCGAAAGCACTGTTCATGGCCCCCTGACGTTCTGCTCCCGCAATTATGGACTAGAGATTGAAGATGGAATCTGCATAATCGTCATTCAATTCCGCAACTCCAGATTTAAAAGCGTGACCGTGTAAGCAGGAGGTACAGACGCTTTCGAAGCGGGAAAACTCTACAAAAAATATCAGAAGCGAATTCTAAGAGTACTACAGCTAGGATCTATCAACGTCATAAGAGATTGTGATTCATCGTCAATGACTCAAAGAATTCATGAAACTTCATCACTTTTAAATGCTATAGCAAAGTTGATCTCAGTAATCGGTCCACACGCGTAACCGCGTCGCACTAGCTGCATTGGTCACAGCCTCGGCTCCTAGCAATGACCTCTCTCTTTTGTTCCAGCTCCATATCCAGGAACTTCTTCAACATCGTACGCCCAGAGCATGCGGCAATTGTCTGGCACACTTCCCTCCACTCTACGAGACTTCTCTTCGAAGTTCGGAAAATTCACGAACGACATGTGAGATATGACGTCGGCCAATTTTGCCTCCGCCCAACGACGGCTGGAGGCCCGTCGTCGACAACGCGAAATTGAATGCCAAGCAACTAGCTCCACACACGCTGGCGACCTCAACACTGCGCTTGATCACATTCCGTTTAGGACACGAAGCCTAAACAATTCGGTTTCAAAAGCGTGGGATACAATCAAAGGGAGAGAGGGAACTAGACCGGCCTTTCGGGTTGGGCAAGTAGATGCGGAGCTGCTAGACGAGGAATTGCTCAGCCTACTGCAAGGGCAAGTAGGAGAGGCACTTAAGTACTACGGGGTATGTTTCATGCTAAACGACTTTGACGCATTTCGAGGACTTAATGATGAATAGGCGCATCTCAGGGACGAGTGGTCGCCCGAAATCCTTTTTGCCCTCCGGACCATACTGTTTAAGCTCACGATTTGGGACCACAATGCGTCATATGGTGCTGCTCTTCAAGGGCTGAGATATACAGATGCTAGAGACGAGGGCCTGGCTCGACCTGTTCCAACAACATGGCAAAAGAGCCTGTATGGTTTAGCAACAGTTGGGGGACGTTATGCCTGGGCTAAGTGGGAAAATTGGCTCCTTGATCGTGAAGCTAGTCACGATGAGCCGACCCCCGATGTTCGCTATTTGACCCACCTAACATCTCTTGCCACAACAGCGCACTCCTTGGCAGCTTTTGTCTCGTTTCTCGTTTTCCTCTTCAACGGTAAGTATCGCACTATTATCGATAGGCTGCTGCGCCTGCGACTTGTGCCTACCAGCTCCCAGGTCAGTCGTGAAGTGTCTTTTGAGTATCTCAACCGACAGCTTGTCTGGCATGCGTTCACAGAGTTTCTTCTCTTCATCCTTCCTCTTGTTGGCATCACTCGATGGCGGAGATGGCTCTCAAGAGCCTGGCGGAGAGCCAGAGCCTTCTTCTGGAGCAGTGCTACGGACCAGGAGGGAGAAGCTTGGAAACGTGGTGGGCAACTTTCATTCCTGCCAGAACGTACATGCGCAATTTGTTATCAAGACCAGAACCCCCTGGGTACAACAGGCGTGAGCGAAACGATGGTAGCTACTGGCACATCAAGTGGGATTGTCGGATCTGCTCAGACCGATGTGACCAATCCGTACGAGACCATACCTTGTGGTTGCATTTACTGTTACGTTTGCATTGCTCAAAGGGTAGAGTCCGAGGAGGGTGAGGGATGGAAGTGCTTAAGGTGTGGCGAGTTGGTGAAATCGTGCAAACCCTGGAACGGTGATGTTCTTGATGAAGCCAGCCGCCCAAGCTCGGGAAAGTCAGTGGGATTCGCAGAAGAGAAAAGTCTGCAAAATGTCGAACCAATGCCAGTGCTGGATGACTCGGAAAGAGGGGTCGACAAGATGACACCTCACGATTCTGTCAACATTGAGTCAAAATCGTTTGCGCAGTCCAGTGATTGGGCAAACCTTGGTGAAGCGATCCCCTCCGTGTCTGCCACTCCGTATGAGACGGATGAGCAAGCGTCTACAACTGAGCTGTATTCTGAAACCGATACACAGGGCGACGAAGTCTGAGCCAGGCGCGTTGCCTACTGATTATGGCAAACCTAAAACTGCCTAATTTTCTCATCGCTTACCACATTCAATTCGTGATGTGGGCGGTCTTACATCCACTCGAAAGCTTGGCGCAATTTCAGTTATGGAAATGTAAATGCCAAAAACGAGCTACGTACGGATCGTTGACTTGATTGAATTGCTATCTCCCCTTGCTGTCGCTTTGCAGATTCTTCTGCCTGCACAAAGACGTCTCTTAACGATTAGCCTCAATACAGGATCGTGAACAGAGCTATCGACAGACGCACTACAACGACTCTAGTCACAGGGAAAACTGCGTACGCTTCGGCGCATCAGCAAAGGCCGCCAGTTTGTTCAGCAGCGAATCTATCGTTACGTCAATTTTTCATTTTGCTCGATGTCAAAGCTCCTAACACCGACGGACACGTCACCGTTCACTAACGCGGAAGACTTTCTTTGTACTCGAAGATACCAGGTATGAATCAGCTTTTGCTCTGTTCTGTATGCGTTCGAGCCGGAGCAAAAGCATTGATGGATGAACGTAGAGAATGTCTACGTAAAGCTCATGTGAAAATGCTGGAAGACCTATGATCGTATCTTGCCAAAGGATCCATAAAATTGCGGCTCCATGTACTCGTTCAGTTCGCGTCTCGTTGTGCACGATCAGAAGCAAGCTCTATGAACAGCGAATCACGACAGCATGAAGTCATGCAATTAGCGTGGTCCGCTGTACAATTGTTGCCGATTTTGCCATCTCTTCACTCGTCCTCTCACGCAAAGGCAGAGAAGGAAGTCATGGTCTGCGAATCGATAAGACTCCAAGCCAAGGCCCGGACTGGCAAACCTAGATAGGGGATTACGATAGCAAAAGTCGGAATTAGCATGGACGAAGCAGCCAAAGACCTCTGGCAAGCAAGAATTGAGAAATTGCTCCAAGAGGGTGCCAACACTGATGAGGAAATAGAAGACGACGACAGAGAGCAGGCAGGTTTTGGACGATCTTATCGAAAGACTTCTGATCGAGATCTCAAGGAAGGCCTCGAAAAGAAATCATTGACAACCATGTCGATAAAAGCCTATCACCTCCAGTGACAACGTCGTAAGGGACTCAGGTAATAAAGTCAAGTGTTGAGGAGCCTTCGAGCCCTGTGATAACCTTGACTGCTTAGCGAAAGCTGGTTTTTGGGCTATCAAGAGGAAGTGAAGCCGTAGAAAGGCGAAGTGCGTTCGTATGAGAGTTTGAGACATCTGGCGTGCTTTTGATGCATGGCCTATACAGGTGGCCTCGAGAATATTTGCACAGGGTTTGGCCATGTAAAAAAGATCAAGTCACTTCACCAGCAGCAGAACCACCACGTTTCTGAGATCTGTTAAGCTTTGATATTTTCTACTACAATGGAAGCTATGCTTGTGCCTTGACCCGGATAAGTTGTAGCAGCGAACCAGAAAAGATGGGAGAGGCTTTCCCGACGAATGCCTGCTCAAAGCAACTTAGAAGACACTACGAAGATTTATCTTTGCTTCCATATTCGGTAAAAGAGGCTTCGGTGTCTTATTCGGCTCTTCTGCAATGAATCCTTTTTAGAAGCTTCAGGACCGCAACTTTACTTTTCTGTAGTGTGATCAGCAAAGCTTCCATGGACAGGAAAGCAGGTATCGCGGAAGCCAATCAACACTTAAACACCTGCGATCAATGCCTTGACAGTTCATCGGGGTGATGTGATTCGGTAAGGCAACAAGCAGCAAGACGGTCCATCGCAGAAAGGCCCACTTATTAAGTGCTTCAGACCAATCGTCTCTTCGTCACCTGGACGAGACTGTCGTGCAAAACGCCACACGAACGGAACGAAATTCAGTCTAAATAGTAAAAAAACTACTGATGAATTGGGAACGAGCGCTGTCCATCTTGACGGAGCACGAGGGAAAGCTCTGTACAGTCTGCGTATTCAACTGGCCGGCTGAGTAACTGATGAACAGGGAAGGATGAGGAGGTATGCGGCATCCCCAGAAACATATCGAAAAGGCCCATTGATAGAATTATCTTTGTCAGTGCATGAGCATATCCGAAATGCACTTGACGTGCAGCGAGAACGTACCTATCAAGACAAGACTCAGTCCCATGATCACTGTCGGAATAGCAGTGTATCACCTGTTCACAAGGTGCTGCGAACCCTATAGGTAGGAGAAACGTTGCGCCTTTACGGAGTATATAGGAGTTCACTTTGTGTACGCCCGAGCTCTTGAAATTGGGCCTGAACCGTCTGTAGAATCTTTTCCATTAAGCTCACCTGTTCCATTGATCCCATGGAGGAAAATTTGATACTATGCTTTTTCGAGTGAGGCAAGCATGAGAATTCCTTCCCCGATTCCATTTCTACATTGATTTTGTTTTTCGCCTTGCAGTGTGTGTGAGAGATAATTCGCGAGACGCCTGCCCAAGCTACCTGAGGTACCTTAGCTTTTTCTTTTGTAAGTCTCCGATGAGGGAGGAAACCCCGCGACGCGACGTGACGCGACTTGATGCCAAGCCAACCACATCACGACCGTCGCGGCTGTCCATGCTTATTGAGCGAGCTTTGGGATTAGAATGCCGCTAGACGCCTCTACCTACTCCCTCGCTCTTCTACGCCTTGATGGACGCCGATGGAACGAGCTTCGGCGTCTGCACGCCCAGATCTCCACCCAAGCCGCTGCCGATGGATCCAGCTACCTGGAAATGGGCAACACAAAAGTAATATGTACCATCGCCGGGCCAGCAGAGCAGCGAAGAACAGCTGGCAGTGGGCAGCGGTTGGGAGCTGAGGTTGTTGTGGACATCAATATTGCCGGATTTAGTGGCTTAGAGAGGAAGAGGAGAGGGAGGAACGACAAGTGCGTATATTTTATTTGAATGGCAAGCATGTAACAAATTGGGCGGCATGCGATCTTGTGCTAACAAAGTTGATGACTATAGACGCACTACCGAAATGCAACATACAATTGCATCCGCCTTCGCCAGCACGCTATTCATCCATTTATACCCGCATTCAACAATCCAAATAACGTTGCACATCTTAGCCCAAGATGGCTCACTCCTTGCCGCTTGTCTTAACGCTGCCACTCTTGCTCTCATCGATGCTGGCATTCCAATGTCCGACTATATCGCAGCCTGCACCGCTGGCAGCACAGCATCTTACACCTCCAATGACAAAGCGGCAGATCCCTTGTTAGACCTAAATAATCAAGAGGAGCAGGAGCTTCCTTTTCTGACTGTGGGCACCTTAGGCGCAGGAGAGAAAGTTAGTGTGTGTATAATGGAGAGCCGCGTTCAGATTGAGAGGTTGGAGTCAATGTTGGCCGTGGGAGTGGACGGATGCAAGCAGATTCGAGCTATTCTGGATAATGTTGTCCGAGCGCAGGGAAAACAAGTGCTCGAACAGGCAATGAAATAACTGGGCTTGTCTCTCCTTTCATTGGTGAGTGTAGATGAACAGCGCATTCGCATGATACACCTTTCCGGAGTGCTTCTCGCTGTCGATTGGTTAAAATAAGAGATACATGCTCTCGGACGGTTCCAGGTCATCTCCAGATCAAGTCAATACGACGAGGGCGATCCCAGACGATCTCCTGCGTGTCTTTCTTCCTAAAATGGACGATGCGATGTAGCGGGATAAATCCATCCTCTGTCGTATCGGCTTGCCAGTTGCTCAATGGCATTTCCATGATACCTGTGAAGCGGTCTTCGTATCCCACAAGAAAGTCATCAGGACTATATTCAGGGTCATGGCGGATTCGATTCATGACCTCCCTCTCTGTACGAAACTTGCCCGATTTGAAGGCTGGGACGGTTGGGATTGAATTGTCTCTTTCTCGGTCTATAGAGCCCAGTTGCTTGTCAAGTTCATCACCGTCGACATTGTCAATATCGCCAAACACGCCTGGTGGTGATGATTTCATGGCTTCTGCGGTCGACCATTCTTGGCCTTCGAGAATTTTGCAGGGCACCTCAGGCTGCGCTGTTCGCTTCACGTAGATCTCAAGCGACTGCGAGTTGTTCCTAACCATGGGTTGATTTTCCAGATATGTCGCATAGGTCTCTAGAAGATCATCAATAGCGTTGCTCTCACTCCTAAAGCTAATAGCATAGTAAACTTTATAGGATGTTCCAAGCTGATCTGTCTTGATGCAGCGATTTTGCCAAAGCAATGGCTGAGAGGAGCATTCGGGCTCCAAATGAGTTAGAAGAGGAACAAGTCGCGGCTCTAGCCATCGAAGAAAGAGAGAAGCCAAAGAAAAAGCTTGGTTGGAGAAGCGGACTTCGATAAGGACGTATTGACCTGACGGTGTAGGCATTTTTTTGATGGGTCCAAGATACACACGATTGATAGTTGTTCCGTACAGATCTCAGATGCGAAAATGTTGGAGTGAGCACTGGACTTAATATGCAAACCTGCTGTGAGTCACTAAGGCGACAGTGAATCAACGTTTGCTCGTATCACGCATGAGAACGCAACCAAAGCATAGCATAGCATAGCATAGCCTCAATATTACTTGACCCGCTTCCCCATTGCAATCAGCTAAACAAAGGACCTGGCTTGATCTGTCCTCAAAGGAGCCGAACATCAGGAAGAAGCAGACTACCATGAATTGACTACGAAGCGGCGCGAGTCATTGAGCGAAACAATAGCTGAGCCTCTCAAATCGGAACGATGGCTGAGAATTGTTTCTTGCGGCTCTTGAGCAAAAAGCGACGTAGCGTCGCTACCGATAAAGTTTGAGCTGATCCAATTGCTCCACAATTTTGGTGTCGCATGGTCTCTCTTTGATGTGAAACATCCTCCATACGACGCTGCCGTCTCTGGCGTTCAAATGGAGTTCGCATCTCGTCCTCTAAATCTGAAATCGCGGTGGCCTTGCGGCGCGGCACAAGCACATGAGGCAATATTGTACCTACATACCACAGTCGAGCCTCGTGCGGCTACGCCGAGCTTCAGTCCTTTGATACTCCGTACAGCCTAAATGATTCAAAGCATACCCAACCTCCCTCTCGTCGTATCCAGTGTCTTTTATGACGGAGCCCATTCCCCGCCCCTCTTCCCCACCCTTTCTCCCCGTTGGCTTGAATGCAGAAGCTAGCAATCTGCTTGATTCGACGTGCCGATAGCAGGCATTGACTGAATTGCTCTAGCGAGCTCACCCTCTCCGGCCTATCGTCCTACAAGAGGAGCCCAAAGCAGGCTAAGTGGCCTTCGAGAAGAGAAGGGAGCGCAGCGCTAGTGCAGAGCATTGCGCGCCCACAAATCCTTCGCCGCCTCGTTGCGTCACCCTAAAAAGATTGGAGCATGGCGATGAGACCGTAACCCTCTGCAAGGCTGCCTCTGGTAGTCGTCGCCATTGTTTTGCTCCATCAGTACACCGACTACCAATTGGCGACCGAAAGCTCATCCTTTCGCACAAGATGCGCCGCCAGATTCGGCCAAGCGGCACCGTCTTTACCAATAAACCTTCCTTCAGCCCGGTGCCAGATCCGCTATCTCTCATTCGAGCTTTCGACTCAGAGTCCAATCCAACTCGACCCGTACGGCCCTCTCCCCTCACTGCGTCTACCATCCAGGGGATCCCCTTGGACCTACTTGACCGCCTGCGATCCTTCCCACTTTTCCAATCCGCACCCGATTCGTTTCTCGCAGCCGTCGCCACCCACCTGCGACCTCAACTCCACCAGGCTCAAGATTACATACTCACGGAGGGCGATGATGCGAAGGCTATGTACTGGGTGGTGCGGGGAAGTGTTAGGGTCACGTCTCGAGATGGCGAGAGTACCTATGCGGAGCTCAAGCCGGGAGCTTTTTTCGGCGAGATTGGAGTGCTCATGGACATGCCTCGAACCGCCACTATCATCGCACAAATGAAGTCACTGGTGGTGAAGCTGAACAAGGAAGATCTCCAAAAGGTCTTGCCCAGGTATCCAGACATTGAGCAAGCCATACGAGATGAGGCAAAGGAGCGACTCGCCATTCTGGAAAGAAAGAAAAGGGAAAGCGGCATCCGCCCGGCGACCGGAGCAACAAAAACGGGTCAAACAAGCAGCAAGCGAACTCGTGACAGAATGGCCGGTGATGTGGAAATGGGCGATGCGGGTATTTTGAGGGATGGCGAAATCGTTAGCAATAAACGAAGGAAATCGCCCAGCCCAGGGTTGGCCGAGGCGGCAGCAACCAGCGTTTTTGGCAGTGGGACACGCACGGTTCGGCAGATACTGAAGGAATTACCGCTCTTTTCTGGTCTGCCAGCGGGTGATTTGCATTTCCTTGGTTTGAACGTCCAACCCAGGACGTACCCACCATTCACCGACATCATTGAACAGGATTCACACGGACGGGATGTATTTTTCATCGTTAGTGGAGAAGTTGAAGTAATAGCAGATCGCGGACTGATGGACAGTGGGATATTCTCCCCAAAATCCGACAATGGTCAAGAAAGAATGAACAGAAGACAGCAGCGAGTTGTCGCTCGATTGAAGACGGGGCAGTATTTTGGGGAGGTGACGAGCTTGGCATTGGCACCGCGAAGAACGGCGACGGTTCGATCCGTTGCGTCAGTCGAATGCTTGATGATTAGTGGGGATGTATTGACGGAATTATGGGAGCGATTCCCGGCACATCTGCGTAGGGAGTTTGAGCTCGAGGCAAGATCTCGATTGAAAGCTTCTGATGATCTCGATATCCACATGGCGGATGTGTTGGATGGTACACCGTCCATTAACGAGCTCGAAATCGCGGATGCAGGATCGAGAACACCAAAGAGGCCATCTGCCCCTACAATTACATTGTCCGAAAACATAATAGAGACTAGGGCCAAAGAGGAGAAGCCAGTGATAGAGCCATTTGATCCAGATCCCTTTCTGAATGCTGACTTGGACAACATTCGTTCAAAGTCACGTCGTAGCTCAATCGCCCCTCCTACGCCAACAACTGATGGCAACCAGACGGCAGGAAATGAGGCCCAGGCGAAGCAGACCATCGTACCAGGTTCGACAATGGCCATGCCTTCATCGCCGTTGAAGCCTCGCATGAAACATACTCCTAGCGCGTCGCCAGATCACGAATTCCCCAAGCGACCAAAGACCCTTTCCAGACGGCCGAGTCGTTTTACCAAAGGAGCCCTCCCAGATACAATACTGGTACATATTTTCCAACACTTGGATGTTTACGAGCTCATGTGTCTTCGACTCGTCTCCTCTCATTGGCTCAAAGTGCTTTCCAATTCCTCGGACATTCTTCACCACCTCGACCTTACCAAATATAATCGCTTCGTCACTGATCAGACCCTTGCCCGAGCCATATGCCCGTTTGTTGGGCAACGTCCGCGTTATGTGGATATAAGCAACTGCTTCCATGTTACTGACGAAGGTTTCAGTGTCCTGGCATCGACATGTGGCACGAACGTACGGTGTTGGAAGATGAAAAGCGTCTGGGATATTACAGGTCAAGCTGTTCTTGAGCTTGTCAATAAAGCACGCGACTTGGAAGAGATTGACCTCAGCAACTGTCGCAAAGTTGGCGATAATCTCCTCGCCCGAGTTGTTGGCTGGGTCGTGCCGGAAATGCCACAACAACTGCAACACCAGATGAATGGTCGTCCGCGAACTCAACGCGGACAGCAAAACCATGTTCAACCGCAACAGATACCGCCAGGCACCGTGGTGGGATGTCCGCGCTTGACGAAGATTACCCTTTCGTATTGTAAGCACATCACAGATCGGTCGATGGCACATTTGGCCGTTCATGCAGCATCAAGGCTCGAGGAGATTGATTTGACCCGATGCACGACGATCACAGACCAGGGCTTCCAACACTGGAGCGTGTATCCCTTTCCGCGTTTACACAAGCTGTGCCTGGCTGACTGCACGTACTTGAGTGACCAAGCTATCATTTCCCTGACTAATGCGGCACGGGGGCTAAGAGAACTTGATCTTGTTAGTCCTACTCCCTTGCCCCCTGATCCCCACATTCATTTATGAAAACACTGACAGTGAGACTCTCTATAGTCTTTTTGTTGCGCTCTTTCCGACACCGCTACTGAAGTCCTCTCTCTTGGTTGTCCCAATCTTACTCACCTTAATCTTGCCTTCTGCGGCAGTGCGGTGTCAGACGGCGCACTCCGCTGCATCGGCCTGCACCTGCTTGAGTTGCGCGCACTGTCTGTTCGCGGCTGCGTGCGTGTTACGGGTGCCGGCGTTGAGGCTGTCATCGACGGGTGCACTGAGCTAGAGGCGTTTGACGTGAGTCAATGTAAGAATCTGATACGGTGGCTGGAGGCAGGTGGAGTCGAGCGGAGGGGAAGGGGAATTCGGTTTGAGACAGTTGCGGATGGGCAGTGGAGGGTGCACCGATGATGATGATGGTGGGCGGCTCTTTTGTGATGAATCTACGGTTTCATGTTTTGGTTCTTGGTCCGGTCAAGATTTCTTGTCGTTCGTTCTGCATTTGCAGGAGTACTTGTCCATCTTCTACATGTTGATCGCAAGATACCAGGCTCACCTTCGTTGGAATGGCGATGCATAGCGCGGCGTTTCCGAGACATTGACTAAACGATGAATGAACGGGCTACAATAAACTGTACGAAGCGCCTATTTCTATAGTAACCCGAGTCCTCAGCTGAGACTACCCATGTCTATGTCCATCGTTTCTATCGTTTCTGTCATTTCTAGCGTCCCTATACATTCATATTTGCTTCGTTTACCAAAGTAAACCGGTACCTTGGCTTTCCCTCCTCAAAATCTTACTATTGCCTGATTGGCTTCTTTTAATAGACGCTCTTGCACCCAGGGCTTGATCTTCTTCTCCGCTGCCAGCGTCAACATATCTTCAATCTCCTTTGGGTTTCCCATGGAGGAACCCCCGATCTTTGCACCCTTAGCAATCAATGCAAACGCACTGAAGCCCGGAATGTGGTCTTCAGGCGCACCCATTTGAATGAATTGACCCCGCGTTCGGAGGAGCTGGAGGTAGTTCTGCAAAGGCATCTTTGGGCTTGAGACGGTGGAGACGAGGATGTCCAGACTTCTGGCATGCTTCTCATTCCAGTCCTTATCTTCGCCTGTAGCAATGTATTCATCTGCGCCCATCTTCTTGGCATCATCTTTTTTGGCATTGGTACGCGAAATGGCAACGACTTTGTCGCAGCCTAAGGCTTTCGCCCAGAGTAGTCCGAAATGGGCCCAAGCCACCCACACCGATGATGCCTACGCATTTGCCAGGACCAGCGCCATTATGGATGAGGGGTGCAAAGGTAGTGATGCCTCCACACAGCATCGGTGCTGCGTCAGCGCTAGTAATGGCGTCTGGTATGGGAATCACATAATGGCTTGGACCTCGCCAGTAATTGGCATAGCCTCCATACGTCTTTCCCAAGTCTTCGCCGGTCTTTGGATTTATGTACTTGGCATTGTAGGTGGGCACCACATGTGGACAGTATGGCTCAAGTCCCGAACTACACTCCTCACAGTCGGGCGTCAGGCAGGACGATGATTGAGCCCCAACTCCGACGCGGTCGCCGACTTTAATGCCCTTTTCCGCCTTGGAGCCGACGCGCACGGCGTGGCCGACGATTTCGTGGCCAACGCAGCACGGGTAGAGCGTTGGACCCCAGCCAGAACGGAGCTAGGTTTTGTATCTCATTAGTCGACGCTCATGCACGCTCGGAACCAAAGCAAAACTTACAGTGTGTAAGTCAGTACCGCAAATACCACAATGGGTGATGCGGATTTCGACGTCGGTCTCTTCCCATTTTTTAGGTTCATACTCTTGCCAAACCATGTTGCCTTTTACGGAGGAAGGGTCAAGGCCCAACCACCCTTCGTACTTTGGAGTAGGAGCCATGTTACCCAAAATCGGAAATAAGAACGAGTAAAGTCAAAGGAACTGATAGAAGAAATTTTGAAACGAAACTTTTAAAAAAAAATTTCCATTACGTATATCCTAGACTGAGCTGTGTTGCTGGAGGAGCGAAAAGCCTAACACTACTTATCACCGTATCACCAAGATCCATGAGTTTCAAAGGGCCAGCGTTTCAAGCTGAACAAACAGCAATCACAGTGTGCGCTGCATAGCTATTTTGTCGGTCGGAATGCAAGGAGATCTGCCTGGAAGGCAAGTCGCGCTATTGCCCGAGGCTCTTTCTGACTCTTGCCTACCTTAGAGGTTGCTAGCTCAGCCATCACCGATGCCGCCGCCCACTGACGTCATTCTGGATGGATGAAGTGAGTGATGTGGGCACAGCCGGATTCAGAGGGATGCGTGTTGGACAGGGTGACTGACGCCGCCAGCAGCGACAGACCAGTGAATGCGCAGAAAGACACAGTGGCGCCAAGCCGCAATAAGCGGTGCGACAGCACACCAAGAAATGCTACTTGACCTGCTTCCTGTTCTGTATCTCGTCATTGTACCATCTATCCCGGTCTTGTTCATCCCGCCAGTATGGCTGCCGCTTTTGCTGTACGATCGCTTGCCTGCTCTTCTCCATCCCCTCCCTGACGCTCTCTCTAAGCCCTTTGCATTGACCCGGACTCTAGGAACTCGGTTTTACCGCCTTCAACAAACTCTCCGACCGTTATCACGACCGAGTCTACGACAAGGCCGGTGCCCTCCCTCGCAGACTTGTCAGGAGAAAGAAACCCACTAGCGCTGGTCGCCGCCGCTCTTCATCTCAGCCTACTCGTCGAGAATCCATCTACGAATACGAAGAAGACGGCCCTGGTCGGCCACGAGCGTTGACCAAAGAAGACTGGGAGGTAGAAGAAGACCGACTTGAGCCCGGTCGTAATCGTGGGCTTGACGCAGGTCGAAACATGTCTGAACCGCAGTATGCCCGTAATAGCAGCACCGATGCTGGCTACGATCAGCGCGGTCCTCCTGCCTACGACAATTACAATGTCCCACCTCAAGCAGCACGAGGTGTCCAGGACGTACGTGTCCTTTTTTTTTTTGTTTCCCTCCCTGGCACATGTATCCCTCCCTGCAATATATCGTTCAATCTAATTCTCATCTGGTCCAATTCGCTTATGTTTTTCAGGAATATGCCCGTGGTTATCAGGGCGACATGCGCAATTATGACCCTGCGGTAGCTGCCGCTGCTGGCGGCGCTGCCGCCTACGCTGGTAACTATGCTACTGATGGCGGTCGCCGCTCGTACGACGACTATTATCGCCGCGGTTCGGACGAATACTCCTACTCGAACCCCGATCGGCGGGATCCATATGATCGGCGCTACGATGACCCCAAGACTTCGCCGCAACGTCGCGACGCATCGCGCGGCCGGCGTGAGCGCAAGTCGAAGCGTGATGGCGGGGGTGAGCGGTCACGACCGCGGAGCCAGAGCGCGTTTCGACGCGTCATGGACGACAATTTCGATACATCGGAGAATGGTGCTGTGGCAGGTTTAGCAGGAGCGCTGGTGGGTGGGCTAGCAGGAAAGAAGTTTGGGGACGACAGCATGTTGGCGACCCTAGTAGGGGCTGCTGTTGGGGGGATCGGAGCTAATGCGTTGGAATATCAGTGGAAGAAGCGGCATGACTCGAAAGAAGGAGTTAGCAAGAAGAAGGAAGGGTATGGACAGGCGTATGGAGGTGGCTACGACGATGAGAAATACGATAGAAGGCGCAGACGAAGCCGATGAATATAGGCGGGTCGATCTAAAGGAAACCAGTGCACGACTTGAAGAGTTGTCTCATTTATTGACGTGGTAAAGAGTTTTGGCGCAAAGTCTCTCTTATTTCTCATTTATTGATCAGGGTGCCAGGCTCTTCTTGAGAATTTGTCCTCTATCAAATCTGACCATGATTGAAACGAGTTTCGTAGCATTTGTCAAGGATGGAGCACTTGATTCATGCATTTGGATCTATTCATGATTTTGCGTTGTTAAGGAGTATCTTATTCTATTAAATTTATCTAGATCAATGACAGGTTTCTAAAGTCTCATCTATGCTCTATCATCATCACATGGTGTAAAAGCCGATCCAGAATGCTCCATGGCGCCTCTGAGATGAGAAGACAGTTTCTCTGTCACTCATCCTACTTGGGAGCTCCAACGACGGACCCAGATTTGTGCCACTTCGCGCTGACGAGGTACGCTCTTAATGATAAGCTCTGTCCATTTTTTCCAAACATTTATGCAAGAGTCCCAACGCATATAATCGATTGGAAAAATGTTTACACGACTGCAATACGAATCTTGTAGTCGCCATTCATACCAAGACTCAATGATCGGCGTGAATAACACAGAGCGCCCAGCTTCTCCACCGGGGGCTGTTTTTAACTCAATTGTCCCCTGTTTCGAGATAGCTTTCCTCTCACGTTCCGTGGCTTTTATAATGTGTCCTCTTAGTACCATACTTCGTGATCCGCATTGTGTTTAATATGATCAGATTCAAAGGACTTCAAGATGGTTTGCGGGCATAAACGACACGACTGAGAATGATGTCAGGTCAAGGATAGGAAGCCTTTGAAAAGATTGGGTTAGACGTACCATTCATGCCACACATGCGTTTTCCTGTCTCGCAACGCCTTCCTGATCTGGTTCAGAAACGACTGCACCTCTTCATAGCTCCAACCCAACTGCCTCGTGTATAGCGCCATCACCCAACCTTCCATCCCTTCCTCCCAATTCAACAAGTTCCATCTTCCCACCTCTTTTAGCTTCGGATCTGAACTCCATGGTCCTACTGGCCACTTGAACTTTTTCTCCACGACGTCAACAAAGCCGGCCTCTTGAATGAGAGAAGCCATGTCCTCGCAAATGCGCATTGTCTTACCGAAATTGTCCGAAGCGCTGTAGAAAGCGGCGGTCCAGCGGTGGAAGATAGATGCAGGGGATAATGGTGACTCATTGCTCGAGGATTGAACAAAGACAGAGCATTCGAGCTGTTCGATGTAGCCACCAGGAGCAAGATGACTAGATTATGAGATATGTCAGCCATGCCAACTCAACAAGAGATAAGTCGACCTGCATTTCCGCAGCGATAGGAGCGGAGCATGTTGTGTTCGAGCGCGAGATTGCAGTAGAAACTGAACAAGAAAGGTGCTCACAGACTCATAGCATTGCTTGTACAGCGCCGGCCAATCTGGGATACTGGCCATCAAGACACGAATGTGTATCATGTCAAAATGGTCTTTCGGATATGTCCATTCGCTCACGCAATCATCTACCTCAAAATGTACATTTGGAGGCTTGTTATCATCTTGTATTGGTGAGAGGTCGGTTCCTTAATACTGATCAATCTCCGAGTTTTTTTGATAAAAGGAGCAATATTAGATATTTTAAGATACCTATAACTTCTGCATCGGGAAATTTATCACCCACATCACTAACAGAACATGGTTAGATCTCGAAATGGAATCTAGCTGGTGGATGGTTTACATGGCCCATATTCCGGTTCCAGTTCCTATGTCGATGATACGTTTAGGATTATCAAGTGGAGCGAGGTAAAGTTGATCATCTAAAGTCAGCAGCACTAAGTGATGCCTAGACATCGTCTCTGGGGTTAGAGCTAGCAAATCTCAAAGCCTAAATACGGACATACACAAGAGCTTCATGGCTATTTGATTTTTCATCGTTGGGTTGCCAGTATTCTCCATCACCTGCGTACTGTAAGCATCCAGACGGAACAACAAGGCTTGAGACCGACGGTAGGCATGATATCGTCTTCCATTTTCGTAGCGATAATGAGTGATAGTGGACGCCAAGGCTCGACCTCTCTGGCACTGTTAGCTCGAGCCTGAGCAACACGAAGACTTTTGGGCGCACGAGATCAAGCTCTGGTCGTCTGGCCGTCCTTTGGTGTAATGTTCATCCTATCCAAGTTATCAAGATTGGAAGATCAGATGTGCAGGTAAAAGTACAATGGGAATATCTCGATCTTCTTCGAATTCCAACATCGGTTTCATTTTTGAGGATTGCTGGCAGCGCCAATTATCTCTCAATCAAATCTGCGTCTCGGTCTTGACGGGACAAACCAGGCACCGAACAATCTGTTCGTGTGGGGTCTTCGAACAACCGGTGGTCAGTGGCGCTTTTGCGACTAAGGAATGCACGGGCAGTAATCATCACCGCACCACAATTCCGCTTGATCCACCACTCTTCTATGCCACTAAAGATTTTGAAAGAGATGATGGAGAGAACGACATGTTATTTTGGAGGTGAAGAACAAGAGGATTCATACTACCAAGGAGGATTGTGGAAGTGATTAGGGCTAGTTGACCCCGGAAGGATTTACACGTGAAAGTTCCAAACCACGGATATAATCCCCTACCAGAACAGCTTAACGGGTAGCTTGCAAGCAACATCTACGCGCGGCAACAAGCCGGCTCACCTACCAGTACTCGGTCAACGGTCTGATTATACGAGAGGTTTAGGAGTTGCGTATAAGATTTTCCAAAGGCCACCGTTAGACCCACCTCGATACAATGACGGTCATAGCGTGTTGGGAGGACCACGGTGAACCTGGTGAACCTGGTGAACCTGGTGTTAAGGAGTATGCCGGCCAGGAGCTCGGTGCAAAAGTCACCAGCGTATTGGACACGTAAATGCCCGACTCCATAGCCTTGGATCGCATCATCCGAGCACAATTTGCCGCCATATTGGTAGCGAGACTCCGAGAGGGAGGTTTTGGGTTTCGCGTTGTGTAGAGCCATGTTCTACACGATCTTGTAGAATCTGTGCGGTGATTATGCATTTGCCCCGACCCATATTGATATGTCGATTTCTGTGACACTCCACGGCTTCGCTCTTCGTTTACTTGTTCCGAACCCTCATTTACATGATTCCGCCGACAATTTCCATTTTGGTCAGATCCGAACCTTAGGAAGAGCTGCTCTTGCGCTACTGTGGGTGGCGCTGCTGGCTGCACTTATCCTCGCTCCTAATGTTCGGAAGACTCAGCCGATATGCGAGAACCCAGAACTAACATTATTCCGTCGCGGAATAGTAAGAATGCACGGACAGGGGGCCTCAGTCTTTCTCTCTTTCTAATCGCCGATGGTAAACATTACCTTGGACGCTTTATGTGCGATGACCATTCGTGCTCTAGTGGAAATCACCTCAGGCCTTGGGCGCAGCATGGATCGAAAAGGAGCTTATCAGACCATCATAAAGTGTGTGCGCATGTGAATTTGCAACTTTGCATGCAGCATCATAGCCGAATAGATGTTAGAATTTACACATGTAGACAAGGTTAAGAAATAGTTGAGCTCTGTGGACTGCATGCTGCACATTCGGCATTTCGCCAACGTGCTGACTGTTGTCGGTGTGAAAGGCTTACAAGCAAGCGAACATAATCAATTACACAATTGCACATCTACATTTTCGGGCAGTGGCGGTATCTCCAACAGAGTAGAAATGCCATTGGACCTCGATATCGAATGGTGATTACAGGCGCAGCAAGGGGTTCAAAATGCGCATTAGTATGTATTGGTGGCAGTCTTTCTTCACCAACGGACTTTCAGCCGGCATTAGAAGCGATTATCTTGGTTACACTACTTCATGCAAGCAAAGAGCCAATTAATTAAGGTGCCACAGTGCTACAACATTTTTCTCATGAACATTTCTTCTTCCCACGCAATGTTTCTAATCTGCGGCGTTTAGGTCGCAGACGCCATCCATCTTTTCGCAAGCCACAAAGAGCCTCCATTGGAAGATGTGAGCAAAATGCGCCAGTCGCTATGTCACACGCATTCCGCCAACACCGTTGACTGAGCCACAAAAGCCTCCGTAAAGCATAAACAGCAAAGCAAGCCAGCCCCGAAAAAAAGCCTTTTCTTTTGTACTAGCCAACCATCGAGGAAAGCAAATAGAATATTGGCCTGCATCACCTCCCATTGCGCCACCCCATGCGGCCTACTTAGTTCCAGCACCATGTTCCGTGTTTCCCTTTTTGGATAAAGACGACGCCGTCCTCGGTCCTTCCTTTGATCGTAGTTCATTTTCATCCTCACTGGCTGGACTTGAGCTGCCGCTGCCAGTCCCGTCACCTCCAATCCCATCTCTTGATTCTCTACGCAACCTCTCTGCTTTGTCCTTGAGCACTCGTGCTTCCTCTGCAGCTCGTTGCGCTCGAACCTGCTTTTTCCACATGGTCGAGTACCGTCCTTTCTTTGTAAGAAGTTGCTCGTGATTGCCCTGCTCCGCAACTTTGCCTCCATGCAGCACAAGAATCTGGTCAGCCATGGTGATTGTGCTAAGCCGGTGAGCAATTACAAGCATTGTCCGGCCTTCAGCAAGAGTGGTGAGTGCCTCTTGGATATGTTCCTCGGTCTCTGTGTCCAAGGCTGCCGTGGCTTCATCGAGCAGAATAATGCGTGGGTTCTTGAGTATTGTACGTGCAATGGCCACCCGTTGCTTTTCGCCCCCCGATAAACGCAAACCCCGCTCGCCAACTTTGGTTTGATAACCATCCGGAAAGCCACGTATCTTGTCGTGTATACTGGCGGCACGGCATGCATTGTGTACGTCTTCCTCAGTCGCATCAGGGTTAGCATATTTGAGATTGTACATGAGTGTTTCGTTGAAGAGCACGGTATCTTGCGGAACAACTCCAATGTGTTTGCGGAGGGAATCAATCGAGATATCCTGGACATCATCTCCGTCCACAAGTATCCGTCCCGATTCTACATTGTAGAACCTGAACAGGAGCCTAAAGACAGTTGACTTGCCACCTCCAGATTCGCCGACCAACGCAGTTGTTGTGCCGGGTGCGCAGTGAATGTCGAGTCCTGATAGCGCTGGTTTTCGTTGGTCATAAGAAAAGTGTACGTCTTGAAAGCGAATGTCGCCCTCACAGGACGTTTTCTCGTCCACTTGTGGACTATCAACTACTGTGGGCTTCTCCTTGAACAGTTCTAACATTCTCTCGGAATTGATCATGGCTGATTGGATCAACCGATAAAACGTCCCAAAGAAATTCAGAGGTCCTTGCAGTTGGGCAAAATATGTAAATAGGGACACAAATTGACCAACCTTCCGCTGACCAGCTGTGACTTGGTACGCAGCGATGAAGCAGGCAATCATAAGCCCTAATGTGAAGATCATGTTCTGCGTTACGTTCATGAAGTTAAGAGAAAAGAGCACGTGGTATTCAGCTTTTTGAAATTTGCTGACTGCCTCGCGATAGCGATTAAATTCATAAGCTTCCGCATTGAAATATTTGACCGTTTCGTAGGATACCATTGAGTCATTTCTAAGGAGAAGTCAGCTTGCGAGTTAATTTCAGAGTTTTTCCCTCGGAGCGTTTACTTTACTGCATCTTCTTCTCTATCGGCATTGACCATTTGTCGACGTATTTCCGCTCGCCATTGGGCCATGCGAATAGTTAGGTAAACGTACCAGAAGGTCACGACAGCCACAACAAGAGCATAATACGCGTCAAACTCGATGAGGAAATACGCAATCGCGACACATAAGTCAACGAGCATGGGAACCACCTGAAAAGTCACTTGTTCGAGAAAAGTGTTGATAGAGTTACCCTTTCCCAATGCAGAAAGGACTTCGCCAGTCTTTTTGCCAAGGTGGAAATCCAGACTCAGACCATGGACGTGTTCAAACGCAGCCACTGACAGTTCGCGGTAGGAGTATTGGCTGACGGGTATCCACAAAGTGGAGCGTAGAGCACCGAGCAGTCCATTACTTCCTTGAAGCAGCCGATAAAAGACATAGAGGCAAATAGCACCCCAAGGCATGCGCATAGGACCATTCTCGCCAGACAAGTCGTCTGTGATTATGCCGACTTGCTTCGGCACCAAAACATTAATACCGCGCTGCAATATTACAATTAGAAAGCATATCACGACCAGAACCTGTAGTTTTCTGTCTTTGGAAGGCCACAGATAGGGAAAAAACACAGAATAGCTCCAGAGGTATTCCCACCAGCTTCGCGAGGGAGTGGAGGTTGGCCGACTCCATCCGGCCGGAGCTCCTTCATCGTGCCCTTTCTTCGCAGGATGCAGCATTGAGCCATATCCATTGGCAGATCCATTCTGTCCATTCTGTCCATTCTCTCCATTCTCGGCGTGATTTTGGTTCAGGAGACCTGCTGCCTCGCCAGGGCTCTGAGCTTGTTCGTGTTTTGATTTATTCGCAAAAGAGACAAATAGGACATAGAAGCAGATGATGGCGAGGAGCAAGGTGATTCGCAGAATGTCAATTACTACTTCGGCTATTTCCCAGTTGGTCATATTCCATCTCAATGCCCCACCTTCCGGCTTCCCAGCCCTCGGTTCGCGATGGCGACCACTGTAAATAGACAGAGACGTAGCCAAGAGAACAATCTCTAGGAGCAAGGCCACGGTCCATGTTGCAAAGTGGGCTACATTTGGCGCCGGTTTCGAATCAAGCAATGAAATGACGAAAAGGGCATAGACGAAGAACGAGCCGACTATGTAGATCTGAGGTGGAAGCGTTAGTTTGGGCCGAGTTTGCTCTGGACGGCGATTTGGCGTACCGCATCTGCTTGACCACACCACCATTGCTCCTTGCGCATCAGCAGAGCATGGGCAATCACGGTGATAGCATTAGCAATAAATGTACATGTGGCGAAGAAGGAAACCCAATCAAACACCAGCTTCTGGAAGCGAGTCAGGTTTGGAGTCTCTCTCTTGGCCTTTGGTGTGTTCTGATTCCGGTGGGGAAGAGGTTTGCCGCCAGGGCCGGTGCCGGTGAAGGAAGGCGAGGGGGAGGAATTATCATTAGGGGCAGCGATGACGCCATGAATGGTGAAAGCGACGAGGAAGAAGAGCAGGAGGACAATGGGCGTGGCGTAATGGAGAATTTTGAGGATGCTCCGGGCAACACGATCGGAGGGAGGAGGAGGAATTGCGGCCGGGGAGGAGGCCATGCTGGGAATGCCACGCGATGGGATGCAGTGGCAGTAGCAGCAGCGAGGCCGCGAAACATTATAAAGGAAAGGACATGAGCTGCAGGAGGACGCAGCAGAACCGAAGGTCGCTCACGACGTCGTCGAAAGGACTTGCAGCATGCAGGCAGGCAGTCGACGGTCTGGCCTAAGCAAGACCCGGCTCGGCACTGGGCTCTGGTGCGCTGCGCTGCTGCGTGTGACTATTCCATCGCCCGCGCTGCCAGCACCTGACCCTGCATGAGAATCGCAGAATCGCAGACCCGAGGGGACAAGAGCGACAATCCCATTCGCACCACCATGGCACCACCCACGCGCCTGCCGCCATGGTGAGCCCCGTGCCAGTGCCAGTGCCATGGCCGAGCACGCTCGCCGCCCTTCCACCACCTCCACGCCTGCCCCGGCCATCCCCCCTCCCCCTCCGCCGCTGCCGGCCCCGCCCCTCCGCTACAACAATGCCTTCACCAAGTTCATCACCCAGCCCTTTGCCTATGCCCGCCCGCCCGCCCACGCGCCGCCACAGGTTAGCGTGCCCCGGATCGTCGGGTGAGTGCCCTATGCCAGTCCTGCCCTGAGGTGACATGCTGAGTGTGCTGAGGCCGTTGTCGTCCCAAAATGCCACCCACCGCACTGGCCTGGAGATTAGCGCCCTCGATCAGTCCCCGGACAAGACGCGCGCAATCCTCGCCGGCCGCGAGATTCTCAAGACCATCCTCGTGGATGGCACCAAATGTGTGGAGGAGTTCAATCTGCTGGCTGCCATGCGCCAGTATGCCGCCCACAACTCCACCCGAGCCAAGCCAAAAGACGCTTTGGACATTCACGACGTCAAATGGTCTCACCATGGCTTCGACACTTTGATTGCTACCGCTGCGAGTAGTGGGCGGGTGGTGCTCTACGACATCAACCGGCCGGGCGTGGAGCTCGCTCGCCTCCATGAACACCCCCGCCAGGTCCACAAGGTTGCTTTCAATCCCCATCACGGCGCACTGCTGCTTTCAGGGAGCCAGGATGGTACGACCAAACTATGGGACATGCGCGACCTGAAGAGAGCCATTGGCGTCTGCCCAAGCCAATTTACTCACAACGGCCAGAGTGATGGCGTCCGCGATGTGAAATGGTCGCCAACGGATGGAGTCGAGTTTGCTTTTGGTACGGATAGCGGCATAGTCCAGCGGTGGGATTACCGCCAACCCAAAGCGCCCAAGTTGAAAATCAATGCGCACAACAGGACGTGTCACGCTATTGATTGGCATCCCGACGGAACACACCTCGTTAGTGCAGGTTCAGATAAGACGTTGAGAGTATGGAATTTTGCTTCGGACCTCAGACGCCAAAAGCCTGCCTGGAGCCTGCAAGCTCCACATCCAGTGCTTCACGTTCGATGGAGGCCTCCCTGTAGGTCCTCTGAAGGGCAGGGTTACGGTACGTGGCAAAGTACACATCTCGTCACTTCGTATGACCGCGACCATTCCGCCCTCCACGTTTGGGACTTCCGAAGGCCGAATATACCATTCCGTGAACTTCTTCACTACAATGCAGCCCCTACCGATCTCCTTTGGCACTCCCAAGACCTTTTGTGGACTGTTGGAAGAGAAGGTGTTTTTAACCAGACGGATATCAAATTCGCATCAAAGCCTACCGAGAGGCGGAATCTACAGGCGTTTGCTGTCGCTCCGCATGGTGAATTGACTTGCGTGTCGGGCGAATCGACTCGTAAGAATAAACAGACTTTGGAACGAGACGGGCCTGAAAAGGTTCAAAACAATTCCACTCCAAAGGGCCTGAGCCCCGAGAAAGGGAGCTTTGGACGTAGTTCGACGGATGATAGCATTGATGAAGGGTTTTTGAGCTCCTCTTTCAAAAAGCGCCACAGTCGTTCTGGCAGTAATCGATCGGCCAAATCACTCAGTAACACCCCTCCTTCCTATGATGATGGAGTCAAAGTAAAACCACTAGACGCGACACTTCCTCGTGATGTAGCAGTCAGTCCAAACCAAATTGCTGCGAGATGTGTTAATGTTACCAGCATGCCAAACCCGCTACTTTTCAGCTTTCTTGCACATATTTACATTTCATCGCTCCCTGAAGGTAATAATGCCTATTTACTATCTTCTATTACCAAGACTCTTGAAGGAAACTTTGTACACGCCAAACGTGCAGGCCTGCACCGCATTGCCCAGTCATTTAAGATACTAAATCGAATTTTGATACGAACACCAGTCCGTTTTGCTACCACCTACCCACAACTTCGTGCGGAACGCGGTCTGAAATATCAGCCTGAAGATTTGGCTCCTTCGATTGTCGTTGCTGCCGGTCAAGATGAGCAATTGAATACCAACCGAGCTCACGTTGCTGCTCTTAGGCAGGCTAATATTTTCGAGAGCTCCTCCAGTGTTGCTACACCTTTGGCAAGACCACACCCAGACGACCAACCAATCTCAGTCGTGGCTCCTGTTCTTCCAGATCCTGACAACGATTCTCACATTACCCTCCCACCATCGGTCATTGAATCTCCCCTTTCCAGCAAGGACATTGCTGAAAGGCCTGATGTTCTTGGAGAAGAAGAAATCCAATCCGACTTTGGCAACATGGAAAGTCGAAATGGCGGAAATGTGAATGAGGGGAATAGATCAACTACCGAATGGCAGATGAAGGCCAAGACACCTCTCGATCTCGAGTCGTCCATTGGCAGTCAAAGTCTCTATCCAATCGCGCCCATTCTAGATCGATACGATTCGAACGAGAGCTTTCCAATGTTCTCAGCCTCTACCGACTCTCGCAAAGGTTCTATTCCAAGCCCTTCTTCCAGTGCACGTTCTCGCAATCCACAGAGCGCTGGTCCCGAACAACCCACGGACATCTCAGCAACCTTGGATAGACGGAGTAGCGGCAATCCGAAAGAGGATCCTCAGGCCCCAAGATTGGTGCGTCTCTCCCAAAGCGATTCATTCCACACTTCTATCCTGAATATGTCTGGAATTGTTGAAAATGGCTTGCACATGAGCCCAAGCACAAACGATCCTGTGTCTGCGGACATGAATCATCAAAGGCAGACACCAAGTGTGATTTCTGCGGCCAGCTCCCCCGAGAACTTTCATAAAAAAGCAAGCAAATCGAGCATGACAGTTCCAGTCGGTAGCGAATCTCAGGGAAGACAGAATGTCACCTTTGCCCCAGCGAGCAGCAAGGAAAGTTTCCTAAGCAATACTTCTCTAGCGTCCGCTGCCGATACCGAGTCGTTGGCTATGTCTGTGGAGCAGAATCATACTGAAGAACAGGACTCGCATAATAATTTTGCTTCTCAAACTGCCTCTACTTCGAAAGGCTTACATGGAAGACCGGTTGCTGGGTTCCGTGACATTCTTCCATCCGTCACTGGCCTCACGCTTTCTCAATTGATGTCTTACCATACCGATCAATACCCAGATGCTCAGACCTTGGCGCATGTCCTGCTTTTACTCACGCCACTCATGCAAGAAGAATACCAATCTCCAACCGCACATCACCAAATACAGGATCAACGTCAGAATTCCACAAACTTTTCATCGAGAGACCAGCGTGAACTTACATCTGAGGGTTTCCGGCAAATCTTCGAACATGTCGGAATCGCAGGGCTTCATGTTGAAAGCATTATGATGACTTACCATGATGAGCTTATTTCACATCGGCTTTTTAACACGGCCGCTCACTTCCGCCGCCTGTGCTTTCCTCTCTATCCTGGCGTTCACGAGCAGTTCAAAGATCGTACACAGATTGGTTTGCTCTGTCAATTTTGC
Source organism: Astrothelium macrocarpum (assembly GCA_021030915.1). NCBI lineage: Eukaryota > Fungi > Ascomycota > Dothideomycetes > Trypetheliales > Trypetheliaceae > Astrothelium > Astrothelium macrocarpum. The sequence continues at coordinate 310,235 of JAGEMR010000021.1, forward strand.
AAGAATTCCATTAACTCTCTATCCCGAAATAATCGTTGCAGCTTCTGCAAGAGTCGCCAATCTTCTTGTCCTATCTGCTGGTCCGAACGCTCGCCCTTTGAGAATTCCCCGATCATCAGAGACCGCAGGAGACGAAAAGGTCGTAGCAGAGATTCGAGTATTACGGGCGATCGACAACATTTTCAACAGACGACGCTTGGCTCTGCCGACCATGCAGCTCCACTGGCAAACACCTTTGCAGCCCACTTCGCCACAACCGCATCAATCAAACCCTTGCAACCAACCCATTCCAAATACACGTCCTCTTTTGAGCTCCAAGTCCAATCGGGCGAAGGTAGGCTATTTCGTTCCCGGCTCTATACAGCATGCGTTCTTTGTAACCACTCTGCTCATGCTGCCTGCCATCGCGCCTGGCTAATGCGTGGCACGGACGGAGGATGCCCCACTCCGGGATGTCTGTGCGACTGTGCGAGGGGTAGTTGGCGAGACGTGCAGACAGACGAGCGCGGACAGAGGCTGGGTCGCGATCGAGCGAGCGCTGTTCGAAGTGACAAATGGGGAATCAAGGAAAGTAAGGCGGTAGCCATGGTGAGGGGTGCTTTAGGTTCTGGTGGAAGTGGAAGAGGGGACGATGGGAGGCGGGTGCGAGTCGTGGATCCTGGGGCTGATTAAGATACGAATCGAGAAGGCTTCCCTGCATTTGCTTATGATACGAATGAGTCGATTATACCCATACTAGTAATTAATTTTAGATTTGAAACAAATTGAAGACCTCCATTGATGAGACCCAATCATCGCTCTTTACATCCGACAATGAATGCACGCTCTTGTCTAGGACAAAGATTGATATCGCACTGAAGCTTTAGCCGATATTAACTGATGAGATGTGCTTTCAAGGAAGCGCCTGTGCGATGTACAAAAACATGAAACAAATTCTCCCCAGTGCATGAAGCAGCCGATCAGATGGACCGCTCATTCACGCGTAGATATAACAGAGGGGCCCATCCAATGTACTCAGTACGTCTTCAATTCTCACTCTTGGTGCATTAACTCCTAGATCAATGATATCATGCTTTGTCGTGTTCCTGCTGGGCGGCACATTATTTAATGTAATTGTACCGCTCAGACTGTTACGTCCAAATGTCCTTGGTCCGACATCTTGATTCTGCCATGTCCAAAACACGCGATCTATCATTGCATGATGTAGAAAAAAATATGGATCCCCGGGACTAGTGAACAAATCTCCGCCAGGGTCCCCGCCCACGACGAGATGGCCGCCAGTGTGGACACCAAGGTAATTAGAGGAGGAAAAGAAGTCACCCTGCATGAACGTCTGGAACCAGTATATGTCATTGAAATCGGTGATTAGGGAAGAGACATTTGCATCTGTAAGAAAATGCGATGTAACATACTGCGAGATGTCACGACGAAGACAACGTGGATTATAGCCCAGTCCGGATTTGAGGGGATTTGGTGGAGTGTCATTAAAAATTGGAGCTATAGGACCAAGGTTGACCGTCCAACTTGATTAATCGATGTTAGCACCAGCTGAAGAAGCCGGCTCACACGTCTGAGTTCGGGACTTACTTGAGAGGACCAGACGTCACACAGCCACCACCTTGCTGTGGCGGCAGCACAATTGAAGGGGCGGTATTGGAAGGAACGTTGACATCACCTTCACGTTTGTACGCGCCGTTCCCGCCTATACTTAAATGGCTACCATCAAAAAGGGAGGAATTCAGAGGATCATTGGCATATTTAGCCCAATTCCAATACTTGTGATTAGTGAGAATGATAGTAGAAGAATGCAATGAAGATTAACTGTACCGGCTGATACCCTGTGTAGCCACACTCGTTCCGAAGCGCTTGCTCGTATGCCCACGTAAAGTAGCGATGCCACGTCAGAAAGTTACCCTTGAAAAGTCAGATTATACGTATGCTCTAATCAAAACGGGATGGGTTTACCCACGGTTCCATGAATCGTCAGCGTTTGAGCCATATGAATGCCAACAAAGTCGTCGTATCGATTTCTTGCGCCGGGTAAGAATGATGGTGGCGATTTGGGTGGCTTTTTGGACATGCATTGCACTGCAGAAATATATTCTTGTTTTTGTTGATCTGAGAAAGAGCTCCTTGGTGGATGTCAGCCCCCCGAAGTCGATGGCATTGGAATCGCCGTCTCAGACGTACCACTCAGCACGAACGGCTAGATTTCCAAATGAACAATTGCCCTCTTTAGGAAACCCATTCTCCGTGGTGTATTCTAGTAGGTTATTGAGACCGTTGTAGGCCAACGAATCAGTTTGAAGGCTATTGGCATCTTGCAGTCCCCAAGGCCATCCCCACTCCTGGGCTGCAGGAGCTGCAGTGGCCGTTGAGAGTAGCAACTTTACGGCTGCAGGGACACGGCGGATGTGCATAGTAAGAAACCGAAGATGACTGGATGAGAAAAAAGGCGGCAGGATTCGGGGCGCTGGCTTCGAAGGCGAACCTGGTGCATGTAACACGAAAAGGACCCCCTTGATATTTAGGTTTGGCTCTTCTTGCGAGGGAAAATTCAGAAACTCAGTTCAACTAAACTCTGGAGAAAGGCTCATGAATACTGGCCATCTCGTCGTCTCAACGATATGTATATGTAAGGCTGGCCTGCAGAAACCGCGCAAGAGCCGTGGTTCATTATCATATCTCACAAGTAATTGTGACGGGCTGTAATACAAGAAGTGTCGGCAGTTGGGCTGGCATCCCAGATCAGTAAAAGCTAGGAGGTAAAGGGCAAGGAGGACCGGCGTAAACTCTCGTCAGCAAGGTCTCATGGAGGGATACAGGAAGTTGACTTCCCGTTTGAGACAGCGATCCTTGTACAGCTGACCGGGAGACCTGCAAGGCTAGAACGGCAGCCTTTTCTAGAAAAAAGTGACTGGTAATAGATACCATCGCCAGGTGCTCGAGGCAGATCTGGATGCGCTGACTAGGTGAGATGGTATAATTTTCAGCTATAAGCGCGGCTGGTATATATGGGATCATGGCATGCACCCACGACCCACGTCACACTGTCGCTATAGATATCTGGGTCAATACACAGCGAGTTCAGTAGTGGAGGACGCTCACCAGGATTGCAGCGGAACAGACGATTGCGAACCCATTGCTCATAATGGCACATCCTTGATGATAACTCGAGGAAGATTACGAAGAGGTTGGCCGCCCCGGATCGGTTGCATTCAAGGGCGCATCAATGTAGCGCAAACTTTCTTGAGCTCGTACGAGTGGCTGGCTTTACCCAGGTGAAGTGGGTGGACTCTGGTAGCCAACGGTGAGATTGGAAAACATGGACCGAACCGCGGAACGTATCTCCCAATCCTTGTGCCCGATTGCACAGCCCATTGTTCCTGGACATCCTCCATCCCGCCCCAATCTGTTGCGACAGAGTTTGCTTCAAGAAAAGCATCTCATTAAACAAATTGACAGCGTACGTAGTGGGACTCGTTGAGAGAAGGTTATCCGCTCGTTCAACGGTCCAAATGTGCCCAGTTCTGTCGGCCCGAAGAACCGCCCCGTATGAGTCTGAGACGCTACACCGCGAGGATGAACCATGACCGCAGTCCTGGCACTTCTATCCCTCGTGGATTTGCGGATTGGCATCTCGAGTTCTTGACTCTCCTACATTCACTCTAAGATGAACCTGTGGGTCGGTTCAGGAACGCGTTCGTTTGTGCAAAATCGATCGCTCTTTACGAATTTAAGAGTACGATCTTTTCCGTTCGCCGCTGGGGCTCTCACAGCCTCCAACGTTTCGATGGATTTGTAAATCCGGGATTTGCTTTCTTATTGGAGTTTCTGCATTCATGGAATGCAGTCCTTTGAAAAATCCTCTCCTGATTTACGTTCGAGCTCTAAACACATGCCTCAGTCCTCAAATATCGAATAATTGAGGTATGATTGGATCGTATCTGACCAGTAGTTCCCGGATCAGCAATATGCGTGCACATGGCACATGGCTGAACACGGTTCCGAAAGTCTAACTTCATCCCTACTATCTGCACTGTACAATGCATCAGTTTGTCGATCTCAGGGTTCAGAAGATTCACGTTTGACACCCTTCTGAAAATGCCAGCCCGAAACGTGCAGCTACCCGTTGTCTATTCAAAAAATCTTCCCCTTAACGTCTCCTTCCCTTTTCTGACCATCCAGATAACACTCCAAAAGTTCGCAGTACCTACATCTTTTTTTCTTCCTCCAAAAGACTTCACTTTGGATACATACCTACTTTGCTGCCTCATTTCCAATTGTTTTCACTGATCTACATCTGCATCGTTGAAATTCTGTCGAAAAATCGAAGATCTGGCAACCATGCCGGCCACAGGCTCTCTGAGTGGCGGTAGTCCTCCTCTTCCGGCGAGTTATCTTGACTATAGTAATGCCAGTGGCATTCTAGCCATTGTTGGCACAGTCACAGCGCTGGCGCTAACCACAGTCCTTTTGCGAATCTATGTTAGAGCGTTTGCCCTGAAAGTCTTTGGTACGGATGACTGGATGATGGTTGTGGCTATGGTGAGTAGAATACAAGCTTGGCTCATGTATCCGTCACTGCTGACCTTCGTAGTCTTTTTCAGTCATGACATTGGTCTGCTTTGTAGAAGAGACGCATCACGGTATGGGCAAGCATTTTATTGTGGCGATATCAGATCAATCACAATGGCGCCAGTTCATAATCGTATGGACTTCTCTTGTTCCTAATTTCTTGACCATCACTTGCTGACTGCGATTTAGTGGAACTGGGCACATGCTTTAATTATCGTGATCTCAAACAGCACTCTCAAAATCTCGGTTGCCTTCTTCCTTATGCGAATAACCGGCCGCACGCATTATCATCGCTTCCTTTGGGGAGTCATTAGTGAGTCGATCAGTCCATGTTGAATGCCGCATACACTTGATGACTAATCTTTTCTATAGTCTTCATTGTTCTCTTTACCATTGCTTGCCTTGGTACGCTCATATTCCAATGTCTTCCCGTTCGGGCGGCGTGGGACTACAATCTCCAACCTCCGCCTTTTGGTCACGGAACCGCCAAATGCTTTTCAGCTTCTGTCTTCCGGGATATTGGTGTTTTCAACAGTGCCATCATCATAGCTACTGATGTGCTTTTTGCTTCTATTCCAATACCAATCATTTGGTCCCTACAACTAAACACGCGTCAAAAGATCTCCCTGATCTGTACCTTTAGTGTGGGATTCTTTAGTTGTTTTGCAAGCATCGTGAAAACTGTCCTCCAGTTCAATGTTCTGAAGGATATGGATTGGACCGTACATGACAGTTTCGAGGTCTGGTTTGCTATTGAAGTCAACGCGGGAATCTTAGCAGCCAATTTACCAGCATTGAAGCCTCTGCTGGGTTGGATACTCGAACCAGCTAGGGGATCACGCACCCCAGCGTCGAAAGAAAGTTCCAACTCGAGCCGATCTGGCAAGGCGGTATTCCCGTCCAGAGGTCGTTTTAGCAAAGGCAGGAGGGCGAGCAATCTTGGGTATCTCAAGCAGGTCAGCGACAAAGATGTGCCCACGGACACAGTAGACACTATGCGGAGCACCCAGCTCGAAGACTTTGCCGCTGATAAAAAGGGCCATTTTGCTGTTAGCGTAACTAATCGGGAGCTGAGTACCGATGACGATATCGAAAGTTTCATCATATCAGACAACAAGAAAAACAGTGGATTCGGAGTGGCATGGCTCAACGATGCCGCAAAGGAAGACGATGACGCTATTTTCACTGAACAGGGTGAACTATTGAATGGCAGAAATAGGATACTAAAGACAACAGAAGTCCGATTAGGTCAGGAGCTTTGAATCGACACTTCACGATTGCTGGGATTGGCTATCAGGAACCCACCTGATTGCGCTGTTTACCCATATCGCAGGAAAACAACGTTCGGGAAAATACACTCATAGAACATGACTAGACGATTTCAGGCACGACTCGTACAGTTTGGGGGTGGCCGAGCCGGTCCTTTGCCACTAACTCCTTGGCGCTATGAAACGGGGAAGATCTCGCTGCTGCAGTCGATGCATCTCTGCCATCAACTGGCTGAACATTGTGTCATAGACGTGGCGTCGTGATACACTGGCACAACGCATGCCTCTTATTCTACGTGCAGTTCCTTCTGGTTGACCCGTGATGGGAGCATTGTATAGTATTAGTTGACTTATGCCATAGATATGATTGTCTATTGTGACATGCCATCGATTCATTTTATGCTTGAGCACATGGCGCTCGATACCCTTGCTGTTATAAATGTCTTTCTTGTTCCCAAACTCCGCAATGCTTGAAGGGGACCCGGGGAGTGGTTTGACACGACTTCCATTTCTCATAAAGTCGAAGGATTTCCGCCACCAAGCTGTGTTAAATTCGCAAAGTTGTTCAACCCACCAAAGAAAGCTTGCGCTGCTGGAGTTGTCGTACCCGAGCTCAGCTGATCTAGTGCACCAAGGAAACCTCCTGGCACTGCCGCAGCCAAAGTCTCTAATGTTGGACATGCGTAGTCAAAGGTCACGGGGTCAATGAAACTGGGCTGGGTCTCATTCATAAAGGCGAACCGAATCAGGGTAGAAGTGTTCTGGTTGTACGTCGGAAAGTTGTATGGCGCTTCGCTGAATGCACTTTGGGGACTTTTGGCAAAAGCAGCCCATGCTCCGTGCAAGAATGTTGAGATGGACTGCTCAGCGGGCGTGTCGGCTTGGCCGCTCGCACCCGGCGCTGTCTCCCAAACAATCCCAATTTCAGAACCGTGCCAGGCGCCGGAATTCGGATCCGTAGTCAACCGCAGATTTGGGAATTCTCCAAAATAGCGGTACCGCCAGACTGGTACGCCATGCGAGGCACGCACATTCGCAGCGTTGGACGCGGGGCAGGTGAAGACCGCAAGGTTGAAAATTGCCCACAGAATGTCTGGAAGGACCTCGTTGCCTGCCTTAGCAAGGACTTTGAAAAGGCCTGCCTCATAGTCATTGTTTCCAGTAAAATATGGCTTTTTGATGAACTGGCCCTGAGCAGCACGTGCGCTATAGTTGGAGAAAACTACCTGTTCGTCCGCAGTAGGTCCGAAAACACCAAGCACTGCGTCCAAAGGATTGGTCACTTTAGTAGCAGCCAGAACTTCTGCTGTGGTTTTGTTGCGGACGCAGGCGACAGTAGCAGGGATGCCTGCTGACTCACCGCCGCAGCCGAGCATTTGAGATGCATTGAACCATGCAGCTGTATTATTCGGGGGTGCTGGCGTTGAAAATGATGTCGCGGTCCCTGATTCTGGAATGAAACCTGCAACGATTGGGTCCTGAGTCCAAGCGTAGCTGTAATAATCAACGCTTGCGCCTCCAGCAGATTGGCCAAAAATGGTAATGCGGTTAGGGTCTCCACCAAACGCAGCAATATTGTCCCTGACCCATTCAACCGCCAAGCGTTGGTCGAGAAGTCCTGGGTTTTGAGGTAAACCTGGCTGGTCGGGTAGTCCCGGAAATCCGAACACGTTAAGGCGGTAGCTAAGTATATCTTAGTCGAAGCAGAAACAGTAACGGATGTAGTTGACCTACTTTGCGCTTACTACAACCACGTCCTGATCATCTGCAAAGTACTCGCCATCATAGGTAGGATTGTTTGTATTTCCAGTCTGGAATCCTCCACCATAAATCCAGAAAAGCACTGCTTTGGCCTTATCACCTGTCTGTGGTTTAGTCCAAATATTTAGCGTAAGGCAGTCTTCGCTAATCGTGTCTCCAAATTGGGAAAGCTCGGCGAGAAGAAGTTCTGAGTTGACACCAGCTAAACCCAAGTCCGCTGCCTCAGACGCGGAGACGGCGTCGAGGTTTGCAGCGCAGTCACTGCACCATCAATGTCAATCCAATGCCGAAAAAGACGTGATCTCTGTTGACGAGGGTAACTTACGGAGACTAATACTGGTCAGTTGTGTCTACGAAATTCCAATATTTTGGACTTACAAATTTTGTAGCATTGATGGAGCCAACCCCGATGTACGGTCGAGGCGCCGCAAATCGCAGATTTCCTACTGGGGGCTGGGCAAAAGGTATCCCTAGATACTCGGAGACATTGACACGATTGGTGGCCGCTTGCCCTACCACGTTACCGCTGGTTGTTTTAATAGCCTGACCAGGTGTAAAGCTACGAAGGTTTCGCCCCGTAGTATATTTCTTGAGAGATGGTGAGGCACACACAGCTTGTGGACCACCGAACAAGCCTGCCACAGCTACCACAACTTCAAGAAGCTTCATTATGTCTTGTCTCGAGGAGAATTGAAAGAATGACTTGAGCGCAATCAGACGAAATAGTAAAGGGGCATGGGAATTAGGAAATTATCTATATAAAAGGCGGAATAGGCAGGGGTCACATCACGACTCGAGTATAGATTGAACTGGATGAACGCGGTAAATACATCACAAATGAAAATGACCCACTACTGAAATCGGTCGCTAACAGGCTCATGCCTCAGATTAATGGTTGCGGGGAATACACTTGGGGATGCGGGAGGCCCTAAGCACAGATCACGAAATAGGTAAACCTGCTCAAGGAAGGGCCAAATGATAGTAGAGACTGGGAGGTTGAAGGTTTCTAAATTGCTAAGTTGCCTCGGTATTTTTCGTGGAATTAAAGGATGCTGATAGTGGTCGCCACATGGCGTGGGCGATTGCTAGCGTGCGGCGAGACGCGAGTTCCCCAACTCATGCCGTCACTTTATATTAGCTCGGCCAAAGATCTGTAGCAGTCTATGATATCTTTAGCTAAATGAGAAGAGGTGCCGAGGTTCAGTAGGATAGCAATGAGAAAACCGTCCAAGGCCGCGGTGAATAGTCGATGCCGCATACCGAGTGGTGCATGACAGTTCATATGGACAGAACGTCTCTGACGCGTCTTATGCCGTGATGCATTATCCTATCATCCTCGGGAGGAAAATGTATTTTTGGGGCCAAAAATTCCGTGTCTGAACGGCCGAAAGAGCGCCCGTTCGCCGACCACCGCCACTTATTACGTCATCGCAAAGTGCTCCTTTCTGTCGGACCTTGGGACGTCGAGCTTGATTCACGAGGTCTACGGTTGAAGCATTATTGGGTGGTAGTTCCGTGCCATGCTTGCTGATCTTCCCTTTGAACTGCTTGCCCATGTTGTAATTCACCTGTCTACTGCGCGTGAACTTCTGGTCCTTTCTCTCACCTGTCGCTCACTGAAGAAATTCATTGATCAAGAAGGATGGCGGATTTTTACACTCGAACGCTTCCCCTCCATATCAACACCAGTATTGTGGAAAGATGCTGTACATGCGCTCACAACTCTGTCTAGGAACTGGGATCGTCGATCACTTGTCGCTAGATACTTAGAACCCAATGGAGCTATTACAGCACTCCCAGTCGGCACCCAAATTCAAAGATGGAAACGACCTCGAGGTCAAACCATGGGTTATCAGCCTTTTATTGACAGTTACTCTGACTGGATTGGGCCGAAATGGACGGATCGAAAAGATATCTTAGCATGGAGCGCTGGCGCTGAACTTGTTCTTCGAATTCGGCAAACTACAGACAGAGCGGCTCGCCAATGGCGAAGCGCTGCTTCAGACCCACATCGGTTGTTCTGTCAGAATAGATGGTTTACTTTCAAGGCGCCTGGATCAAGTGAGGGGAAAGATGATATTACTTCGTTGAAGCTGTTGAGACCTATGCAATACGCTGACAATTCCGAATTGGGCGAGACGCAGCAAATTATATTAGGAAGAGCAAGTGGGGATCTGCGTCGACTGCATTTCAATTTCGGTTCGCCCGGCTTGTTACGCCAACAAGTGTATGCTACCAGGCGTCAGACTATATCATCAATGGATGTCTCCTCATCGACTTCTCCGTTACTTGTTGCCTGCCTAGGAGACTCTCGAGTAGCTTTATACCATGTGTACAGTGAGAGCATACAAGCCGATCCAATCTCTGAGATTACACTGCCTGACCTACCGCCGCATAATGGACTTTGGTCAAGCCGATTATTATCGGAACACCGACTTGCTATTGGTACAGGGCCCTCAATCAACCCTCTGAACATTTACTCTATAACTCCACAAGGAATCTCAAAGCATCCGCTCCGCAAATTCGAACTGTTTAGCTTGGGGACTGACAGAGTAAATGGTCCGACATTGCAAACGTCTGTGTATGCAATTGCGCCTGTATCGTCCTCTTCTACCGCAAATGATCTACCCGGCGAAGTTTTTCTCAGTGGTGCCTTTGATGGTGGAATAAGACTCCACGACCTTCGTTCTTCCAGAGCAGTTGAGCAGTCGTACTATGATGCCACTGATGATTCTGCAGTATACTCCCTGGCCGCTTTGGGCCGGGAACGTTTGGCAGCAGGCACCGCACGTCATAGTATGGTCAAATTCTTTGACCTGCGAATGAGCGGCGGACGCGCATATCATTATATGGACACCTCGCACAGATCTGCTCTTTCAAAGGCCAATGCACGCCTACCAGATGATGAGACCCTAAAGAGAGGACAAGGGAAGTCATTAGGACCCAAGTATTTCAATGACAGGATCGGTTGGAATTTATTTTTAAATCCACGGGAAATGCATTCCGCACCTGGTCGTGGTCATTCAACCTGGTCTTCGCGCCGTTCTGTCGAGTCTCCTGTGTATTCACTTTCTATGCCATCATGCTTTTCGCCTACCCTTTTCGCCGGCGTTGAGAATGCAGTCGTGCAACTAGATTTTGCTTCGGTTCTTGATAGATGCCCTGATCTAACGCATACTAATGGATTGAGGTTGGATGCAACTGGAGCAGTGGATGTGAAGCACACATGGAATGTAAGAAGCGACGTACTCAATCTGGCCATGTATGAGCAGACGGACGGGGAAGGTGGAGAAGCAATGAGATTACAGGTGCAAAAGAGTCTTGAGAGCAAGAGCTGGGAGACGGGATCAAATGGTCTTGATGAAAGATGGAATTGCAGTCAATTGTAAATAGAGGAGTCAGTAAAAAAGACTACACCTAAGCCACAGATTACACTATATTGTCTTTAGCACAATGAATAAACCGACGATGTGGCATATCTTGTGCCTGCTGATGTGTTCCAATGAAGCGAATTGATCATAGGAGAAATTATAGAAAAACACGAAATGGACTGGCTACACTAGGGAATGAGGTCTGATAACAGGGCTCATTAACCTACAACTCGACAGTTCTCTCAGATCAAGATTGTCATTAAATCATGCGACGAAACGATTGATTATAGAGATGAAACGAATTTTTGCAAAGAGATGAGGCAACGTGCTTTAAAATGAAAGGATATAAACATTAACCTAGGATTCAAAAGTTTGCGGTGTTATGGCCGAGCGGTTATGGCGCAGGTTTCAGGACTTGACGCTTGATTACCTGTGGGAAACCTCGTGGGTTCGAGTAAGTGAAAGGTTAATCTATTTTGTAGATTTAGCTGATTAATCGTTGAAGATCCCACTAACATCATTCTCGTTTTTTTTTTGCCCTGGAGAATTAGCTCGAATTACTATTACAAGTATCATAAATTTGTAACTATTTGATTCTTTTGTTTTGTTAAATGGTTTGTGAAATGGAAACCAAAAGGGATGAGATTTGTTAAAAAAGGTCATCAGCACCGTGTCAAATGAACATGCAAAATTTCAAAAGAAAAAAAAAAAAAAAAACAGGGGTATCTTTTCCCACGTAAAAGCCATTTTCCCAATTGATGTCACTACTGAATGGCTCAAAAGTGGCGTCGACAAGCGATGCACTTGGACGGCATGTGGGTAAGGTACGAGATGCGGGACGTCTAAGTGGGGCCAACAACCATGCCTAAGGTACCCACAATTTTTAGCTCCAGACTCTTTCCTTCTCGTCACCACTTGCTCGCATGTTCGACACGCATTGCCTGGCTTCGGGCCGCCATATGGACTTGATTTGTTTCTCTCGCAAGCCAGATTAGCTTTTTGCTTACTGGAAAGTCAGTCGAAATGGCGTGCTTATCTAATATCAAACCGAAATTAGCGTGCTTCGTTTTCTGGGCTTTTTTTGTTCTTCGCGTACCTTGCCTAGCCATTTCCAATCCAATAACGCTGCTCACAAGATGGGCTTCGGAAGACTCTTCGATCAAAGTTGGTTTCGCTGAACAGCTTGAAGCAGTCAACCAAAACGAGCAATTCGTACCATCCTCCCAGACCTTCGTACAAGCGAATAATCCAAATCCTGCTCCAAAATTTGGCATACTCGAGGACCTATACGATGCATTAGAAAATCTACAAACACGCTTCTTTGAGGTCTGGCTCGGCACTTGGCCAGATGCCATTGACTGGACAGCAGCAGTCATTGGCACACATCTATCTGACGGACTCATCTCGTTCACCAAATCTCTCGAATATCTTTTGCCCCCAATCGATCCGTCGCTCAGTGAAAAATCCAGTGTCAGAGCACAGGCCGTCGAGAATGAGATCAACAAATATTTCTCACAAAGCGTCGCATACTATTTTGGCGAAAATGCATTCGCAATTCGAACGCAAGCGTACGATGACATGCTGTGGGTGGTGCTTGGCTGGCTGCAAAGCGCCAAATTCATTGGTTTGCACGTTAATCGGCACTATCCGGCTCCTTCAAGTTCTACTGTGAATCAACCACCACTCTGGTATGGCCATCAATTCAAATCGTCTTTTGCACATCGCGCTCGCGTCTTTTACGAGCTAGCCTCAAAAGGTTGGGATGATAAGCTGTGTGGTGGCGGCATGGTTTGGAATCGCAATCTCGAACCGTACAAGAATGCAATTACGAACGAGCTCTTTATCTCTGCTGCCATCGGCATGTATCTTTATTTCCCTGGGGACTGGAATGACTCCCCCTTTCTGGAAGATGTCAATGCCGAGTCGGATCCTGTGAAACCGCACGATAACAGGTTTCTTGTTGCCGCTATCCACGCCTACAATTGGCTTAAAAATGCCAACATGACCAACGAGCAAGGTCTTTATATCGATGGCTTTCATATTGACGGATGGGGAAAGAATGGAAGTACAGGCACCGGCATGTGTGACATTCGGAATGAGATGGTCTATACCTACAATCAAGGCGTCATTCTGTCTGGTCTCCGAGGACTGTGGGAAGGTACGGGTAATATCTCCTATCTCGAAGATGGACACCGACTTATGCGGAATGTGATTCGTGCCACTGGATGGTCGACTGCAGATGCTCTACGCAATATGAAATGGTCAGGTCTTGGACGCGATGGCATCCTCGAGGACTACTGTGATAGCAAGGGAGACTGTAGCCAAGACAGTCAGGGCTTTAAAGGGATTTTCTTCCATCATCTAACCTTATTTTGTGAGCCATTACCTACGGAGGCAGTGGTGCCAGGGAAGACTTACCCCGGCTCTCCTGCAGAGAGACTACTACACGCGCAAAGCTGTCGTGAATACGTTCCATGGGTAAACCATAATGCTCGTGCTGCATTAAGAACGAGAGACGATAACGGCATTTTTGGAATGTGGTGGGCACATGACGGAGGCGATGTTCCTTTGCTACCGAACGGCGCCGAAGATTATCGGAATACGGATGTGGTGCCACTAAGTGGTATCTGGCAGCAGCCGCCAGCTCCGGATGATTCTGAGCGTTCCAGCGGAGAAAAATGTATTCGAGGTTTACACGGTGAACAAAGTCCATCGATGTTGGACAATCTTAGCCATACTAATGTACGAGTAAACGATGTGAATGATCGTGGAAGAGGTAGGACTGCGGAGACGCAAGGAAGTGGTGTCGCTGTGACTAGGGCACTATGGGAGTTTGCTCACATGTTTAGGCATGATGGCTAACATGGAGGCAACGAAGAGGCTGTACTTCTATCCGAAGGCAGTTTGGCTACTCCACCAGGCGATTTTGGCTTACTCGCGCATTCAAAGCATCCACACGGGTTGTATAGGCCTCCACTGGTCCTTTTGGGTTTGAAGTTTCGCTCTGCCCTTGGAGTCGCTCCCAAATGACGCTTTGGACTTAGCCAGGACCACAAAACTAATGTAACCAAGGCTATCTGCAACTGATGGCCGACCAGCTGTCCGGATCTTACTGGAGGCCTTGCTAAATATTTGTCCTCTGGGTCTCATAGCAAAGAAGTCTAGGGTTAGACCAATTCTCTAAAGACTCGCGCGCTTGAGGAGAATAGCCATGTGTACTGGATATCTCGTACGGTCATGGCTTTGTCATGATGTTGGGAATCCACACACACTTGCTACTACTTGTGACAAAGAGTAGATGTATGAAGGAAAATGTATGCAGAAGCATCCAGACTACTTCATCAGGAATCCTTGCAATATTGAGGCTCCGATTTTCCTACTCAATCATTGACGAAATCGGTAATCACAGGGTATTTGATTACAGACCAAGTGCGTTCTCGTTGCCTTCCAGATATTGGCAGGCTTCCGCATGTTTGGTACTTCTTTACTCAGCTCTAGTCGATGGAGTGATCTTTTGGAATAAGGAGATCATTTCGATGGGATTAGTAAAGAATACTTCAAACGCCAATGCTGGATAGGCGGTGAATTCCACTTGGTCCTAGCATTCAATCATTTACGAAGCAATTACGCTAAAGATTTGGTTGCAGTATGAATGATACTGGTTAGGCAACATTTAGTACTGATGTGATAGTTAATGACAATGAAGGCCGCAAACGGCATTTTTGTATGGATTTTGGTAGCCTTTGTAGAGAAACACCATAAGGTGAGCGCGTATTCCTTTTTAACACTAGGCCACATGGCGACGCTGGGTTAGAAAAAGGGAAGGGTTGATATATGCTGCCGAGCTTGGAGCATCTATGTAGATGGAGACCCGATTTAGTAGATGTTTCTTTGACTGCTGTCAGATCAAGTGCAAATGTCAAAAACTCCAACAGACGTACTTATTGCAGTAAAACACGCCAACCCGTATCGTTTCCGACGGATTGGCTTTGCGCTGTGGAACAGTCTTAGTGGCCGCGCCCTTGGCCCTGGCCTAGTGCTTTGTAGAATGTTAAAATCGCAGGTCTGAGAGGATCCCGTATTGTGCACGGTAAGTCACTAATCAACATCATCTCCATCATCTCTCTTCTCATCCCCAGGGCTTCTGCTCCGGTTCCTTCCTCCCCTACTCGGACCTCCTCTTCTTCCACCCCTTCGTTGTCCGTTTTCCATTGGGGGTCGAACAAATACAAAGTCTACTGATAACGTCTGATCGAGGAACTTGGTGCCATCTGCGCCTTCGATTGCAGCTCTAGCTTCCGCCAAGGTGGGGAATTCGATAAGAGCATATCCCTAGATACGGAAAATCTGTTAGCTGTGGATCATTATGAATATCAAAATGGGTTCGGAAGCGTGAAATGTACAATAGGAGAGGCGCAAATGGACATTCGGCAATGCCAGACTCTTCTCCTGTGCTTGCGATTGAATTCGCACTATCCTACCAACTTCAGCAACACTTACCTTGACGTATCCCGTCCTCCGATCGAGATTCATATGCAAATTCTTGATCTCGCCAAACTCTCCGAAGAGGTCTGTCAAGTCCTCCTCGTTTGCCTCCTCATGCACATTTGTTACCATGATAATCCAGCCTTCTATAGATCTTACAGCAACAGCTCCAGTAGTGGTTCGAGCATCAGGTGCAGCGCTTGTGCCATTTTTGGAGGGCGGAGATCCAGCATCTATTTCCATCTCAGTATCGGCCATGGCGCAAAGAACAAGGCGTGAAAAGTGCGAAGCTGTGAATGTATCGTCTGTACAGATTGCGTAACGTCAATTTAACGTGCGATAACCTTTGATGACATTCAAACCAATTTCAGAGTATGGACTGTAGTGAATTCTCGAGTTGAGCATTGGTGAAGGCGTGTTTGAGGGTGCGGGCGCAAACACCGCGGGTTTTGGGCACAACCGATAACGAAAATCCAATTCTTACTTAACCCCGGTTGCAACCATTCTCCAGGAGGGCGTCTACGCGCCTCGGATTGGCTCTAGGCGATCACTCTGTCTCTATTTAGAGTGTATCTTCACCCTGTTCAATCCTGTTTCTGCTCTCTTGTTCTGGTCGCTTACTACAAAGGCCAACTACCTTCCACATACCAGCTCTACAGAACTCGGTAAGCGTACGGACCACGCAAAGATTTAAAGGAATGTGGGACCTCGCGAATCCAATCAGGAGCAAAAATCACAAAGATCGCACTTACAGATGGATAGCACGCTTCCGCGGTAGTAGCGCGGCATATTACGAGGTATCATTCTGATCGCAAAATATTATGTACAGATTTACAGGCTCTTGTGAAGGCTACTAATGGTTTTCAAACGAAAGGAGACTAACGCTGCCACCCAACAATTTAGTTGCGAAGTTGAAAATTGCGAAGCGATATCCGGTAAACCAACTGAAGGTGCTCGACATGGTGAATGAGGTACCTATGGTGGTAAACGTCGCTCCATCGGTGCTATATGCAAAAGTCGCGAGTCGGTTACTATTCGGCATGGTGTCCATGCTAGTTCTTAGCCAAATCGTGCTGATTTCTGATGGTAGCTCTGTAACTGCCTCAATAGTGCCGGTGCTGATGGTAACCCAATCGTTGTTCGGGTCTTGTGAAGCATTGTATACCATGCGCACTGAATTCTGGGTCCCATTTCGAAAGATCTCGACCCAGGCGCTTTGATCGCGGAATGCAGCAAGTCCTGCACGATCACCGTCCGCCATATTGCCAATGTCGAGTTCAACAGTGCCTTCTGGCGTTTGACCATATGTGCGATGTGTCAGCGTGTTGTTGGCATTGAAGATGTCGTTAGTCACTGTTGCGGTGTGAAGGGTGACGTTGCCTGGGTTGAATTCAACTTTACTCGTATCAGGATTGAAATTCCACTCCCATTGGGGTCCGAGCCCTGCCCCATCGAAAGAATCCGAGCCAGTGAAGTTGTAAAGTGGGTTCGGCGTTGCTGGATATGGATATGAAGCGCCCCAAGCGCCATCGGCTTCGACGAGGACTGGCCATCCGTCGTTCCACTCAATTGGTGCAAGAACTGGTATACGGCCAGAAGGGAAATCCCAGCTACAAGACACAAAGTACCACTGTTCATCCGGTGCTTGAACTAGACTGCCTTGGTCGATGAGGCCACCGCCTGGTAACGGCGAACCGATATTGGTTTGGAGGATCTGAGAGCTCCATGGACCCCAGACGCTTGAAGCGCGCCAGATAAAAGTCACGCCTTGAGGGGAGTCGTCAAGGATATAGTAAGTGCCGTTGATTTTATACAATCTATTCCCTTCGAGACCTTGCATTGTAGTCGGACCGCTGAAGATATATTGCGATTTTACTTGACTGAGTCCGTCCGAGGATAATTGTGCCATGGTGACGTTGGTGTTTCCATAAGCTACGTACATAGTATCGTCGTCGTCAATAAGCAACCCACAGTCATAATAGCAAGTTCCGCCAGGCAGCTCGCCAGCCATCTCCCATGGCCCCGTCGACTCAGGAGCGGTGAAGATGTAAGTATTCCAGAAACCGATGCAACCAATCCAATACCACAAGCCATTGCTCTGACGATAACGCATAGTCGATGCCCAGATCCCTTGTTGATATGCGTTCTCTCCATTGAGATAGTATCCTGCGCCAAAGTCTAGTACAGGAACAGAATGGCCAATAAAATCCCAGTTGACCAAGTCGTAAGACTTGAGGATGGGTGCGCCTGGTGACATTTGAAAGCTTGATGCGGAAAAGTAGTAAGCCCCGTCCGGCCCAAGGAAGACATCGTTATCTGGAAAGTCAGAGAAGATTATGGGATTGCTATAATTCTGCTGGCAGTGAATTGCTGGAAGCACAGAGAAAAGGATAGTTGTCACAATAGAAAGAGAAAATAGCATCGTGCAAACCCTTTGAAAGGATCGAGGTCTGAAGAGACAAATCTCGTGATAGAAAAGGATGACCGACTGGATCTTCGCACTAAATGCCAACTTCTATGCATACTCCGAGCTATTTTATCCAGATTTAGCCTGTGGCTGATTGCGCGGAGTATAGGATCAACTGCTTTGATGCTAGTCAATATCCCACATGAGATTTGCTAGCTTTGTTTACGGAAACACTATGACATAAGGTCGCATTCTTATATAGGTAGGTCAGATATGTACACGGAAGAATTAGGCCTCAAGTTACCTTCTCTACCACTACCGTCATAGTCAATTTCAAATGCAATGTCAAGTCTTGCCGTGCACTTCGCACTAGCCGTGTCCAACTTTCACTTTACATTGTCGACGCACAACCAATTTTTATTTACTAGAACGACGCATTCGATCTTCAGGGAACACTCGAAGCATGTCCACTACTCTGATGAAAAATGTCGTCACTGTCCAGAATGACTGCGCAGCCATAAAATTACATCCTAGTCGGTTTGTGAAAACGTGAAACTACTTCTGACTAATGCTACATAAAAAGTCATGCACTATCAATAGTTGCACTGAAAAAGTCACTTGCCGCCGCATGAGATAATTCACCGTAGGCCATGTGGGGACACCCCCAATAATGGCAAAAGGAAAAATCGAGTGAATTTTTTCTTGGCAATTTATTTGCGTTCTTCAATTTCTTGGAATGATATGGGGTCCTCCCCACAAGGCGTGCGGCGGATCGTCTTTCGCGATCGTGGATGGCATTTCTTATTACGATCTTCTAAAATTTGCTGTGGCTTGTGCAGTAAACCCACGTATGCTGTGCAGACTGTCATGAAGCAGAGCTGGCTCCTTTTGTGCCAATCCCGTTGAGGTGCTACCACTGGAGTCGCTATTGATTCGTTTTAAAGCTTCTGTTTGCGTCATTCTCGATTGATCAAGCCATGATTCGACTTCCTCGGAAGTCCTCAATTGAGGCTGCTCAAATTTGTGAACGTTGCGTAAATGTCGCTGGAGAGATTCCTGATTGCGAAAAATATGTACGCCGTTATGAGAGCAAGTATCGTAAACACAGGCTAGTCGATATCGATCAGGGCCATTTTTAATTGGCACTAACGGCACAAACTCGTGCTCTTCAACGGCGTGGCGCCGAAGGTCGTCTCGGCTAAAGAATGCATGTGAATTTTGTCCTTTACACTTTTGCTCCTGACAGATATAAACGTAATCATGGGCGAATGCCTCCCATCGATCACCACGAGCACGTTCGCGACGAATCTGCACCAGCTGCTCTGCGCATCGTAACAATTGCTCGTGCTCATCTTTATGTTGAAGGTGTCTGTTCAGAATGGGTTAGTTATCTCATAGTACAATTCCAGTCCACAATGGTTGCAATAGCAAATGTCACCCACAAATGGGATAGATAATCGCCGCACGTCTTGTCAGGAGGCCCTCAGGAGCATCATACAAAAAAGCATTCAGACTTATTTTTCAACGGATTGATTACGAATTGTTGACGGTTTTGTGATCGTTCTAAATGTCATGGGGTCCTCCGTGTGGGGCGTGCAGCGTATTATTTCTTGCAGTTGCGGGTGGGTGACATTTCTTACTGTAACCCCTAGTGACCTCAAGAGAGAAACTAACCTTTTCGTAATGTTTAAAATCCGATCTTTTGTGATGTCCCCGCCTACACTTGGCTTCCATTCATCGAGCTGGATGTCCTTGAGAGCGGATCTGGCATTCTGGCGATAGTATGCAATATCAAGAGCTTTGCATAAAATATGAACATCCTGGTGCGTTGCTTCAGACTGCGTAGCCAGTTGAATTAGGACTCCGACAACATTTCCCCAGTCTCGTATGTGTCCCTGATTGCGTGGGACGTTGCCCTTATCCGAAGGTCTTCCCGTCCCAATCGAGAGCAATAGCTTTGGATTTTGAGCATGCATTTGACGCACCTCTTTGAGCGCCAGAGACGAGGGGTTATTAGCTCCCATACCACCGTCTCGGAAGGTCCTACCACCGATAGTGATGTTCGAAAAGTACTTGGGAGCTGCTGACGTTGCGCGAGCAATTTTCCAGATTTCGTGAGTATGCGCAGGACCTGGATTTTTATGGCCTCTTATGTCATCTCGCTCGGAGAATGGCGATGGATGTGGATGATCATAAGTTCGAAATAAGTATGACGATTCGTACGCTTTATTTCTTCCAGGACCGTGAGATACTACAATACTTTCGGCTTATTAGTCTTGGAATTGGTACAATACACTATAGGGAAGTGGTACAATACACTATAGGGAATTGGTAATTAATATAACTTTGGACTGAACCAGCTTCATACTCACAACAAAGAGAAGAATCATACTCACGTCTTACATTTCCTTGGGTTGCTGAGGAATGGAATCTTCTCCTTCGTATACGGCTCTTCATTATTATGCTGATTCATTTCTTCCACTAGCCCACTCTCGATGACCTTTTGTATGGCACGTTCCATTTGTTTAGATCCATATTTTGGAGCCAGCAAGTTTGTAAATTTGAGCTGAACATGGAGCGGTCGTGGTTTTCCAAATACGTCGTTACCAACCGTTTCATACTGCGTTAATGCTTCTTCTATATCCATTTGCATTCGACCTAGCATTATGGCACTAAGCCCTCCGGTGCTTGTTCCAGCAATGTAGTCAAAATAATGGTGCGGCTTATAAGCTGAGGTCCGGCTTGCAAATGTCGCTTCTACAGAGCGAGGAATATCTTTGTCGTCGAGACTGGCCTTTGGCGTAGAGGATATTCTTATTCCAGATGAAGGTCGATCCATTGATGTATACCATGGGTAGTCTCCGCTACTACTATTTGGCTCCCAATAATCATCTTCTAAAAGCGCCTGGCCTGGAAAGATCTGTAGCCAATTAGTTAATCATAATAAGGCATCACCAGGTGCTGCAATAAAAATTATTGTCCTTGACCACAAGGGGTGTAATTGACCGCACGCCTCGTGGGGAGGACCCCATAAAATTTCAAGCGACTGGAGGCTGTGGAAAATCCGTTGAGAAATAAATCCCAGAGAAATCGTGGTTTGTTATCGTTGAGGGTCTCCCTGCAAAGAGTGTGGCAAATTATATCCCTCATGTTCGCGGATGAGTTTTCTGCTTCTATTGCAAACGCTGGTGATGTGTAGAGACGCAAACTCCAAAAATCTCAGGGAGACTGTCATCTGAGCCGCCGCGGACATAGTCATGTAGCTATTTTATGCTTATGCTTGTCCCTCCCCAGATAAATAATCTAGATGCCTCGGCAAATTCAATGACAGTCTTCTCGAAATCATGACGATTTGCGCGTGTTTTTAAATGCTGACCTCATGTTTTGGACGTAAACCTTGTTCGATTTCGGCAATCAAAGACATTAATCTCTTGACAATTAATAGTGAGGAGTATCCTTTGATCCCTCCACCGTCCAAGCTGAGTATGGTCTTCCGGGACCATGGTGAATCGCGGTCATTGTCGGAGACATCGACGCGCGCTCGATTTGGTAATTGCGGTTGTGAAGTTTCCTCTTCGAAGCCTGGATCTTTTACATATCAGTTACTAGACAATCTCTTTTTTTAGTACAGGGATGGATGCAATGTGCTACCGTGAGTGCGTTCACTTTCCAGTGGACTTGAGTTCATAGAGCCGTCGTCAGTTGCCGTAGGCGGGACTGTATTGAGTGTAGGAATGCTCGCATGCGTTATCGACGACATTCTCCGCGTTCGCTAGGAATACAAATTCTTGTGCGTTTTCTCCAGTGTATTCAATTAACTAATGTGCAAAGCAACGCATAACAAATGTCGAACAGGGGAAGCTCATCAGCAACGTGAATTGTTTTCGGCCCGGGCCGTAGAGCTGAGAAAGGAAACATCTGGTAGAGAAGGATGTGTAATTAAAGGACCAAATCCAGAGCTTGAGGCGCAGCTGCGCTCAGGAGAAGTTGGAGCCGCACTATGCGGCATCCGAATGCGCACAGTGGACTAAATTGGGGCCAACTGACGAGAAGATGGATACTAGTCAATGCAACTAAATACTGGACGGATGGAGGCCACCAATCCACCCTGGGGTGTACTGGGGAATATGCCACCCTTTTGTTGATATACAAATGTAACTGAAATCAAAAATTGAAATCACAACTATTATCGAAAGTCATCTTTGGGAAAAAAAAAAAAGAAAAGAAAAGAAAAGAAAAGGGGTGGTGAATGGCTGAAATTCTTGATATTCGGTGAATTCGGTGCTTTTGCTCTAACCAGAGGGAGTTAAGCTGATACATTCACTGCGGTGAGTTGGCCAGTTTGGTAATTCAGGTGGCTGCCGACGTTATGCGGGTATGTGAGTCAATCGGAGACGAAGATGGACTGGCCAGTTGCAGATCAGCAATCAAGAGACGCTAACAATCTTACTCGTATCTGGCTGACACTGACCGAGTTCGAGGATTCTGGCCAAGTTGGAGTGTGGCGTCATTGGCTGTGCGAGGACTCCAGGGAGTCAACCTTGTCGTACAGCCACAACCCGCTCCGTCATTTGTTCATCTCGTCTGCTCTTTCAAATCCTCCATTTCCAACTTCTTTGATTTACTCTGTTGGAGAGCCTTGGCCGCCAAAACATAGTCGAACACATACATTTCCACTTCATTCACAACATTCAGCGAGAAACTATTAAGCGCGCGAGCTGTCTTTTGATTGCCAAGTTCTACTCATTCAGTGACGAGTAAAGGTCCCAGGGTGTCGACACCTCACAGCTTTGCTTTCTTTACAAAAACAAAGACAATGCCTGGAAATGGGCTGTCTAGGGAGACCCGCTCTGATGAGAAAGTTAAGACTGGTAGCCAGGATAGTGTGGACTCACCACATCGTACCCGGACCTGGGTTCCTAGGAGGAACTCTCAGGTTGTTGTTCTAGTCACAAGCAATGACAATTTGTATCTCGCTAATGAAGAAAGCTTAGACCGTAAGTGTTTTCGGCACCCTGTATTGCATGCGTGCACACTCACATGGTCTCATACTAGAATATTCGAAGCCGGTAAAAACCATTCCTCTTCCTCGTACTCCTTGGATTAGTAGTCAAGATGTTTACGTTCCGGATGAGCATTCAGAGCAGCAATATGTGGGCACTGTTAAAGTGGACAGAATAAGTCGAGGTATGACATGGAAACGATTCACGGGATCAGTCAAGGAGATGTATGTTTACGATCGTCCACCTCGATCAGGTGCGCGGTCAAGTAAAATGACACCAGCCTAAGAAGAGATTTGTAAAATATCAAGCGTCCAACCTCCTCTTCGTGCAATTTTATGCCAAGCATCGATCAAATCCCAAAGCTGCACCGTGTCCATTGGTGCGTGCGCCGGGTACGCTTCCTGGATAATGCGATGTTCAATATCTGTGGATATCAATCCTTAACGTCTGGATTGAGAGATAATGCAGGGAATGCATCACCTCGATAATTAAGGTAATTTATGTATTACCCAGACTAGAAATTCCTACATATCACAAATCAAACGCCATCCGAGTCTTGGAAACGCGAACAGAGAAGGATATCGGCCATCTCTCCAAAGTTCAAAAGTCGACTCAAAACTCCAAAGCCCAGGGCGCGCCAGTAAGATGCGAAATAAATGGAATGTAAGAGAAACGTACATGTAGAAATGATCACCGATGCAGTTTCACACTACATTGATGCGCATTTCGGAGCGCCGGATCGGCGCCGCCAGGACCTCAGAAAAAGGCATAAATACATTAGCAACTGCTCTGATGTGGACAGTGTAAAATACCGTATGAGAGTGCGAGCTCCTGCTAAATAAGGCAACGGGCTGGTCCATAAATTGCGGGCTATGGTAGTAATTCCCTAAGAAGATGAGACGGGAGGTACCTGGGGAGATTGAGCGTCCCGCAAGCCTAGCAGAATGAGTGCAAATATCCCAAACACGCCATCATAAAGGTTCTCTTGATGGTAAAGAAAACACCAACCTCGTCAAAACCTACTCTGGATGTGACTCTAGAATGTTGTTTGGTCACGACGCCGAGTCATTATCCCAACCATGTTTGAGGTGTCCCATCTCGAGGCTACTGTCCGCTGAGCCACTTACGATCTAATTCCGCAGCGTCCTCCATTCCTGTGACGCCTGCAAGCAATTGCCAATAATCAATCAAAAGACGACAAGTCAAAGTCGTGAGGAATGAATGAAGCCGGCGAACTTAGCTCTTGTCCGATGTGTCCATCACACCTAAGCACAAATAGAGTAGACTTTATGTGACCACTTTAGTCTCTGGTCTCATCCACTGAACCTTCTTGGTCAACTGGCCCAGTGTGTTTTCCCTCTACGTTGCCAATGGTGGTCTCCACTGCTGGTCGATGAAAAGCATATCTGGGAAGCTCTGCCATTTTTTCCTCGGGGCTGACTTCTTCATCAGAATAAACTAGAGTAGTCCGCTTACTTGATGGTTTTTTGTCTGTACGTGGGTGTTCCTGAGTATTAGAGGTCGCGGAACTCTCGCTCTTTTGGGCCACGTTGGTACTCAAGCCGTTCAACGCAGTTGCGTTGGCAGGAACTGCATTGCTTTCATTTAGGTATTTTTGCATCTCTGGATTTGGCGTCGGAGTGAGTGGTTGAGGAATTTGGTGATTGGTTGCCCCATTTTGACCAGGCATGTGTCCATGATGGAGTTGTTGCATTTCGAAAGCGTTGACCGAAGGAGCGCCAAATGTAGGGCGAGGTGGTAAACCAGGTGCTGGCGGCAAATTGCTTTGCCGAGGTGCATTTCCATTTTGCAGCGGATTGTGGTGCTGTGGAGGCGGTTGGTAATGACCCAAAGAAGGGGGAGATCCCGCACCGTGACGCTGAGGGCCGCCTGTGAAAGGTGGCTGGAATGGGGGAGTTGAGCTCGGGAATTGCTGCGGTGGAGTGAAATTTTGACCTTGTGGTGGATACTGCTGTCCTGGAGGCCCAAAGTTTGGATGGGAGGATTGCGGCGGAGTCTGAGTAAAGGGAGATTGTATGGCAGGTGATGGCTGCGAATACGAGTAAGGAGGTTGATTATACGGCTGCTGAAGAGCAGATTGAGGGGAACTGGCCTGAGTTCCAGAATACGGCTGCAAAGTATAGGCGGAATGTGTAGTATGCTAGCATGCGTGAGTATGACAATGTGGCCAATGGACGGAGTGTTGACTCACAAACTGGTCGGGATTCTGGCCTACCTCTTGGCCGGGGGATGCTTCAACGCCATCAGCTTTTGCTCCTGCTTCTGCTGCTTTCCTAGCCTTATGCTCAGCCAGACGCTTCTTTAGATCTCCTGAAGACTCAATTTTGGGCTTCTTGGCAACATGACCATTGCCCCCTACTCCTGCCGGAGGATTGCCTGTTTGAGCCTGACGAGCAGCTTGCTCCTGGTGAAATTGAGCAATGATTCGCTGACGATGAGCTTGAAGAATATCCTCGGGTATTCCCTCCATTGCGAAGATTTCGAGATTAGGGTCGGCGCGATTGGGAAGGGCATTTTCAACGGCAGTCAGGGTTTCTTTGTGGACTTGGTTCATGTGAACACTAAGGCCTAGCATGAAATATTGGTCAACGAATCAAAATTGGAGAGCGATGTGTACGGACCGCCAGCTGTGTTGAGGCGCCGACCACATCGTTGGCACTTGAAGTGTTTTGCCTTTTGGTGGCTGATGAGAATACGGGTATCCTCAAAATCGCGCTCACAATAATAACACCAGGAACGCTGGAGTAGCTCGTCTAGGTCAGGGCCGCGTTTCTTTTTGCTCGCCATCCTACTTGCACGGGTATGAGCAGAAGTTTTGATGTTGGACAGAGCTGGCGATGTCAAGAGATGGAGGAAGGGAGTTGAATGGCCGCTTTGCCTCTAATCCAGGTAGCGGCAGTAGAGTTAGCTAGCGCGTCGCGTTAGTAAGCATCACGACTTTTCAACTTTCCGTCTCTGCTTGCAGTGAATTCCCTTCACTGCCTGATTAGGCCACGAAGAATCATCACATCACAGGTGAGAGGCTAGATTGATTCGCCTAGTGCAATGGATAAACAAGTCGAAGTCACATTCTGCTCTCACTTGAACGTTCGATGCATGATGTGCAACCTTTGTTGGAGCTCCTTGGCCATTGGCATTTACAAGCCCTTTCAAGGGACAGTCTTTTCAGTGCACGTTTTGTTCTCTGGTTGACTGTGAGCTGATTTATTTTGGTTGCAATATTAAACGGTCCATCATAGTTCTCATACATCCTCCCTCTGGAGCCTTGGTGGTGGGTGAGACTCCTTTGCGACCTACATTTCAAGACTTGCATTTCGCTCCGCTATGAAATTTACATCGATTCACCAGGCCGGAGCGAACGAAGGTAACATATGGCTCAGTCTCATTCTTGCCTTGACCTGGAACCCGCAGGAGCATCAGTCATCGAACGGAAATTCATGCAGAAAATCTGACCACATAGCTGAGAGAGGGCTAAATTAGCCTTTGTTGAATGTATGTCTGTTTATTATGGCGCCTCAGCTAATTTGCGTTTGGCGAGCAAAGTGGTATTTTGTTGGCTTCTGTAAATACGATTTCTATTCAACCTCCATTCCAACCTACGGGCACGAGTGCTGCCGCTACTTGTGTCAGTCCGCGTTCTGTAGCAAGCAAATTGAATTGCGCTGCTGCATTTCTTGTATCTTGTACTTCTAGCCGGATACCCAGATCATGTAGAAGTTGCCTGGTTTTTGGAGATGCAGGTCGGATCGATGGGCCAGTGCCAAGAATCAATAGATCTATAAAGGTTTTAGCAATGAAGCCTGAGATAATCAACTAGCCATATACTCACCAGGCTTGGGCCAAACTAGATCTAATATCCCCCAAGCCTCATCATACGCCTCCCATCGGCCCGTGGAATCTCGTAGTCTGCCCGTGCGATTTTCATTCCCAGCGCTTCCCTTATCATCTCCTCTTGCGCTTCCAATAACCCAAGGTCTCCATCTATAAGCCTCGCCTCCGACCAGAATAACTCCGCATCCAGCTAGGCGAACATCATTGTTAAGTACGAAGCCGTCATGTGTACATGCATCAACACCTGTGGCTGGCGGCGTAGCATTACCAAGGACGTTTAATGCGGAGAAATCGGTTTGAGTGTCTTCTGCGCTTGGAGGCCCTCGATCACGAGATTTGGGAGGAATTGATGCAGCGGAACATGGTACTTGACGAAAGGAGCGCGAGAGCCGTGGACTTTCAAAAAGGATGCCGCTTCGAAAGTTGAATAGACGATGCGTTGTTAATTGAGGTCCCCGCAATTTGAGGGAGGTTGGGTAGAGGGATGAGAGATAAGTCGCCTTCATTAAAGAAACCAATACAAAGTGATCACTCTTGAATGGATCAGGGTGATGAACAAAGCACCGAAACACGAGACACAAGTTACACCAAAGAGGAAAGGAGTATTTAGCAAAATGTTGCAAGGATGAGGTACCTAAGGTAAGGTAGGTCAGTGCTAGGAATACTAAAGACGTCACAAACTTGTGTCCCGCGACCGACGAGCAGATAATGAAAGAGGTAGCCCCTACGCGTTGCCATAGACATGGGAATGTAAGTGTAGAACCCTGGTCGTCATTTCTTATTGTGGCATATCGATCAGAGTTGTCGTAGCTTCAAAATATTTAGGAAAAATCTACAAGTCAACCGATGAAAGCAATGCGCGTATCAAACATGGCAACGTCCTTAACGCATTCATCTGCTTTTACAGTGGTCATCAAAATGACCGTTTCGCAGTCTTTGCGCCACTGAAGTTTTTTCTGGGAGAGTTCCATTATAGTGAACCGCTTGACCAAAATCACTTGTAGCAGCCTCACAAGCACTGCTAAATTCAAGCTCATTGTGACTCTAATAATTGGGGCGAGATCTTCGTCAGTACAATCTACCCTTGAGTATCCGATCGCTGAAATCAAAATATAGAGCTGTCGAGAATACCATATGCGAGCATATGAGATCCTCACAGCGATCCCGACCTCAAGCCGTCTTTTATCACCACAAATAGAATTTCCTATCCTACTGATTTATTCATGTGTCCTGCGTTTTAAGATGGCGCTGAAGGATGTTTTGGAGATATCTAATCTATGCTAATCAGAAACAATGAAGTGCTCAGTGAACAATCCTATATTTGCTTCTGGTCTTTTGATTGTTGTAACGTGCAAACAACTATTCATAGATATGAAGATTTGCGTAGAATTTTTTTTTTTTGGTTGGGGCAAAGTCGTGGAGTAGAACGACAAACAAACCCTCTGGCAATAATCAGGAAGCTCTAATACGAGGGACCTAAGTCTTCAGTAATTAAGCTGCCTCGGTCCCTGAAACTTTAGCCATGCATCAATGTTGGGCGCCTCGCCAATGTTGGAGCGTCACATTTCTTTTTGGAAACGAAATTGGAACAATGATCTACAGACTGTTGGTGTCGACCGCGAGCTGAAAGGCTTTGATAGTTGTTTCTTCGTAGCTCGAGTATGGATGAGTTTGCTCAGGTGCGGCCAATATTCAAGGTTCTGGTCCATTTTCTTTTTTGTACGCGTATCAGGGTCTCAACTTCGTGACGGGAAATGTTTCGTGACGAACATGAGACACACTACCGAACGACTCGCGAACCACTTTCTAGACCAATATTTGTCCATTGATTTTTTTTGTCGTTTCAGTCCCATGCTCTGTTTTCTCCTAGTATTGGAGTGTCACAGTCAGGAGACGAACGGTATCAGCTAGCCCCATTGTCACACTCCTTTGAACTGTTCATCTCCACTCGCATAAAATCTTAAGCTTAGGAGACCCCGACTTGATGTTTGTTCTAATCACTGTGATTTCTACTCTTACTCTACAATTATTTTTCAATAAATCTCTCACATCCTCTCTTGCTGGCCTACGTTATGTGGACACCACGTAGCCGCGATTCCAACATGTCACAAAACGCAGATCATCCATTCTCTGTACGAGCCATGGCACGAAACTTTTCGACCAGTTCTCAGACCTCGCACAATGCCTCAGGGGATTACGAGTCTGACCGAAGTAGTGACACAACTTCTGAGGAACTATCCATTCAGAATCAGCATCCTGCTGTGCCTCCTATGTGGCGACAACAAGACCGTCTTTCTCAGAAATTGGGAAATATAGTGATACAAGCAAGCCCTTTGGATCGCTTTATGGATGATTCGAATCAGGCTGAGGAAGATGCCCGATCAAGAGCGTCAACGTTGGCCGGAGATGAGCAAGACTATGAGTTTCCGGAAAAGACTCCTACAGCCATCCAACATATTCAAGAGATTGATGTTGATGCTGAAGACTCCGAATCAGAAGGACAAGAACGCGACACGGAGCAGGATGCAGAAGAACCACCTGCACCACATGTTCCCGGACCTCTTGAGCAGCAACTGGCTGCACTCATGTCCAAGGTTGTATACCTTGAACGTGAGAATCCCACAATTGCGGTTTCACCGGAGGAATACCGTGCCCTCCAGGAGAGGATCACGACTTTGGAAGCGGAAAAGCTCCACTGGAATAAGCGACATGAATCTCTCTTTGCACTTCGCGACGAAGATGTGGAGAATAATATCAAAGTCCGAGGTCTTTTAGCCAAGGAACGCTACGATCATGAATCCATGAAGAAGCTACGCGATGACGATCTTGCCAATGTCTTGATACTCCGCTCGAAACTGGCCGATGCAAGCCGAAAGCTGCAGCGGATGGAAGGTCCTTCGCCGCCATCATCAGCTGTCCGTGGATCTTCAACGCCACGGGAACGTCCGCGCAGTATTGTCATGGAAAGACGCGATACCAGTAATGATCTCTTCCAGGCCGCTCGTAACGCCGCTCTGGAGCAGCGTGCTCTCGAGCTTGAGAAGGCGAATGAAGCCCTCACTAAACGAGTAGCAGAGGTTCGAAAAGTTGAGGTTGCCAACGAGAAAGCCTGGCAACGAGCTTTGGAACTTGAAAAGGAGAATCGTACATTGTTGAAAGAGAATACTGAGATGAAGAAAGAACGAGTTGCAGGCGACAAGGCGTGGAGAGCAGTGGTCGATGGACTTCAAGAGAGACTCACGGATGTTCGGAAGACTGAAGTTGCTGGTCAAAAGGCATGGCAAAGAGGACTGGAGTTAGAAAAAGAACACCAAAAATTGGTAAAGGAAAATACAGAGATGAAACGTGAGAGGGTAGTGGGCGACAAGGCATGGCGAGCAGTCATTGGAGGCCTGGATGAGAAATTGAGGACACAACCCGAAGCAACCATGCCATTGAATACGACTGATCGAGCACCTAAGCCAATATTCGACAAGTCGCCGGCCATATCACATCCAGCTTCTTGGTCGTCCGCGCCCTCGTCGTCCTCGTCCTCCGCGCCCAACGATCCGGCCGCGTCCTCAACATCAGTTCATGCCACCACTCCGGTACTAGCGACCGTATCAAGCCCGCCATCTGCTTCGGCACCAACTGTCGTTAACGGAGTACCGCCCGCAAATTCATCAAGCACGCTCCTTCTCAAACAGGTTGAAGCCGTCCATGAAGAAAATGCTATCCTTCGTGAGCGCATGTCACAACGCGTACAGAGACTTCGTAGCGAAAAAGAAGCTTTGCAACGCGAAGTGCACGCTAGAGAGGATGAACATGCGGATCTCGAGAGGAAGATGGCAAGGTTGGAAAAGAAGGTCAATAGTGGCTGTCCTGTATGTGGAAATTGATATTCAGGACGCCAGTTGCCAGAAACGGTATATTGAAGAAACCCCGATTATTCAAGATTACTGTTCCACTATGTTTCTCTTGTTTGCCTCTTGTCGCTTTCATGGCTATGCTTAATGTGGACGTTTCCCAACAGGAGAACTTTAGAGATCGAAATACCCCCGTCGGACCTTTATTAGCAAATAACTGTATGTGTTTTTGCGTTGGCGTGCAAATTTCTAGATGTGCAAGTCCGACGTGTTATGTACTTGTGCAGATGACAAATGATGAAGCGAAACCTTTTGCTACGGAGCGATGCACTCAGAACTATTTGTTGTAAAGATCCCAAGAACCAAAGTTGCCTGTGATATACCTTGACGAATGTCGTGGACGTTTATGGCCTTGAATCGATTTGGGAGCGATGTATGTAGTTTTGATGTCGTGAAGTGAGACGGCTTTCTGGATTCATAGTTACTAAAAAATGACTCGGTATAAATCAATCGCATACTTGACTAGATATTCTTGATCTTGTCATGGTCACTTTCGAGATCCGGTAGACGGGCAGAATCTGGAGATTGAACTTAGCAATCGAACAGAAGTGATCCAAGTGCCCATTTAATACGTTTTGACATATTAAAACTGTCTCATAGAAGACGGCAACCGGACTGCGAGCTTGATATGTGCAATTTGGAGCGGTTCTAGCAGTGAAATCGCATGAGGGTCCCAAGGTCTTTGTTGGCCTGTTCACATGCTCAACCAACCAGCTCTCGCGAATCGCGTTCGCATCGGACAAAGAAGCTGGTACATGGGCTATGATGACTACAAAACGAGTTCAAGGAAAGTCGAGGAAGTTACGTCTGGAATTTCTTATATCTCAACGCTGAGAGTTGGGTGGAAAAAGGAGCCCACATTTTGGGAGGAAAGACTGCGGCGAGCGCACGCGCGATCTCGCGTACGAATCCGAGCGATATGGCTGCAGAGATCACGATAGTCGACTGAGCACTGAAGTAACCTTGTCGGAGCCTCTTAACACCAGATAGTTAGATTTGAGGTCACAAGCACGCGCTCTGCTGACTTCAGCCGGAGCTGACTGGTGGGATGATTGCAACTTCGTCTCCTGGATTGATTACTGTGTCACTCCACAAAACATCGATATTTTGTTCATCTGGAGCCGAAGGTCGCTCTACGACATCAACATATTCCCGATTAACTGTAAGCGCAGAACTTTTGAGAACATTTTCTTTGATGCCAGGATATTTTATTTCGAGGACATGAAAAAGGTCCGTAACCTTAATAGGAGCATCAAAACATTCTGATTGTTTTCGAGTAAATGATGAGGCTGAGGCAAAATATAGGAGCGTGAATTGACGCTTGGAAGGGTTGGGGGCAGTAGTCATGATGAATTTTTGCTGATGGTCCTGTGCGTTTGTTAGACAACTCTTCAAAGCGCATGGAGATCGGATGTTTCTTGTAACAAAATGAATCTAGAATCAGTACTAATCTAGGGTTTCTGCATTGCCGAATTGGAATTTTGCTTGGATAATACATGCTTTTAGAGAATTTCATCAGATAATGTGCCTCTAAATGAGGTTCCAAGAGAAATACGTGGAATAAGTGTTACCTTTTATTCGTTGAAGGCCTTTTTGCTGGCTCTATGAAGGACTCAGAAAGCCGCTAGCAGATGCATGAATTCTGATCCAGACTTCGTAGGTGATGGCTGATGCTCCAGAACGGAAATGGGTGCAGCTAGGACAAGTAAAGAACAGATAGGTTTCGAGTCGGAGCAGCCTCGAGCAGCTCTCGTTGTTCCGTTAAAATCCTGTCATTGAAATTCGTGGAGCACATGACTAGGTAGTACCTTAAGCATGTAGAATTTTCAACCTGACGTTTTCCTTCAAATCACGTGATCTCGTGACGCAGAAGACATCCCTGTCAGTTGTTCTCGTGTTTCTCTGTTCAGGAATGCTGTGTCTGCCATCACTGCCCCCTGGTACAGGATATGCCCACGAAGTCTTATTGCATATGCCAGCTCAACTCCAAAAGTATCACTAAAGCCTGGCGAATTCGAAGATGTCTTCATCCAGTGTCCCAAATTGGTCTGCAATGGCGAAGTCTACGGACCTCTGGAGCGGTTTGTCTAAGGATCTCCCCCACTTCTTCGAAAAGCTAATCCAAATCGTAGCACGAGCAGCAACCTGCACAAAGCACACCGGGAACGATAGGAGATACAGTCTTCCCACTACCATCCAAGAGCAGCATTCGTGAACAGCTTAAACGATGGCAAAGTGAGAACGGCCTAGAGCAACTCCCCAGAATAGAAGAGGCTTCTGATGAACGAGATGAGAGCGACGTCTCGAATGACTTGACTCGATTAGCGTCCCAAGATGATTTCCGGCCGAAAAGAAGATCAGATGAGGAGGAGGAAGCCAACATACCTACCCCTGTAGTGTATCTTGATGAAGAAGATGGGCCAATCAGACGTCAATATCTGAGGCGAGGTGATCTTGTAGAACTTGGGCAAGTAGGTTGTCGATGAATCGTGGAATGTATCATTGACCAGAGATTTAGGACGGACGAGAGCGATCGAAATGATCAATTGGCTATATTTACGCAAGAATTCGAGAGACAGTCTCAGTTCTACACTATGCGGGGAAAGTGGATTCATCGTACAGTCATTAATGTTCGCTATTCGATCCGATCTTTTGTTGAACCGACTCTGGTAGAAGAGCTACTACCGTATTTGCCGGATCATGAAGTCACAGAAGAAGAGCTCGATCAAGCTCACGGTTTCGAACTGAACGTTCCGCGCGAAGCCGGCGCAAAACTCGTCGAGAGGATGATAGA
This sequence comes from Astrothelium macrocarpum, assembly GCA_021030915.1. Taxonomy (NCBI): domain Eukaryota; kingdom Fungi; phylum Ascomycota; class Dothideomycetes; order Trypetheliales; family Trypetheliaceae; genus Astrothelium; species Astrothelium macrocarpum. Next base: position 343,659 of record JAGEMR010000021.1, read on the forward strand.
GTTCTGGAACGAGTCCGAAGCTGCATACCGTAAACACGCAACAACATTGGATAATGCCCACCGCCTAATTGCGCACCGTAGTGATCTCCGCTTTGGTCACATTCAACGAATCGCCCGTAGGCTCATCGGAGAACATTCTGTTTCAAAAAAAGAAGTGATTCCAGAACCTATAATCTATGCTGTTCACAAAGCCTTGAATCGCAGTGGATTCGCATTCAGCTTTGACAAGCGAAGTCACGACTCTACTGGCGTCTTCCAGATTCGTCCACTTCAGCAGGTTGAGGCGGTGGAAAAGGTACAGGATTGGTTGAGAGAGTATCAAGAAGATATGACACAACTGACGAAACCTGGGTCGGTCGTGAGTTTGCAGCCTGGTGCTCAAAAGATTCAAAACTTTGTTCAAAAAGCCACATCCTTAATCCAATACAGCCGCAAGACTCGGGAGGCAACAACAGATGGTAATGTAGGGCCATCCAAAGTTCGTCTACCACTTGCAGTGGGCAGCGATAGTACTCGTAATCGAACTGAAGACTCGGTTTCATTTACAGAAGCAGATCAATCAATCATCCGATTCATGGAGGCTTGGGCGTCATCCCAGCTTTTCTATCGGCATCCAAGGCTCTGCGCTCTTGGACCTGTGATACTACGCGCCACCGGTCAATACGAAAACCTTGAACTGAGCATTCGGACAGGCTTCATGTTTTTGCAAGAGATTGGAGTTCTTCTCCCATTTGAAAATCGCGTAAAGTATGATGAGCATCTTTTGCTTCCTCATTCACAGCATTCCCAAGTTTTGGAGAGATTAAAAACAAAAACAGAACAGGAAGATCCCGAAATGACGGACTCAATGCAAGACTTGAGGCAACAATGGAATGGTCCAGTCTTTGCCATTGATGCTTCTTCCACCTATGAAATTGACGACGGAGTGTCTGTGGAACGTATACCGCGATCACCCGATGAATTTTGGATCCATGTGCACATTGCAAACCCGACAGCCTTCTTCTCGCGAGATCATGTCTTGGCCAAGATTGCAGGACACATGACAGAGACCGTGTATATGCCAGAGAGGAATTATCTCATGTTACCTGCCAAGTTTTCGATAGGCAAGTTCAGTCTGGGAAACAGGCGTTGTGCCATTACCTTTAGTGCTCGTATAAACACATCTGGCGAGATTCTAGATAAGAAAATTACACCAACGTTTCTTAGTCGCGTCATTCGCATGACACCGCAAGACTGTAAGATGGCTTTGGGAAGTCCGGACGCAAAGGTCTCCGAGTCCTCGATCATAGTGGGTGGAGAAGCCCCAGACTTGTCCAGGACCACAAAGTCTCTCAACACTGGAGAGGTTCAAGATTTGCGTCTCCTCGTTGATCTAACACAGGCTCGTAAGACTTTGAGGGCGAAAAAAGGAGCCTTGTCGTTTCACATTGGCGAGCCGGAATTCAAAGTCTACAATCGTATGGGCATGCTTGGGCTTGGGCATGCGGCACCCTACCGACATGTTCCAAGATTTGTTGATGGCGATCCTGTGATCGAAATGCTAACCAATCCATATCGATCGACTTCTTCATTTGCTGCGGGCGGCAGCCAAGCTACTGTTCTCGTCGAGGAATGCATGTTGCTCGCCAGCGAGGTTGGTGCAGGCTGGTGTTTGGAACGTAATATACCCATAATTTACCGCGGTTTGGGCCGTCGTTCCTACTCGGCAGATCCACAAGCCTTTTATGAAGAGAGGGTTCGGCCATTGGTTGATGTGGGTTCTGGAATTCCCTTACACCTAGCGCTTCAATATCTGCGGCTCCATGGTTCAGTCATTTTTGACACGAATGCAATTCCGCATCAAGTCTTGGGTTTGCCTTACTACACCCGAATCACTTCGCCTTTGCGAAGATATGGAGACCTCCTTGCGCACTGGCAAATCGAAGCTGCATTGCGTGATGAAGCAAAAACTGGGAGATCTCTTGTTCGATCCTCCGACAAAGATGACCAACATTCTCCGAGCTGCCTACCATTCTCTCGCGCAGACATCAATCTTATCATTCAACGACTACAACCTCGTGAAAAACTCGTTCGGAGGGCGAAGCTTTTGGCAAATAACTTTTGGTTCTCGATGCTTGTTTGGCGTGCTTGGAAATATCACGAGGCAGAAATCCCTACGACATTCGAAGTGTTGGTCTACAGGAGCGCAGGCCCTGGCATGAATTTTTGTAGTGTTCTCATCAAAGAATGGGGAGCGGCTGCATTTATGATAATTCCTCGGAAAGATGATGAAAAAAACCTGCAAGAACAAAAAGAGGGAGATTGGTGGGAGGCGCGTATACACCATGTTGACATTTATACGAGGAAAGTTTTATTTGAACCGATACGATTACTCAGTCGGGAACTCGAATATTAAAACCTTGACTGAAGCATGATCTAATTTTGCCTATTCGACCGGGGGCTCTTGTGTGTGAGCTGATCTGCTTTGAGTCAGATGCTGTATTTTTATGATTCGCTTTCGAGGCGAAGACTTTGATTCGTGCTGAATCCTTGCTGAAAAGTCCGCAAGCTAAGCTATCTTATCTATCGAGCTCAGACAAACTGAAGTTGACGATTTGAGCGAGGTTCAAAGTTTTGATCCTACCAAAATTTTCCTATATGTTTAGCTCCAGTACTATCGGACATTTTCTGCGCGTAAATGTAGGCCGCGCTGCCTCTGCGCCATGACAGGGCTACGAATTCGAGCATTTGTTGTGTACACCAATTTGGCTAGACATGCTCAATCAAAGGAATGACGTGGTGCAATTAGAGCTGAAAAGGAGGATTGGTCTGCACGACGAGCGTCTCATCAGAGAATCGAATGATTCTGCACTTTCGTTCGGTTGCGATCCAAAGCTGAAGATTGATCAATATCCAGTCACTGCTGGCTCCACATAAGTAGCTGCATTAAACGCGTCTGACATACCTTGGTCGAATATTTATTGGGGCGCAAAGAAGGTCAAGCTCTAGGTACGAGGTCAAATACAGCTTACGAAGCTGGACAAAGCAGGACATGTGATAGATTTTTCGGAAACGGAATGAAGAATAATTGCTGCCGCCTTTTGGGCATTTGCGTAGACAAGGATTACTGCCCTACACGGAATTGACTGCATCGTGCCAAAGGATTGCACCCATAGAACGTTGGGAGGCTGAATATCACGAGATGCAAGCCAAAGGGATCCAATATTAGCACAGTCTCATTGATGCAAGATCGCTTGATGCCTGATGCAGAGAAGGAGATTGACCAGCCTATTGTGGATGTTTGACACGATGTTTGCCCGACGACTAATGCAAACTGGATGCTGATGCAAGAATGGCTTCTCAGTTTATGTTGACAAATATCATCCAGCCACAGTGGATACAGAACTGTTCCATTTATCGCGCCATGATCTCAATGGTTATACTATTAACATTGGCTCTGAATGTAACCTTGACCGGAGATTATGGAATAGGGCAAGGCGTTGGAGTACAGATTACAAACATGACGGGCGCTCATACCAGGTGCTGGAAAAGCGCACTTTCGAAGTCTGGAGAAGCCAGAAAAAAAACACTCTGTTCGCTTTTTTGAAGCTGGAAAAGGGGTTGTGATGATTCTGTCGGCAGTGAGCGCGTCCGTTTCGGGATGTTAATGCAGATCTTGGTAACTAAAGCGCCACTGGCCCTTGCCCGTATCGACGACCGTCAGCGACCTCGCACTTGAGAGCTGCTCCTCAGTCTCCGCCTGTGTACTTGGAGGAGGGGAGTGGTAAGCCTTACCTTGACCCTTGTGCACCCTGTGTTCCCACATGTACTCAGACGTCACCAACGCCACGCGCGCTCGCACGCTTCTGCAGAGCAGACCGTCAATGAACCTGGTTCTCGGTACTCAGATCTGCACCACCGTCTGTATACCATCAATAGCATCCAAAACGCCTAGCCCCATCTCGCTCACGATCGCTTTTCCCAAGTCGTTCGTGTGTCTTACCCCGTTATACGACCGTGTCCCTTTCTAAGTCATTTTTCGATTAGTTGTTACGGCTTAGTCGTCTTCCATGTCCGTCATGATTTTGTTTTCGCTTCCAACATACCCCAAAGCACCGTTCTTTCTTTTGAGGAAGGTGGTTCAAACTGAGTCAAGGTTGTCTTTCTTTTCCCATTTTTGCAGACGGCCAATCTCTTTGTTCACCGAACCGGTCTACACCAAATGAAGCCGCGTTTTGCCTCCTTCTGCCGGAGGCAAACTGTAGCTTTTGATTTGACTGGGTTCCAGTGCTCTGGTCATTCGCCTTAATGTAACGGACTAGCGCTTCCGATCCCCACGATGTAATTCCACACCATTGGGTCCCTTCGCCTATCACCCGGACATGTACAATTTGCTCAAGATCGTCAACGGCCACCTTCCCGCTCCTCTTGGCGGTGAAACAAAGAATGCGATTGTCACGCCGTTCCTGTCTGTCAATGCATTTCCAATACTGCCTGGCTCGAGTCCGAATCCCTTGTTCATTCCTTGGACGGAATTGGGAAAAGTGGAACAGATATGCGGTCACCACGCTGACCATTTTGTAAAATTTAATCTTGAACTGGTTGACTGTGAGAACGTCGTGCAAGTCGACACGTAACATGGCCTTGGGATCGGAGCTATTTTCCACTGGGTCCGCCACCTGTTCCACAGCGTCAAGCTGAACCTGGTTACTGGGAGTTCCATTGAGACATGACTGTCATGGTCGCAACCTACAATCAGATCCTCAATGAGGAACTTGAGCGTTTGTATATTTATTATTCACGACCCAGATCATGTATTGATGCCTCACCAGATCCTTAATCGACTTGTTTCCTCTCTTGATCCGAAAGACTCTGTATTGATACATTTTCCTTTATTCTAAATATTGAACTTGGCCATATCTTGGGCAAGTATCTTCAAAGAGTCATCCTTGAATACCTTTTTTTCAAGCATCATTTTTGAACCTTCTCAATCACTATCAGTCGCCAAGGATTTGACATGTTTCACGAAGGAAGCAAGAAGAAGAAACAACAACAACCACGACAGTTACTTTCATGTACCAAATGTCGTGAGCGCAAAGTGAAGGTTTGATCCATCTTGATAGTATTCTCACGTTCATAGCTGATCGTATGAGAGCGTAGTGCGACCGGACAAAGCCATGTTCTGCTTGCTGTGCTCGTGGACAGCCTAAAGAATGTCATTTTGTCGTTGGGGAAGGTAGTGAATATGGCCCTATCCAACAGTCGTACGAGCTTCGTAACTTACGTAAAGAAAACCTTCGATTGAAAGAGCAACTTCGTGCTGGACACTTTGCGGCTTCGGATGAAGAAGAAGAAGCTTACTCGCCGGTAGATGGCTCCTATCGGAATGGTGGAAATGTTAGTTCTAAGCTTGGAGCTCGACAGAAAAAGTTTAGGAGCCAGGATGCCGCCGATAGCCTATATTTTGGGAGCCCAGGTTTGGCTAACATTGTGAATGATGTAAGTCTCAAAGCCTTTGCGTCAGCCGACATGCTTGACTCGATATTAGTTTGCCAATCTCTCTTTACTATCATCCCGGTCACTAACGCATACGATGCCACGACCTGCGGACGTCTATGCAACACATGCTGCTCACTCGTATCCGTTTGCAACAATGTGGCCTGCGCTACCGCAAACTTGTGCCCAAGCCCTGGTAAATTGTCTCCCCGACAAAGCGGAGCTATTCCAATATCTCGAATCGTTCCAGTTACGTGCTCCGAGCTGTTCTTTTCCCCACGTCCTTGATGAAAGCACAACGAAAGAAGTTGACCGTTTTCTCTTGGATCCTCGAAAGAATGCAGAATTATTTCCAGACATGCTTGCTCTGATCTTTGCTTGTTTGGCATTGGGCATTCAATTGGGCTCGTGGGATAGGAATGGTCATCAATGGATTCCGGATTCACTAGAAGCGGAAGCCTCAAGAGGTGATGTCTATAGTAAGTTTACAAAGTGGTGATTTTTTAAGAGCCGGTTTGACATGTCAAAGTCGCTGCTGCTATGCAAGCCCTACGAATGGCCTCCTTTATGAGCCGTCCAACGTTGCTCGCGATCCAAAGCTTGATCATTATCAGCCCTTATTTGACGAATAGCGGTCGCTTTCTTGATGCTTGGACGCTATTTGGATCAACGATACGACTGGCCCATTCGATTGGACTCCACAGAAATCCACGTTATCTCGAACCAGCTCCACCACTACGCGAATGTGCTACTCGACAATCGCTGTGGTGGTGGATTTTGCACATGGACCAACATTATAGTATGACACTCGGGAGACCACTGGGAATCAGTGGTATTGGAGATTGTCCGCCTCCAGAACCTCTGACGACCGATCCTACCATCCTGCGCTTCAGTGAGTTTGTGAATCAATTTACCGTATTGGCGCGTCAGATTTTGAGTAGTGACCGCCTAAGTAATGGGAAAATCGACGAGTTTACAGACAAATTGCAATCGTTGTGGGATACGCTACCAGAAATGCTCCAGTTTGACGAGAGTTGGCTGGATGAGGATAAGGACGTTCCTGAATGGCCGTTGGATGTTATGGCCGGACGTGAGTATATAGTTGGCTCTTTTAGACTGTCTTTGGGAGCTGACATTTGAAGTCTTTTATGGCAAACTCCATAATTACATTATTCTCTTGAATCGTCAACGCCTTGAAAATACGCAGCGGTCAGAATCTCCATTGGCGTCTCCAACTCTCTTGCACGGCCACACTCAGTACCCATTCCCATCCGTGCCAAATCCTCAGCAATACGCTCCACAGTATTATCCTCCTCAACAATATCATCAGGCCTACAATAGTACTTATTCAATGTCTCATCACCCAGGCCAGAACCAGTACCCGCCTTCGCATTCTTCGCACTCTAATCACTCCGCCAGCACTACTCCCTCATCATCATCTCCGCCATCTGGCCACGCCCAGGCCAACCTTGTGCCGCGCGGTCGGCCGGCCGTCATTGCGTCCTCAATCGCGCTCTTGACAGCCTTTGTCTTTTATAGCAAACGTGAGCAACATGCGCTTATTTGCTGGAGCATTTGTCAGGGCGCATTTAATGCATCAATGATCCTGCTGCTGGATGCCATTGAGACAGGTCCGGCGGAATCCTCGCGGAACAACCTTCGCAAGGTACACGTATGTTGGCGGGTGTTTAAGGTTCTAGAGGAGCATGGAGTACACAGACTGGCAGCATTGGCACGAAGGAGAGTGGGTGAGGGGTTGGATACGGTACAGCAAATTTGGACTGGGAAGAGCAGGAATGACGGGGGTGAGCAGAGCAAAAGTCAACAAGGCGTTGGGGTGGATGAGACGCGCGAGTCCCAGCAATACGGAGGCAGAACGGTGCAAAGAATGGGGCAAGATGCTGCGAATGCTTTAGGATATGGTGATGCGATCATGGGGAACACGGGTATGTTGTTACTTGAAGATCCTGGCTTACAAGCATTCAGACAAGAGGGATTTGTACCATTGAAATGGGACATGGTCGGCGGAGACCTTGGGAATATGCAAGATGGCCCGAGCAACATTGCTCAGAGGGAATAAATCGGTAATAATGTGGAGAAAAAAAATTCAGTTCATTTGATAGAGGGGAAATTAAAGTCGTCTCATGTCTTGGTCAGATTCGGTAATCACTTTTAATACGTTTCCGATAGATTTAGTACTGGCAACAGTGTCGAATGTTTAGAAACATGTGTTTTTTGATATTTTGAAAGATTTTTGCTTACTGCATCGAGCTGATTATAGATGGAGTCAGGAAGAAGATGGAAAAAATTGGTTCAGATGGTATTGCAAGTCAGTTACATTTCGGAAAATACATGTCCTTTCCTGTCGGCCCAATTTGCCTATAACGTTTCGTAGCGGTGGATTACATTTGGCTCTATGGATGTGCGCTGATAAGTATGTTGTGCAATTGTTCAATGATAGTGAGCAGAACCGCGGAGGACGAAGATGTAATGTTGAAATGTTCTCGTCTTTGTGTAGGTTTTTTAGAATCTTCAATTGTGATAAGGTTAGACTGGCTGTTACTTCATTGGAGTCATGAATGAACATGCCGTTACAAGATTGGGTCAGGACGTAGCTTTTCGGGTTTTAAAGATGCGAAAACGGTTGCAAAGTCTAGTCGGATGGGTTTTTCTGGTAAGATGTCAATCTGCATGGTAGATATGGCGAAGCTTAGCACGGTAGTCTCAACCGTACACAACATTGAAGTCCCGGCACAGTTTCTTAAATTCTCACTCTCTTAGGCTTTCATGGTGTTGTGACATGGCCTTGATAGAGGATACGGTACGAGCGTGAATGCACACTCGTGCGCTTCCACGGTCTCATGAACAAAATTTCTCGGCTGTGTAAACATTCTTTTGGCCCTGCTGCAAGGATCACGACTGTCACGTATATTATTGAGAGAGTAAATGGTGAGACCGCCTATTGCTTTAGCAAACCACAAAGGATACAAAAAGTTGGAGAAGGAGAATAAGCAGGATCCAGAGCTAGCGAACACACGATTGTGTAGAGGGAGACGTCAGAGTTTGGCGAGTCTGTAGGTTTGGAGCCTGATTTGGCTACTTATATGAACGAGCAGCCAGTCTGTTGGCTAAGCTTAATTGTATGACACTAATAGCTGCTCTGGATCAAGTCGCGCTCTTTGGATTTGTCGGAACCTTCTGTCGTTGTGTTCATATTGATTTGTACGGCGGTAGTGTGCTATTATCGTGGAGGAAGCCTGTAAGATCAGGACCAAGAAGCCAGGAACTGAGGAGACTTTATTCCGTGGAGAATTACCGGTAAAATGATGTGTGGCGACACATTGGCAGGAAAAGAATCGGCAACACGTGGGGAACAAGTTGAATCCCTGGTCATTGGCAATCGCCACCAACGGCCCTCTCCATCTGGACGTTGAGATGGTGCCAAAAATAGGGAGTGCCAATGAGGGGAAGCTGCCCTTTGGTGCAGCAGATCGACATGCATTTCCGTCTCCTGTACAGCCTGATGGGCACGGATTGCCAATGAGAGAATCTCAGGGCAAAACAGGTTTATTGATGAGCGCTCAACACGACGAAACGGTATTTGTGCCCTGGGGATTAGTACGTTGATACCCACAACACGGGCGGAATAGAGGAGATGCATTTTCCGGACTGACTTGGACAACGCCTGACCAATGCGTGCCCGCTCACCCTTTTACCCATTCGCTGGCAAACCTTTCCACCCATTCGTACCATTCTTCTCCATTCGCTCGTTCCTGTCCTTCGCTTGTGGCCTGTTATAGTGGTCTTTTCTAGATCGGTTCTGGTTGGAGCTCTTGGGCAGGATTCTGTAGCCCTGTCCTGTTACGCCGCCTGTTTCAGCGCTCCTAATCCGTCCATGAAGGCGCAGCAGCAGCCGCATTTTTGGGCAAGCATAGTACAACCTCACGCTTCGCTTTGGATCTTCGCAAGGATCTGATCCACCCCGAATATCCCTCAACTGCCTCCCTCGCCGTCAGTTCACACCACAATCCACCGGCATCCACTGCTATCCGACTACGTCTTGCGCCATCCGATTCGAAGCCTCTGCCGACGCCGCTCTGCCAACCGACAGTTTTCTCTGGTAACAGCTTTCGGCATGCTTGATGGACGACATGGCCAGCCTGGGGAATGGTGGCGACACAGGCGGGCAGGACAAACATGAGCCATCTCCACTGCAAGGCACGTCGCTATCAAGATTTTCAAGAGGTTGCCTGCAATCGTGCTCTCATAAACATTACAACTCGTGCCACGAACCTTTAACTGCTCCCTGCTACACGGTACGGACCCAATGCCGCTTCACGATTCTCTCGTCGACGAATCTCCTGTGTCTCCTCTCTGTCATATTATCCAGCGTCAATGCTGCCTTTGTTACGTTTCAAAATTGCCTCCAGCCTACCATGATTAATTCCAGTCCTCTCGAGCTTCAGTGGATCCCTTACTTTTTCAATGCCTCATATTTTCACAATGGTACTAGTTATAATCTTAATCTTACAACGTATGGGAACGTATCTGGGCAATCGACCGTGGGACCCTACCCACCCCCCGACTCCTCGAATTGGCTCAATCCTAATGAAACATTTGGCAAATTTGTGAATGTGAGCGAAAGCAACAACAAAATTACGACCTTTTGGACCAAGATCGATGTGCTGCAGTACAATGCTTGGGATAACCTTCCTGGAGAGATTTTTTGCAATGCTGTTGTGCAGGGAGATTGTCCCCTTGGGCCGGCCTTCAATGCCAGTTCACACGACTTCACAACGCTACCCGGCTTTACGGTCTCTCACAATTTCTTCTCCACGTATTCCTTTGCTAGCTTTGCTGCGACTCTACGGGTGAACTCTGGGGACAAGTCGGCACCACCCCTGGCCTGTGTTTCAGCTACCATAACGCCAGACTTGGGCTCAGCAATTTCTGGGGTGCTGAGATACCTCCCTGCCGTCATTCTCATCGTAGCCGGACTCGCCGTCATGTTTGCCGCAATCTACAGTCCTTGGGGCTCTTCGGATATTTTTCGCTGGTCAAGCAATTATGGGCGCGACGAAGATTTGATTCGCCTGGTGACTCCTGGCTTCGGAGATTGCCTACAGTACATTCAATTTGTTGTTTTATCTGGTAGTTTAAGCCTCAACTACCCTGGATTTTATCAGCCAGCCGTGAGTCAGACTGGATGGGCAGCATTGATGTTTAACGAGAGTTTTGTCACTCATGGCAACGGCACCCAGAGTCTCGTAGATGGCATCTACATCACGAATGCGACTTTTGGACTGGAGCGAACAAGTCAATTGGTTGGCATAACTGACGTAGAAGATATTTGGGCTGGAATGGCCATTTGGCTGTTGGTCATCATTGCGGTGGTCATTGCACTCTGTCAAATTGGCTTTGCAGGCCGCTGGTTGTGGCAGCAAATCTCTGCGACTCCCCAGGAAGACCTTCGAAGAAAGAATTTGCCCTTTACTCTGGGAAGCATTGTTCGCGTGGTCTGTAATTTTTTTCTGCTTCCAATCATTGCTTTCTCAATGTTCCAGCTGGTCGTTGCGCCTCGTTCACCAGCCGTTGTTGTTGCTATGGCTATTGTGTTCATCGCAGCCGTCTTTGCGTTTCTTATATGGATATTCCGGATGATTGTGACGACGAGGCCTAGGGCGCATCTCTTTGACGATCTTCCGACCGTCCTGCGATACGGACCCCTCTACAACACTTACTCGGATGAAGCCGCTCCGTTTGCATTTGTCCCTATCTTCTTGACCATCGTTCGAGGCATTGCGGTTGGTGCTGTCCAGCAGTCAGGTACTGCGCAAGTGGTGTTGCTTGCTATTTGCGAAGTGGTTCTCATTCTTACCTTGAATGCCTTTCGACCATATCATTCTCCTACTTCGATGAATGCCTATCAGACCATCTTCTCATCTATCCGACTCGCCACGGTCCTCCTGATGGTGGCATTTGTTCCATCCCTCGGAGTTTCCGAGGCAGCAAGAGGATGGCTCGGATACATTATACTTCTCCTTCATGCTATTGTCCTCATCTTTGGCTTCCTGGGTAATGCTCTTTTGAGAATACTCGAAGTTGTCGCTAGAATGGCAGGTCTCGGGTCTGATCGTGAAACTGGAGCTCAACGTGGTGGTCTCGGCAAGGTATTTGGCGTACGCCAGCTCTCGAAGAGAAATCGTCGCCGTGGACCTCGGAGTAGCATGACGTCCGACGCTGTCATGCTGAATCAAGACGATGATCAAAAGTCCATTCAGCATGGAGGTCGATCGAGGAGTCTTTCTGCTAGCTCTACCATTCTTCTCCAACAGCAAATGCACCGAAGACCGAGCACGGGTTTTGATCAGTTCTCTGAAGCTAATTCTGGCCCTGGCACCCCTGGAGGTTCTCACAGCCCGTTTTCATCTGTCTTGCCCGGTACTGCCAGCGCTGCAAGCGAGTCGGCTGGTCCATCAACCAGAAAACCGACGTTCACAACGAAGACGGAGCAACCCATTACCGATCCCTACTACCGACCACCCAGAACAAGAAGAGCCACCCTTGATGCCATGACTCCCAGCGGTCGTAGTAGAGGATCATGGGCAAGTGGTGATTGGGCAAACCGGACCTATCGTGATTCGCCTGAATCTGGCGATATTGCAGAAGGTGGTCAAGGTTCGCCGCAAGCAGGAGCGATCATATCAGGACGTACCAAACAAGTCGATGAATCAAGTCCAAACGTTGGCATCGCTCGAAGATCTAACCAAGACTATGCTGTTCGTGAGGTTGATTTTTACTATGGCGTTCGCGGTCCGGCACTGTCAAACCAACCAACTAGAAAGTTGAAGACTGGCCCGGCAGACCCGACTGGACCAGTTTCGTCCGCGACGGGATGGTTTAGGAACCTTTTTACGGGCAAGTCGAAAGACAAAGGCAAAGGATTTGAGGTTGTTCGCAGCACACGTGCACCGCCTCCGATGATGCCAGTGGATGGAGCCGATGATTCGCCTCTCAATGATCAATTCAATGAGCAATCGTATAGCGATAGTCCACTACCAGGCGCTATTAGTAGTATTCGAACCAGGGGCGATGCTGATGAGGATGATGATGCTGACATTACGCGTGGTCGGCCCAGATCTATGGCTTATGATCCCCCACAACATGATAGTGATTCAGATGACAAATCCATTGAAGGCGATCCTTTTGATCTTCAGGCCTCGTCTCGGATCTCTGCCGCACCTCCGCTTCTGGAGCCAATTGATACCGATCCATCTATACACTTGCCTTCTCGCATTGGCTCTCATCACTCTTTTGCACGCGATCGTCGACAGCCACCAACGGACTATACGCATGAGCTCACACAATATCCAATTTCTTCTTCAACCGCTACACAATCAAACACCCTAGAAACTCACAATCTTGATCCTCTTGGCGCAGGTTTAGCCATTGATCCTCGTGGTGGTGTACCTGATATTCCCAGAAAATCTTCACGTCGGCAGTCGTCTGTGGACAACTCGACGTTGCTAGATCCGTCTGTGCGGATCTCTCACATAACATCCAGCCTTCCTGGGTCGAATGATGGGAGTAGAAGACCCAGTCCACGGAGAGTACTGGACTACGGAGAATCGACCGTTGTAGAAGGAACACCGGGGCTTGCAATAACCACAAGCCAGGAGGAAGCAAGTAACGTCCCTCCACAAAGACCACGACCGCAGCACCTTCGTGTTGCCGAAGCAAGCGGACGGATGCCTTTTGCAAGCCCAGGGCCCTCCCCTGGTTTGACGATTGGAGGTTCTGCTGACTCTTCTCGTAATCCATCCGACGAAAATATGCGCGATGGTCGCTCGAATGCTTCGATGACTGCTCCCTCATTAAGCGGATCACAACGAAGTGAACGGCTGGAAGAAAGAGAGTCGGGGGCATTGGGAGAATTGGCCGCGGGAGGTCATTTGGGCGTGCCAAGAAGGCATCTAGAAGAGCGACCAGCAAGTTTTGGCCAAGTGTCACAGCATCGTGCTGGAGAAGGTATGCGACAGACCATTTTTAGGGAAGATTTTGCGCCTCAGGGTAGCGAGGCTGAATTCGTCGAGGGAGTGAGTCCGGCGAGTAGCAGGCGAGGTAGAAACGGCACTGTCCCTGAGCAATGAAGAGGAGGTGGACGGCTGTGCAATGGTTTTGGGGTACCTCGGAAATTTGGACCCAGTACAAGGATTTTGAGCATCAAGGTTTGCTGGGCAGTGGGAAAGGCATACAGGTGGCGTTTTGACTTGGCACGGCCAAGATTTATGTGGCGTCTCCATGGTCTATGGAATGGCATTGATGAGCATATGGGGCCTCTGGCTGGATACTACATAGTTGGGAATGCTTATTATGCGTGCGAGTCTGTCTCTTTTCTTGTCGATTTCCCATGAAAAGGCGCACACTGTATTACTATATGGAGCGGGTGCGAAGACACTATCATTGTGTCTGATACGCTGGACCAACTGTCATTCAATATACACGTTTTTGATGTTATTTCAAAGTTTATCAATCGCTCATCAAATTGCTAATTTTTGGGTATAATAAACATTGGCCGCATCCGACGAGGATATTGCTTCGTGGTCTGTTCCATTCATACCTAGATCTTTTGAAGAGGTTTTATTTTGTCGGTAGTCCATCTTCTGGTTTCCCGCTCTTGAGCCATAAAATGAGATGGTATGGTGTGATGTTCGTTCCGCGCAATTTGCTTCTCTTTCTGCTTCATCACGGCTACATCCGCTTCGACGCTGTGCAGACCTTGAGCACACGACACTTTGATCTAAATTGCCCCGCCTGAACATTACCCACGCCAGGTTTGTCCCGATCGTAATAAACGTCCTCGTGTCTTTCAGTATATCGATGACTCTCTTTAATGGTTAATAAAGGAAGAAATAGCCACCTGCTTATCTTTGGCGACGATCAAAACGAGTCTTAGCATATTCTCAACGAGCGCTCTCAAAGCCTCCGTCTTCTTGAAGACGCACTTTTCTATAATCAGACTATGATCTCACAGCTCAAGACTGCCAAATCATTGTGGTGGCTTGAGCTTTTTGAGGAGGTGCGCAATTGCTCACCCATCTCATCGGACGCAGGATGAACTTCCCACGCTACTCCGATCCACGTCCATATTCCTCAGATCGTCCAAGTGGACCGCTGCCTCGGCCCTCCGATCACATTGATGCTTCTCGAGATGCGATGTCTCGCTCCACTGGCTTTGAGCAGAACCATTCCCTTGAAAGGCGCGGCTATAGCGATTCTACAGTTCCCAGGCAACTACCACAATCAACGCGTTCTTCTGTAACGATGCCTTTTGATACTGCTCCGTCAAGATATCGCAGACGAATTTCTTTGGAGGGTTATGCAAATACACAACAACAGGCTGGGACAGGGCATGACAATAGAATCGTCGGAAGTGTGGGGGATTCATCAGCAGAACGGAAACGGAGGTTAACGGCGCCCAGTAACCCAGGAAGAAGAGGTAGAGGGTTGGAAGATGTGGAAACGAGAATACAACAGAATTCAAATCTTGTGGACTTGAATGGATTTATCCAGGGCAATCATTGGACATCTGCTGGGAACGATAGACGTGGCGAAGGTGTCGGTTCACGAAGCGCACCAATTGATCTCACTAATGTTGATACAATTCCGGCATCACGACCAGACTACCAGCTTCAAGAGCATAGCAGGCGAGAAAGTGAACTCGTCGTTCCAAAATGGCAGCCGGACACTGAGGTATCCAGCTGTCCAGTGTGTGGCACATTATTCAATTTTTTCTTTCGTAAACATCACTGTCGGTATGTGGACACCCCCCCCTTTTTTTTTATCTCCTTTTCTTTTGTTAACCTTGATGGCCTTCGATTGGTGACCACTTGAGGCACCGTCTCCACTGACATTACATTGTTGTATCGCTATTGTGGCTTCTTGTTTGCGGGGCGTTGTTTCACTCACAACACTTTTAGTAAGTGTGGTCGTGTGGTTTGCGCAAATTGCTCACCTCACCGGATCACTCTCCCTCGTCAATTTATCGTCCACCCCCCAGAGTCCTCCATAAACATCAAAAATCAGCCTGTACGCGTTCTCGTGGATCTGACGGGAGAAAACGAGGATCAACTTGGAGGCCAGCAAAGCCCCACGGGCTACACACGCTCCAGGCCACACAGCCTTTCTTGTGGACCCGTTTCTTCCAATCCTGCGCTGGGTGGTGGCGAAGTAGTCCGTGTATGCAACCCATGTGTACCAGATCCAAATTTCAGCCCACCACCTCAACAGAGCTTCAAATTTCACCATCAACAGGATTCTCAGTCACAGCAAGAAGACCGAAGCTCTGTTTCATCTACCGCTCTACACTCTCATTCTGGAGTTTCAATGTCTCGACCTCCGCCTCCTCCAAGGCCTCAGCCAGCGCAAGGGATTTTTCAATCACGAGAGCCTTTTGACTACCTTGGTGCCTTTCAAGGAAGAGACGGACACATCCAGCATCCTCAACGCCATCGCGATATGCTCTACAACCGTCGACATACGTTGCATCAGGGAGTAACTCACAACTACTGGAATCTTTCTGGAAATCCTTCAACGAGCAGTCATCAACAAGTCCGACCATCAGATATATATAACCCTTACGACAACAACGGCGCATCTCGCAACTCTATGCCATTTCCACCAGGACTTCCCCCTGGCTTTCTTCCCGCTCTGTCATCTGGAACGACGTATCCTGCCTACCGCCCAATCAACTTTAATGCCCCACTTCCACCACTTCCAGGGCTTTCGGAGCTACCACCAACTCAATCTCACGCTACATCTAGAGCCACTTTTACACCACCATGGCAAGCGCAACAACCACGACGAATCCTAGAGGAAGATGAGTGTCCAGTTTGTGGTAATGAACTTCCGCCCAAAGGACCGAACAATGATGAAACACAACGCGAGCAACACATTGACCAGTGCATACGTGACTATGCCTATGGCGAATCTCTTCCACCGATGCATCATGACATGCCCAGCGCGAATTTGGGACCAACTACATCATCAACAGTGGTCTATCCCTCTACAACAAATATTACATCGTCTCAGTTTGCTTCTCCATCTCACGATCTGACATCCGCATCTTCACGAACACTAATCTCCGGGTCGAACTCGACATCTATGTCCTCTCCTAGCAACGTTCCTCCTGCCGTTGCATCCGCATCAAGACCGCGTCGTCAAACGGCTACACGTATGCTGGTATATCGTGCAAGTGAAAAGGATTGCATGGATGAAGACGGGAAAACGCAGGAATGTGTCATTTGCTTTGAAGAGTTTGAAGAGGGCCAAGAGATGGGAAGATTGGAGTGTCTATGCAAGTTTCATCGGGTAAGTGGAGTCTTTTTGACAGTCTGGATGAGCCAAGTGTGTTTCCGGACTATCCAGTGTTTTGAAATAGAAGGCGCATATGGGATCAACGCTGCTAACTCTTTTGCTTAGACGTGTATACGACAGTGGTGGGATACCAAGGGTGCCGGAAGCTGTCCGACTCATCAATTGCATACCTAAAAATTGTGGGTTTGACGTTTTGATCCTCGTCGCGTCTGACTGATGTATTGGAGTTGAAGGTGGAGAGGAGACAGAAGTTTCCGCGGATTTGACTTTATATCGGCGCTGTGTGAATAGTATTATTGCATTTTTGCATCTGATTTGGCGTTGGAGGGTTCAACGATTACTTGGCCCATTCGCATGGGAGTGAGCAAGATACGGAACAAATTGAGGTTTCGAACGATTTCATTCGTTTATGATTGAGCGTCACTTGACGCTGGGGCAGAAGGAAGCGAAATACAATACATTTGCCAATCCCACAATGCCCGGGTATCAATATCATTCCTATCATGTCCTTTTCAGTACGCCTGGGCCAAAAAGTCGAATTTAGGCCCCCCACCATCCTCTAGTTTGCCTTGAAAACGAGACGAATGAATGCTTTGTATGTAATGCACCTTGCGCGCCTTGTAGCTAGCGTTATGAGGGCTGCCACTCCCTGAGCGCCTCCAGACTCTGAAAATTCCGTTCCATTCCTTCATAGTCTTTCATTCCGCCATCAAGCCAATTCTCAAATAACATGCAGTTTGCTGCACTCACTGGTCCGTCTTCACCACAAATGGAGAAAAATGGGCAGCGTCCACAAGGCGCGTCGGCGTAACCATTAGTTAGACCGCCAAACTCGACCTTTAATGGACCGCTGATGACGCGCATGTTGTCCAGTTCCAGCTTTCCGCCTCTGCTCGAAGAAAGATCCGAGGTTTTGGAGCGTTGGTCTCTCCGATTCGTGGCGCCTTTTCCTTGCAATCGATTGAATTTTCGCCAATCCCGACCGCCAAGAACAACGTCATCACCACCTTCATTGTCGCCATCAACATCGTCTTTTGCTCTCTTCCGCTTCTTGTTGCTTATCTGCGAAGTTGTTCCGAGGTCTTCAATGTCTGTCCTGTCACCGACCGTTGAATTCAAAAGCTGCTCCCGCCTTCTCTCCTGTTCCCTCTCATTCTCGATTAACGCAACTGTCCCATATGTACTGCGATATCGGTTCATGCCCATATCCTCGAGTCGACCATCCCATACAAGCATATTCAAGAGGTCTTGGAATTCGGACTCGCTGAATGAAAGCGAAATTACTCCAGAGTTATGGATGTGGGTGGAAATTTCAATCGTTGATGGATAGTTGTGTATTTTTTGTGAGGAATGAGTTGAATTTCGATCGAAGGTTGAAGGGGCGATGGGATGGAAATGTGGTTGTGGAGGATACAGAGGGGTGTCTTGGTTCTCGCTGGGTGCTAAAGTAACATGCGAGGAATCATCTTGGAGAAGGGCTGCAGTCGGCCGACCATTTGCTGCATCTGCAGTAGGCTGATTGCTTTTATCTGCCTGTTGCGCACCACTGAGGGATGTCATCGAACTCTGATTGCCCTTTTTCTTTGCTTTCATTGTCTTATTGATCTTTTCGCTCTTGGCTATGCTATTCACTTCGATATCTGTCGACTCTTTTGTTTTCTCTGGGTTGGTCTCCTTGTGTGACCTTTTACGAGCAGGTACACCCCAACTCCTTTCTCTCACAAATTTTACAATCAGATCTGTGAGGGCTTCCAAAAGGTCCAAGTCCAGTTTTCCTTCGGTAAACCAAGGTCCACCAGTGACGTCTTCACTGGGATTGAGATCACTCAACATGTACATTTTTCGAGATGGAAATTTGACATTCTTCACATTTTTAATCAATCGCTTCGCTTCGAGGGACTTTAGGACCTTGCTTAGATTCGCAGTGTGCAAATTCGTTTTGGCCTTGAGAGACTTGACCCAACAACCATTTGTTCTGCTCTCAGCAATGTGGTTGTATACGACATGCTCGTCTCCTTTTAGAGAAATTAAGCTATAGAGAGGTATCATAATTAGCTAGATGATTTCAATCTTCATTTTCATGTGATTTTTGCAATGTGAAGCGACGTACCGAGCGGCTTCTTCTCGAGCTCGTACTCTGTAGCACACCTCACCATCGTGCGTCAAAATCTGTACAAGCTGTGCTGAAGCCAAATCTTGTATCAATTGTCTAAGGATTTGGACATTGTCGGCGACGCCCATGGCGGTAAGATCATGCTGAAAGAAGACATGACTGGGAGGTTTCTGCGCCATGATTTCGTAGAGCTTGTCCTTGGGACTTCCAGAGGGCGAACTCGCCTTTTCGAGTATTGCTTCTGCCATGACAAGGGTTGGAGCTTGAGAAGGGCTCGAAGCAAATATTCATGAGTGTTGGACAAAGCCGTGGGTGGTACGAAGAAGAGCTTAGGGTAAAGGTACCTAGGTAGTCAAGGTGTCAAGGTGGGGCGTATTCTATGCTAAGGTACGGAAAACAGTCCCCTCAATCCCTGAAAATTGAATGACGCACAATCTGGTCAGCTTGACCGAACATAGGGTAGGTATCACTCTGCATGATTTATTTATGATATTATGGTATCTACAGGCTAATCATGGCCATGGCATCCTCCAATCCAACTGACCCTACAGGGTCTTCAACACCATTGTTCCAACCGCGAAGCGGTCCCCAACTGATTTCTTTTTCGGCAGTCTTCGCTACATCCAGCATTCCACACATGAGTGGAGCATGCTTGGAAACAGCCGTCCAAGCATCGAATTGAACCTCTTGTATGGATGGTGTCTGGTGCAGAATGCTCCTCACCAGGCCCTGACAGAAAACTGTATAGAAATCGTCTGTAACACGGAAGCCTCGGAAGACATCATGGCTACAGGGATCAAATTCCACAAAAATCTTCAAGAGTCGTACCCTGGCTCCATCGGCCAAACCAAGTGACGGCGCAGTGTTCCACGATCGTGGCGGTGCCGTCCAACCCGGCCCCACACGTAGCTCAAGCTTCGTAATGGCAGCCCGGTAACGCGGTGAAAGTCGAGAAAGGAGCGGGCGCTTGTCGTTGAAGAAACGTGGATTGATAGGGTAGAGCCGAAATGTGTGGCGTCCATAGAAGATGCGGAGAGCTTCTTCATGCATGCGTTTACAAACTAAAAACACGGTGAGACGTGGGGCGATGCGGCGAAAATTGTTCGGATCCAGATCGATTGTGTCTGGTACAAGTAGAATGAGCTCGTAAATTCGCACACGTAACTCGGAGGGGAGATTGAAGAATCTGAATGGCTCTGGAGCAAGGGTGAGCGCAGCCATACAATTTTCCAGCTCGACTTCTGTTCCGGACGATACCGACACGGCTTTGGGAGTGTTCATGACGGTCCGCTAATCATGCAGGACCGTTTGAACGGTCCCGTTGGCCTATACACACATCTTGATGCAGTGTGTTGGTAGACAGGCAGATGAAATGAGGAACAGGGTATAGGGATGAGGACAGTCAATATCGTGAGAGATGTTTCGTCTCAACGGGAGTCGCAGCTCAACGGATCGCACAGCGAACCTAACAGCGCTTCTTGAAGACGATTTTGATCTCCCCAGTTAATACAGCCTCAATGTCCACGCAAGTCTTGCGGACAGAATGCCAAATTTCATGGGGTAATAACTTTTGATGAAAGAGACGAGAGAAGAGATGAATCGCGGGGCAAATAATGCCAGTTCGGTGGCACACAGAGTCACGTGGTCGATCGTACACCTCGGGTACCTGACCTTGGACTTTGCAGGATCCACTGACACGCAGTCTTGTTGTGCACCTGACCCTTCCAATTCAGCGCCGCACCTCCGGCTTAGGTTTCTACCTTGCTAGTGAATTCTAGTCTGAGCGGGATCTCTTGCCGAATCCTCTTGTAGAAGTCGATCCGACGATTCTGCCAGATGGACTTGAGCCTTAGCTGCTGTAGTCGTTCGTAATGATTACATGAGGAACTTGAGCACGAGGGCGTCCTTTTCTTGTAACTGTTCGCTAAACATCTCATGCGAGCGCACTGGCAGGTACTTTTATTGAGCTTTATTCTTGGCCATTTTCTCTTAATTTCGTCATGTCTAAGCCGATCGTTCTTCACCTTGGTGATGATATTAAGTGGAATCATGCCTTGTATCAACAACTCCAAGACAAATTCAATATTGTTCGATCTTATAGCATGTCCCGGGAAGATTTTAAAAGAGCATTAGAGAGCGGCCTATTTGGACAGTTTGTTGCCATGTACAGGCCTTTTTGGAACACGGGTGGAGAGATGGGCAATTGGGATGACGAGCTCATGTATTTAGAGACTCGACGTTGGCAATAAAAGACTTACTCACTGCTCCAGATCACTGTTGCCTGCGTCGTGTAAAATTTTTACAAGTGCTGGTGCCGGATTTGATTGGGTGGATACAAAGCGCTTAGCTCAAAGTGGTATGTCTCTCACTTCCATTAAAACCCTAAAAATAGACGAGAAACGACGTTTCTATATTAAATGAATGTAATCTGCAAGCGTCTCGAGCATGAGCAGTTTCCTTGCACAAGCTCTTCTCAACGCGGCAGTCCACAAATCTTGATTATTCCAGTTCAGTATTATTGTACCTGACTCACACCTGCAGGTATCATCTACTGTAATGCCGCAGCCGCTTGCACAGAGTCAGTAGCAGATGCCGCTATTTGGCTTATACTGAGTACCTACCGTCTCTTTTCTTGGTCCTCGCAAGCCGCCCGTTCTCTTTCGGTCTCGTCATTTAAGGATGCTAATCGGAACATTGCTGCCATCACGCACAATCCTCGGGACTCAACGCTTGGTATCATTGGTCTTGGCAGGATCGGGTATCTCGTTGCACAAAAAGCTAAGACTATGTTTGGAATGAGAATCGTATACAATGACATTCGTCGCCTACCGGAGGAAATTGAGAATAAGATTGGTGCAACTTTCTACCCCAAGTTGGATGACATGCTAGCGGTTGCAGACTGTACCCTAGTGGCGACGCCATTTGAAGGCGAAAAAGTTATCAATGCTTCCTCATTTCGGCATTTCAAGCCAGGATCACGTTTGGTAAACATCGCCCGGGGAAAGCTGATTGACGAGAGTGCGCTCGTACAAGCGCTCGAAACGGGGACTCTTTTTGCTGCCGGTCTGGACGTGCATTATGAT
This sequence comes from Astrothelium macrocarpum, assembly GCA_021030915.1. Lineage (NCBI taxonomy): Eukaryota > Fungi > Ascomycota > Dothideomycetes > Trypetheliales > Trypetheliaceae > Astrothelium > Astrothelium macrocarpum. The sequence continues at coordinate 365,706 of JAGEMR010000021.1, forward strand.
GAGCCACGTGTGAATGAAAAGTTGGCAAAAATGAGGAATGTGGAAATGCTCAGCCATACCGCAGGAGCCAGTATAGACAGCCATGTGGGTTTTGAGAGATTAGGCATAGAGAATATCTTGAATTTCTTTGAGACGGGAAAGGCATTGACACCAGTGAATTTGGAGTGGTTGAAGAATATCCAGGCAAAATTGTAGGCCACAAATTTGGCCAAACTTTGATGGCTTATCTGACCGTCTTGCTCGGAGCGTGACAAACGTTGAGATGGGACTTGTGCGTGGATACGTGCCGTTGTACATTAAAACTTAAACTGTCCGGCCCTGTACCTTTCCGATGTCAGCAATGGGGATGCCTGCACAGCTGGTACCCGTGACAACTGTCCGTTAGACGAGCAACAATAAGAGAGAATCATTCAATCTTCATGATAAAACCTGGTTTATCAGTCTCCCTGTGACCATTTCGCAGCAAGACTTGCCTATCATTGTTGATAATTACTCCTAATTTGTAAACGATCTATTCAAGCCGAAAGAACGGAACCGTAGCAATGTGGATTGCTCATGACCCTTCCGGGGTAAATGGAAGGGACTTTATTCGCGACCATTTCACTCGGGATCCACTGAAATATCATCGGTCGTTACGACTCGAAATACCATAGGCCATAGAGAAGTGATCTGTCCAACGCCCGCCAAGGAGCCCTCAACGACAATGATTCGCACAATTCCTATGTGTATTCTTCAACGAGTGAGACATCAATCTCAAAGACCCGAAAGGGTGTTGAGAATTATTATTACTCTTTCGGCCTATGGCATTTCTAACTGAGACCTCTAGTGATATAAGCTGAGCAAGTCCATTGTGCCACAATATTGAGAGTTCAGGATAACCTGATCGACAGGACAAGTCCAGATAATAGTTGGTCATGTCAGCATTCATCATCCTGTTTACTAGCCTCTAATCAACCATCTCTAAAGTCGTAATACTGGGAGACATGGGTAACAGTATTCTACAAGGTATCTTGAGACTCTGACGTGGTTACACAGAAGACCACTGAGACAGAGAATCTACCCTGTGAGTAGGGGGGAAAGGTAATCCGAAGCTCCACTACGAAGGAACCGGAAAAAAAAAATGATTGGAGGAATCAGGAGAGTTCTATCAGAAATAAGATGAGAATATGGAGGCCGCAAGGGATGGGAAAAGATCGGTTCCAAAGTAAAATTCAAGCGCATCTGCACTCTACCAAACAATCTCGCCGGAATATAGCTATTTAAACAGTTGTCAAAGGGACCATATCGCATAGCCGAAACGAGTTTTGAAAAAGGAAAATGGATTTCGGTGATGTACTTCTCTGCTGATTTAATGCGTTTTACTAAATGGCATTTTGACGAAATTGTGATCAGAGCATTTTCGTAGCAAACGCATGGCACCGATCATTTCACAATGGGTTTGCAAAAATTGTGCTAATAATAGCCATGGTGAAGGGAGCAGAAACAAGCCGTTTCCCAACAGCACCTGCCGAGAGCATCACTTGGACAAGTTGTCTGACATCTGGCCAAAGTCGTCATTGGCGCCAGGGTCATTTAGCTAAGTAGGACTTGGCATATGTAGATGTCCCGCGCCAGTTACATGCTTCAGCTACCTACCCACAGAACCTCAATCTTGACGTTTTCAAATTACCATCCTGCTGACCGACGTAGTACACATGACTTGACAAATTTTTTTGAAATCAAACTTCTGCCATCTCTCTCACGTCCTTGACGAAGCTTCATCGTTCCGTTGTGTCACCTCAGCCCCGCCAGTTTTGCGAAAACCAAACTTTAGATATGGTCCTCCGTAGTCACAGGCGGAAATCGGAAGCAAGTAAGGGTTTAAGCAGGTCAAGCTGTTTGCTCTGTTGCTGACGGAGAGGCTGCTATCCTATAGGCAACCGCTCCTCCACCGAAGACTTGAGAGATTCAGGTGCCGAAGATGAGACCGTTGTGGATGCAGAGCAAGGCAACGGTACGAAACTCCAAAGAAGCCTTGATGTATGATGAGGTCTTTGCTAATTCATTGTTTACTCTGGTAGTGCTCATGCACATCATTAAACAGCTACGACCTGGTGCGGATCTCAGCCGAGTCACTTTGCCAACATTCATTTTAGAGCCGAGATCTATGCTGGAGAGGATAACCAAGTGAGAAGCCTTTGAGACATCTACGTCTGCTATGCTGACCGCCGATTTCTTTAGTTTCATGGCGCATCCAGACACTCTGTTACCTATGCCTAAGATTGACGATCCCATCCAGCGTTTTGTCTCCGTGGTGAAGTTTTACCTAAGTGGATGGCATATCAAACCTTCGTAGGTGAACAGTGGGGGCTCTGGCATGGGATTCTGCATCTAATGTGCTTGCAGCGGTGTGAAGAAACCCCTAAATCCCATCCTCGGCGAAATTTTTACTTGCTATTGGGACTACCCAGATAACACACGGGGATACTACATTTCGGAACAGACGTCACATCACCCGCCCAAGTCCAGTTACTTCTTCATGGCACCGGAGCATTATATTCGCATCGATGGAACACTCAAGCCCAGGAGTAAGTTTTTGGGCACATCTGCCGCAAGCATGATGGAAGGTATTGCCGTAATGCGGTTTCTGAATAGAGGCGAACGATAGTGCGTAGATTGAAACACAGTCTCGCTGTTTGGAGACTGACTTGTGAATCGTAATAGCTTCATAACCCAGCCTAACATGTACGCCCGCAATATCATCGTGGGCAAGATGCAGTACGAATTGGGTGATCACAGTTTTGTTCGGTGTCCAGAAACAGGTCTGGAAGCGGACATTGAATTCAAGACAAAAGGATGGATTGGTGGGAATTACAATGTTGTTGGCGGATACATCAAAGACACCAAGGCTGGCAAGAATCTCTATGAGCTATCAGGACTGTGGTCTGGTGAAATGACTATCAAGGATCTTGCTGTATTTTTCTCCTCGTTCCAAATACTACTTGGCACAATAGCTGACCCTTGCTTTGCAGACGGGCAAGAAAGAAGTCCTCTTTGATGCAACGAATGCACGTGCTGCCTACCCGCAAACTCGGCCACAACAAGAGCAAGGGGAGCGGGAATCACAGAGACTCTGGGCAAAGACTATATCAGCGATTAAAAAGGCCGACCATCGCGCCGCTACGGACGAAAAGAGTTGGATTGAAGATAGACAAAGGGACGAGGCGTCTCAGAGAGAAAAACAAGGGGTTGAGTGGCAGCCCCAAATATTCAGACGTGTCCAGGGTGGTCCTGGGGGTTCGGAGGAAGGGGAAGAAAGTCTCGATTGGATCATTGATGCTAAGATGTAGGGAGAAGCGTCTCAGAAGACAGTTGCGATGCTAATCCACGCTTTCCACAGTGATTACAATGCCAACGTCCAAGACCAAATTAGCCAGATACTCTCGATCGCCCCTATTCTGCCTGGTCAGAAAGCTTCCGATTTCGGTAACTTTGGTACCGATACTCAGACATCGTCTACATCATCTTCAAAAGGGGCGGTACCATCATCCACTCAGTCAGCAGCGCCAGCACAACCGATGAGCGCAGCACAAGCCGACTTGATCGACTTTGGTCAGCATGACGGCTCAAAGGTTGCACCGCCTTCGCAATCCGATTCTTCACGAGCCGATGATGCTGCACCTGCTGGTCTGCAACAGCCACTGCAGCCCAGTACCGCGCAGAATCATACCTTTCGGCAAGATAGTATCGCCGGCAGTGTTGATGAGTTCGTTGATGCTGAGAGTTGAGTGAAATGTAGCCATGGGCGGTTTGCAGGGTCAATCAACGGTATTTCTTCGAAGGGTCTTTTTGACAGCACGAAAGACGGACTTTAACGAAACAGATGAAATATGCACAGTGATAAGGCGTAGGCCTATACAAGGGCACTAATGAGTATGCACCGGGTCTCACGGCGCTGCGTTAGAGTGATGTTTTTTCTTTTTCTTCGAAGAATTTAAGATGAAGGCAAAAATGGCTCCTCTCTCTCAAAGGTCATATATGATCTCTGGACACGTACATGACTGGCCCTTGTGTTGCCTTAAAGTTCTGGTGGCTTGATAGTCACGCGCCGAAGGTGAGAAGAAAGGGCCCCACCATCCTCGCCTAACCGCTATGCCTCTTGTGTTTGTAAGTCCCCCCCTGTAGCTAGCAACTGCGTCCACATGCACTTCCTTTACCATGACTGCCTCAATCCATGCTGCCGGCATTCCGGAACGTCGTGGACATACTTTATGCGACACTTGGATCTCGTTTCCCCTCATTATCGTGCTAGCGGAGCGCTTCTTCAAGGACCTTTGCCATCTCGCACTGGACGCCATCCGCCATGACAGGACCTAGTGAGCATAAGTTGCCTGTACGCCAACTCGCTATTCTTGGTACGGGCTTGCAGCTCTATTAATCTTGACTCTTTGGTTCCCTGTGGCCTCTTTAATGGTGGCTCGTTGTTATCTTGTGCTGTAGAATTCAAGCTAATTACATTTTCTAGCAATATGTCGTTTTGCGGAACCCATTGCGCTGACCAGCGTAAACCCGTACCTCCCGGAGATGATGTCCTTTTTTGTCTCTCCTACGTCTGTTGCAAAATGGGCTGGGCTTGCCATGAGTGTGTTTAGTCTTGCCCAATGTTTGACAGGCATTGCTTGGGGGCGTGCTAGCGATCGTTTCGGCCGCAAGCCTACTATCCTCCTCTCGCTCTTTAATACATTGGTGACCACTCTGCTCTGGGGCTTTTCGACCTCGTTGCCAATGGCTGTTGTGGTTCGGGCAATAGGTGGTGCCGGGAATGGGAATGTCGGAGTGATTCGGACTGCCGTGGCCGAGTTAGTACCATACAAGGAATTGCAACCCAGAGCCTTTAGTATAATGCCTCTGGTGTGGAACATTGGCAGTGTACTTGGACCGGCGTTGGGTGGTGCCTTGGCAAACCCGTTGCATGTGCCGCCAATACAAAATGGTCAAAGAGGCATGAAAAGAGATGGAACTTTTCTGGAGCGATTCCCATTCGCTCTCCCGAACCTTTTGGCAGCGGCTTTGTTTATCATAAGCCTGGTTAATTGCACGCTTTTTCTCAGGGTAAGTTTTCATAGCCTGAACCATAATCACTAATTACTGAATTGGTGCCAGGAATCCCTAGAAGCCAGACGGAATCGTTTTGATCCAGGTATCGCGGCAGGAGACAAAATCATCGGGTCTTTCAGTCAAGGTGTCCAGCAAGTCAAGAATATCCTTTTGTGGAAAAGAGGTGAAGAGGAAGAGCCTTTGCTTAAACCCACTTCCTCTACGAGGACAAGTGCAGAAGATGGAAGGTCCAACGGTCAAGCGGATAGCACGACGAAGAAGCTTGCGTCTCAAAAACGAACAAGCTACAAAGATGTTCTTACTAAACAGTCTGTATTGAATCTTTTTGTCTATACCGTATTGGCAACGCATTCCCTCGGCTTCGACCAACTCATTCCAGTTTACCTTCATCAAGACCGGCAAAGACCTTCTGATCCGGACGTTCGGCCGCCTTTTCGGTTCAAAGGTGGATTCCAGATATGTAAGTTATCAGACGTATACACATTCATGGGTTTTGAGATGCTGTCTGCAATTGAGATCTAATTTTCTGACAGCTTCGCAAAGTATCGGTCTCCTTTTGACTGTTTATGGTGCTTTTGCCCTCGTAGTCCAGTTTTTCGTTTTCCCTCCTGCTGCACGGAAATTTGGCGTCCTACGTGTCTACCAGATATGCTCTTTTACCTTTCCAATTGTCTACCTTGTCGTACCGTTTACCGCGCTGCTACCTACATCAATAAGCTTCGTCGATGAGAAACCGAATCCTGCGAGTCTAACGCTCGACTCTGCTGGTGGAAACCCTTCTGTTTTTCGGCTTCCTTTCAATGTTGTCATCCTTTTCCTAGTAATGCTCTTCAAATGCACAGCCGCTGTCTTTGCTTTCCCTTCTAGTACTATTCTACTTACGAATTCCGCCAGCAGTCTTGCGGTTTTAGGGACCCTAAATGGGGTTGCTACCTCTATCTCTGCAGTTGGTCGAGCAGCTGGACCGGCGATTGGCGGGAGTTTACTCGGCTGGGGTGTCGAGAGAAGTCTAGCTTGGCTGCCTTGGTGGACATTTGCTGCAATATCAGTTGTTGGCGCGATAGCTTCATTGTGGCTTGTTGAGGGAGAAGGCTTTGGTGGTGACGAAGACGAAGAGGAGGGCAGTGACGATGAAGAAGCAAGGTTGGACGATGAGAGGCCGGAACAAAACCAAACATGGCCTAGCAACGAAACAAATGATGTGAGCGACGAAAATAGTAACCTTTTTGCCCCTCGGAATCCGGGAAACCCTGAAATTCCTCAGCGCCAGGATACACGTCGGTTACGTAGATTTCGTACAGCTTCGTCCACTGGATTGCAAGATTCGCCAATCGAGGAGGAGCCTGAAAATGAAAATGGCCATATCCCGCAGCGATCTACGTCAAGAACACAACAAAGACGGAGTTCCGTTGTTTCGACAGTACCAATTGGTATGGGAAGGGGTATTAGTCGGAAGTTGAGCAGTAATCTTGGACAGAGTCTAGGAAGCCAACACAGTTTCGGAGAATGAATAATGAGTCTTGATTGAAGAGAAGAATTCGCGATTATCTAACCTGTTTGTTGTATGTGGTTTTCTTTGACAGCGCTGTCCATAGAAACGCAATTAAATCTTTAGATAAAGGCTACATTGAATTGTCAAAAACTATTTCCTATATACAGAAAATGTAAGCTGTTTCAAGTAAATTGTCATATTGACTGCTGTAAATTTTAATTTTGATATTTTCGTTTGACATGATTTGAGCATTGTATTGACTACGTTCACACTCAAGGTTATCAAATTTGGGTGTATTTGAGTTGACGCTTTTTAACTAGATAGGTCTTGTGCAAAGATATTCATGGCCGCGTTCACTATCTCTCTGATGGGACTCTGTAGCTGTGTGCAGGTAATGCCAGTGGCAGCGCTATCTACCACGCGAAGGATTCCTTCAACCTAAGTCTCAAACCGGATAACAGCAGTGTTGTGTGGCTGCACCAGTGGATGCAGTAAGAAATGTCGCCCGCGACCGCGAAAGATGTAACTCGCCGCAGGTCTGCTCGGGATAACCCCATACCATTCTAAATAATTACGAAATTTGAAATAATCTATCAATAATTTATTGAGAAATAGATTCTAAAAGATCTTTATCTATTCTTATTGAGGGCCTTCCGATGACGTCTGCGGCGAATGTATCTTTCGCGATCGCGGGTGACATTTCTTATTGCATCCACTGGTGGCTGTTATCTCTACGTTTACTAAGCAGGATTGGAAGCTTGCCCGAAGACAACCTACGCCCACAGCAAACTTATCTAAGTAGGACTAGCATGACTAGACCTTCCAAGGGAGCAGCTGGACAGCAAGAAGATCTATTCGAAAGTCCAATTGAAGGCTGTAAGAAGTCATCTAGAGAGAAGCATCCGACTCCTAACCCTGGATCCGGCCTCGACATTGGACTCTCCTTTGGCAGCGGCTCTGTCAAGTAATCGATTGACAGTAAATACCCGGCTCGAAGCATTGCCTTATTGATGGGACTCACCGTTTGAGGGCAAGCTGCTCGAAGATGGTGAAATTACCATCAACGGCTATCCGTTCGTGAGTACTGGCAATCTTGATCGTGCTTTGAGACGACTTAGACTGAACGCTTTGCCGAGGACCCTCTGGGTAGATGCCATCTGCATAGATCAGACTGATTACCTTGAGAAGGGTCGATAAGTCAGATACATGGACGAGATATACCGTATGGCATCTCAAGTTTTGGTTTGGCTAGGTGAAGACTCCGAAGATTTAGACGGTAAGTTTGTGCTTGGATTAGATTCTGCACTCAGTGATTGGCGCCCATGGACAATCGCTGGTTGGTCGCCCCATTCCTAGAAGCCTCTTAAAGTTCTGAACTAGCCACGAGGGCAAAGGCAGACGGCAAAAGTCAATGGGACACTAGGCGAAACCTCCTAGGTATTAGTCCCGAGCTGCAACGGAGGTGCTTCTCCAGATTCAAGAGCAGGCGTCACTTTCGCCACCGCTGGGTCATGCAAGAAATGTGCCGGGCTCGTCGTCTCGTTATCCATTGCGGCGATTCACATACCACTTGGAATGCGGTACGCAAAAACATCGAGCGGGGTCAGCGAGGTACTTCTGATGCTATGGCCAATTTTTCGGGTCGGTAAAGGGGCTGACTTCCGCCATCAGAGGTCGATCGCAAATCAACAGTTACGTCGACGCGGTCAGTTGGCTCCACATTTTGAGCGAGTGTTCGCAGCTTCACTGTAGCAACGAGCACGATAGGCTCTACAGCTTAGTGAGCCTCTTACAAGGCTGTAAATTTGGGACCCGCTTCTCTAAGAGCTTTGAACTCCGATTCCAGTTCGACTACACTCTTGCGTGGCCACAAATGCACATGGATTTTACACAATATTGTATTCAGCGTGGTCTCGGTCTCGATTATCCAATTCGACCGTATGCCGACATTTGGCGCGTCATTCTTGGAATTTCTGGCTTCCAGGCCTCTTTGGGAAGCACCAAAGATGACCCATTGCTGTCGTGGGCGCCAAAGTGGCGTCTGAGGACGAAAACTGTCGGAGTTGACAACGAACCCTCTACAAGCGCAACCTCTCGTTCTATCACAAGGCCAGCAACGATCCAGGATACCGCTCTCACAACCTGCGTTGGTTTATTCGATAGAATCCTAGAAGCTGATGAACCTCAAATATGGGGAGATTCGCTGGCTCTTACGAGCTCGAATGGTACGAAAATCACTAACCGAGAGCCTGGCTTTCCGCCCGATTATCGCCAAGAAATGTGTCCAAATCTGGCAGTAGAGGATTACCTGTGTTCCCCTGTTGTTATGCTCAGAGACTCAAATACGCCGAATCAAACTGTGGAAGATGTTCTTGCTCTGGTCCTTCGGCCACTCGATTCGGATCGAAAGACGTTCCGATTGGTAGGTCTGTGCTCGCTCTTTCGGTTTCAGAGGACTCAGATGGGACAATTAAAGCCACGGACTGAGAATGAAGTCAAAATAATATAGAAGCCACTGGATCCCAAATGAAAGTCTCAAGCCAAGTCTAATTTCGCGCTCCAAGATGGTCGAGCTGGGAGCCTTTAGGCCGCAAGACTGCTTTATCTTATAGCATGAGAGTAGAAACTAGGTCCAGACTCGAGAGCCGTATGTGAAAGTGCTGTTGGCTGATTCCCAGTTACAAAATCATCTGCGGAAATCCTAAAAATTTGCTGCAGTAGACAGGAATTGCGAAAAGAAGATAGAACAGCAGAAATGACATAAACCAAAGAAAAATTCCCTGGGATTGCCAAATCCTGACGAAGGCACATATCCTACCGGTACGGGGGATCGTCAGAGTCCGTTGTCAATTCTCAGACGACCTTCTTCGAAGAAGTGTGGAGAATTACATACATAAATAGTCCTCCTTCTGCTGTCACTTGAAGCAGCGCTTTAAACTGGCTGGGAAGCGATCAGTCATACCGATGCGCCATTTTCGACTGCATTACCAGCATTGGCTACAGGAAAATCTGGGATCCGATCGTTTACTGAATCTATCGACTGAGGGATCGCTTGGATCCATGCTCGGTGGAATTCAATAAAAACTACTCCAGGGTAAACTCTCAGATGTCTGTAAGTGGCCCGGAATGCTGTCATAATATATTGACTTGCACGGAATGCAAGAGCGTCGTGTGTTTGATTTACTGGATTATTCCAAAGCCGCCTCTGGTGGTCATTATGATCTTCTTGTCCATCCTCATCAAGATTTGATTGGACAGTATTAAGACAAGGGCTCCTGTAATAGAGACAGTAATTTGAGTCTCGGGAATAAGGAGAGGACACACGTACGTATGCGTCAATGCAAAGTACTGCTGTGCAGAAGTACCTTTCAAGACCACTTGCTCACGCTAGTGGGATGTAGGTCTGTTAATATGGTCCTCTTTCTTTTCCCTATCAATTTGTAGTTTAGACAAACCAAAAGTTTTTCGATATATTTGGTTGGATCGCTGGATGAAATGGAAATCGGAATTTATTTCTAAGATTAGGATTAAGGTTGAGCTTGACGCTATACTTTACCAGATTTGGAGAAGCGTTTTATGTGGCGTTTTTAGCGTGGACAAGAGCTTTTGAAAGGCATCCCTTGCGGTTCAACTCATCCCATGTTCAGGCTGCCATGGATACCAGCTTACTAGAGCCGGAGAAAAGTCAAAGCCGATTCACCGAGCCAAAGCGAGCCTGCCATCGCATAGGCTTTCGCTCGGTGAGCCCGTTTCGACTTTTCTCCGGCTATCATTAGCTGATATCTACTTAACGCCTGGTCTACCTGCTTGAGACTTGGCTCCATGCATCGGCTTGATGCAAATATCATCAAACATCATACCTCACACTATAAGGAGAGAATAGTCGGGACACCTTCCTCATCAACATGCTCATTCTAATCCCTGGCGCAACTGGTAACCTGGGCGTTAACCTGGTCCGTTCCGCTTTGAGGCGAGGCCACCAGGTTCGCGGGCTGGGACGTTCTCCTTCTAAGCTGCCCGAAGACCTACGTAACCGGCTGGAGAGTTTTGTCAAGATCTCTGGTTTCCATGATGTGGCAAATTTAGATGTTGGTTGCAAGGGCGTTGATGCTGTAATCTGTGCCTATGGCCCAGATCCTATACTGTTGCTTGACGGACAATTGGCTCTATTACGCGCCGCTGAGCGGGCTGGTATTAAGAGATTTCATGCAGCAAGCTGGAATCTCGACTGGGGCAAGATGCCATTGGGTACAGTTGAGAGCTACGACCCATTGATTGCCTTTAGCCGGCAGGCTGCGCTGACGAGCCCCATCAGACCGATCTACGTGTTCTGCGGAGTACTGGCCATGACATTATTTGGCGTTCCCGGAGCTGGATCACTGGAGGGTAGCAGTGCGGTATGGATTCGCAAGAATGAAAGGGAGCGGATACTCAATGTAGTAGGGGATGGCAACACCGTGACACCATATACTGTTGAAGCCGACGCGGCTGAATTCAGTATCGCGATAACGACAGCGCAGAGTGCTGAACGGGGCGGTTACTACCAGTTCTGTTCCGACGAATTCACGATGAATGAACTGGCAGCTACCTACAGGAGGGTACGACAGGCAGAGTGTTCAATAAATTGCATCATGGATGTGGAAACATGTAGACAGATGATCAAAAAGGCAAGGACCGAAGCAGAGGATGCAGCAGAGTTGCGTGTCCGATGGGAAAGCTTCATTGGGCTGATATATGGGTTGTATATGGCAGAAGGAACCTACAACCCCAAACCTGTGGACGCACATAAGCACTCTGATGTTCGGAGGATGAGAATGGAAGATTACATCCGAGAGAACCCATGGATATAGTAATCAGGATAGTGATACCGATACTTGTAGCGCCGCTGTGCCCAAGCGGCTAGCCATCATACCATGGGCCGAAGACAGTCAAGAGATCACGGCGAAGCACAGCTTGAACGATCATCCTGTGTTATTGCATTTCTTACTCGCAGACAGAAGAGAGGCAAAACCACATGAGAAATGCTCAGCTTTCCCCCTCTCCGCCGCCTCTTATACCTGTTCTGTGTCATCTACTTTTGCTCTTTGCTGGTTGTGACATTTTTCATCGCAACACCCAGAGACAGGATGAATGACATAATATCAAACATATGCTATAACAGTGTCAGATAGCCTCTATCCTTGAATAGTGTTATGAATAATAACACCACGAAGTTATAGCATCCAGATGTTTATTGATGAGGTCTGCGAAGAGTCAAAGTGTACACAGACTGATAAAGAGCTTTACTAATCATGCGTTTTTGTCGCTTTATGCCGTAAACCCATACTCTGCCTGTTCTCTTTTAAGAACAGATCCATCGTTTGGCGCAGTAAATGCTTTTTCATAGCTCTAACGTGATACATACTAGTGCTCTTAAGTCCACATGTTAACACAAATCTAAGTTGAGACTAATTAACTTCTGTAAGCGTAGGTGGAATCGAATTTGAGTCAGTAGCTTGAATTCTTTACTGGAGTCGATTCACGATTTTCGGCCCGCGTGTGTAGATGTGCTCCCATATATGAGTAGCTCCGTTCGTCGAGTCACACATTGGTAGACATATTTACGCTGGTATCTACGAGCAACCAATCTCCTCCCACTTCCTTTTTGAGTTAGCGCATTATTAGCCCTTTGTAAGCGCGAATCCCTCAGGGGCTCAGATTCTGCTCACCTTGTACCGCTACTGCTCAAGATACCTGCTTCAAGGTACCTTTTATCTAGTTTTCTATTCACTCTGAGCCATTTCTATCAACTACAGCCCATTTGGGCACCATCCCTGCCGCTCTATTGGATTCTCCTGTCAACTCTACACGAGGCCTTATTCTGGAATCAGCTCAACAATGAACACTGATGGTGCACTTCGTCGTCAACATAATTGTGGTGTCCTGGAGAGTGGTCGTGCCACTTGTGCGTATCTGGCCAAAAAATATTCAAAACATCATGCCTCTTACGGATAAATCGGACTATACGGACCCAGGAGTGCGAGCCAGATTGATGGAACGATTCTAACGCGCCTGCACCCGAGGTACAACCACTTCGGAAATCTCTTCTCGGCGAAACCCCTACCAAGGCTTTAAGCCAGGTGGACGGCGAACGGAGAACAGATGAAGCGAAGCCTATTCCACTGTCATTAGGTTTCTGTTCCTCAACCGTACATTGCAGCTCTGCATAGGAACGTAGTCGGACCCGCACCATCCCTCATACGATGCATATTCCGATGGTGTGGCGAATATATCTGTCAATGCTCCTCACTGTTGGCTGCCATGAGGTGTATCGACTAAATGATGCGCCGAATTTTCCACGACACGTCCTAAGAAGCAGGAATGGCAAAAAGAGGTGGCGGAGTTATCGGTCCATGGGTAGACAGTCGGAATTGTAATCGACATTCTTCTATCGCCAGGTCTAGGTCAAGAGCCAACAAGTCGCTTAGCTTACTTGTGTCGGCGACGTATAACCGGCAGCAGTCTTCTGGAAAGTCCATCAGACAAAAAGACGAACTTTGGGCGATCGGATCCCTGTCCAAGGAATTTACAATACCGGAAAGTATAGCAGCGAGTACTGTCCCAAGGTAGTAGAATATGTTCAGGCCGTCAATAACGTAAGAGGTCTATCAACGCAGGGATTGATCATTCGAATTCAGCGCAGTCCATCTTGCTGTCATCGGTTCTAAAAAAAGGCCATGATTTGCCGCCGCATTTGTACATAGACTGCTACATTCTCGCTATGTTTGTGCTTCGATTTCCACTAGATGAAGAGCGCAAGCTAACTCTGAACAGTCGGCATCCTCTCTGTGTATCTTGAAGGACGGATCTACTATGAAAACGAAGGCTGTCTACATTGTGCCCGTTATAGACAGTGCACTGCACCACGCTATTTTCAGCATTGGCCCATCGCCTTCTGTCAGTACAAGTTAAGTCAATTTGCATCTGCTCAGGGAGGCTATCAGATGTTGTGCGTTTAGAATTTCGTCTTGAATCGCCCCTTGGTGATATTCATGTGAAGTCTTACGACAATTGAAGGACGACCGCCGTCCGAAAGTGAAGAAATGGCACCTTCAAGATTGACTGGGGAAGATTCCATTTTTGATATGAGAATCTAAATTCTGATTGATCCACTGCTGAGCTTAATATCATAGAGGCTTCTCAGCCTGAAAATGTAAGTCTGGAAATCTTTACAGGACGGGACAACTCACGGTTTTACGACATCGAAATAGAAATGCTTGAGGCATTGCTCCCATTCGTCGTCAGTTGGTGCCTGAGGGAATGAGCCACGAAGGCAAAATCGCACGGCTTTCACGACCTCATCGCTGTTGTGAAATGATGTCTTTACGAGCTTTAGGGTATCTTCAACCTTCAATGCGATCCACCTGAGACTGGCCTGTGGTACTTTGGCAAGGACGTAAAGAGATTCGACTGCCGGTGTTCCTTCAGGGGAATCAATATCCCTGACAAGCACAGTGTTGCCGAACGCCAACTCAACGAGTAATAGACCAAGATGCCGGAGAGGTCTATTCAATTCGGTCCAGGGCAAGAGTCTATAACACCAGCAATGATCGACGTCGTATTCCCATGATTGTGGAGAGCCATCTGCGTTACGGAACAGAATGCTCTTGTGATCAATGTCCCCCATCTCTATTCCAAATTGATGCCAACGCCCTCCTGGGAGCATCCCGCACCGAACCGCACAGCGACAGACTCTCGCGAACCAGTTCGTACGTAGGAAGAGTAGACAGGCCTGTGCTAACTCGAAGGCGGCCCGGCAGGTGGAAAGATCCCCCAGTTTCAGATTATGGTTTCTGAACCAGAAAGCCTGGCGGTCAAAAAGCAGATAGCAGATGATCCTGGAGCGCAAGAATGTCCCGGAAGCTGGATTGTAGCCTAGAACAATTTCCTGTAGATCGTGTCGATTTTGAAATTTCTAAAGGACTTCGAAGCGACATGGTAGATGTGCTGTCTGCCAACGGTTAGGGTTAGGGTTAGGGTTAGGGTTAGGGTTAGGGTTAGGGTTAGGGTTAGGGTTAGGGTTAGGGTTAGGGTTA